>CM046457.1:34484205-35012361 GCA_025506515.1 Flaveria trinervia
CTCCAAGAAGTCACATGATGAGGGAGCCTCGTCCTCAGCCCCGACTGAAGAAGACCACATGACTTAAGATAAAAGTAATGTTTAGATGTTTTTGTAATTTTAAATCTTGTGTAATTGAATCATGTATTAAACTTATGTACTTAATGTTTATATATATTTGTTATTTAACTGTCTTGATTATTGACAAAGGATTGATGTGTTAAATGTTTAAATAAAAAAGATCAACTATCTCAGCAAGACCAGCATGATGTTGCTCCCTCACAGCAAATCAAGTTTCAATTCACTATGATACCTGATTTTCAAGGGATTGTCAGGAGGTCTGTGAGTTATACTCCTCAAGAAGGAGAAATAATTCATGACCTTACTCATGAGCAACTTACGGAGATGTTCTGGCTAAATCCAGATGAAATTGTCAAAGACGCCCCAAACGAACCCTTGTTCAATCTACTCTGATTGAACAAGCCCTTCCTGTTCAATCAAAAAAGACTAGAGTGGAAACATGGGCTCCCACTCAGTTTGAGGTCTCTCCATCCTTCTATTTTGACCTCAATATGGGTTTTGAATCTCCTCAGTCTCAATCCCAAGAGCCCGACACCCAAACTAGCAACCCTTAGAATGAGTATCTACACTTTTCTGAACAACCAACTAGGAACAGCCCCACCAAAGGCTCAATGCCTGTAGATATTGAACAAGGTCCTGGGTCAGTAGGCTTAACCTCCCTATATTTTACTGACCTCCTCAAAATTGATGAAGAGATAAAATCTCTCCATGTCAATGAAGTTGATCTACAACACCCTATTCAAGATCAACACAGCCCCGATAAATCCCTTATCTCTAGCCCCCATTAGCAACCTATAACTAAGGTGAGTCCCACTGATGTGGAGGGGACTCATGCAGATTCAGCTGCCACTACAGAAGGTGCCTCAATGGACCTTGTGGACGGTGGTAACATATCTCAAACTGAATCTGTGGCAACCGAGCCCTTTGATGACTCTGAAAGAGACATCATTGAGCACGGGAAACCAGGGTGCCAAGAAACCACATCTGGTGGTGAGGCTGAACATACGAGGTATGTTACCTCATCTCCCCGTGATTCTTCAAAAGAAGATGAGGGAAGCATGCAACTCCTCATTCATGACCTTCTATCTAAAGTTTCAAACCTTGAATCCTTGGTTAGGACTTTAGAAGCAAGGTCTGCCACTTAGCAACTTGAGATCAAAAATCATAAGGCCAAACTAGCTGAGAAACAGATAGAGACATCTGTTAGGCATGTACCTGTTCAGGTCTTATTGACTTCTTCCTCTAGCTCATCTAGCTCTCAAGGTGATGCTACCAAAAAGGGGGAGAATGTTTAAAGACAAACACTTGAGGACCAAGTTCTGTTGAGAACCTCTTCTGATCAGCCAAGCCCAGATGCTGTAATGCTCTACTTTGGAGCTGAAGAGCTACAGAGGTGACTGCACCTTCTACCACTGTGGGAGAAGTTGGTCAACCTAAGGTCCATATGGAACCTAAGATTCATTTAAAAGGGGAAATGGCGACAGCCCCACCAAAGGTTCAATGCTTGTAGATATTGAACAAGGTCCTGGGTTAGTAGGCTTAACCTCCCTATCTTTTACTAACCTTCTCCTCAAAATTGATGAAGAGATAAAATCTCTCCATGGCAATGAAGTTGATCTACAGCACCATATTCAAGATCAACAGAGCCCAGATAAATCCCTTATCTCTAGCCCCCATTAGCAACCTATAACTAAGGTGAGTCCCACTGATGTGGAGGGGACTCATGCAGATTCAGCTGCCACTACAGAAGGTGCCTCAATGGACCTTGTGGACAGTGGTAAAATATCTCAAACTGAATCTGCGGCAACCGAGCCCTTGTTGACTTTGAAAGAGACATAATTGAGCACGGGAAACCAGGGTGCCAAGAAACCACATCTGGTGGTGAGGCTGAACATACGAGGTATGTTACCTCATCTCCCCGTGATTCTTCAAAAGAAGATGAGGGAAGCATGCAACTCCTCATTCATGACCTTCTATCTAAAGTTTCAAACCTTGAATCCTTGGTTAGGACTTTAGAAGCAAGGTCTGCCACTCAGCAACTTCAGATCAACAATCTTAAGGCCAAACTAGCTGAGTACAGATAGAGAGGTCTATTAGGCATGTACCTGTTCAGGTCTTATTGACTTCTTCCTCTAGCTCATCTAGCTCTCAAGGTGATGCTACCAAAAAGGGGGAGAATGTTCAGAGACAAAAACTTGAGGACCAAGTTTCTGATGAGAACCTCTTCTGATCAGTCAAGCCCAGATGCTGCAATGCTCTACTTTGGAGCCAAAGAGCTACAGAGGGTGACTGCACCTTCTACCACTATGGGAGAAGTTGGTCAACCTAAGGTCCATATGGAACCTAAGATTCATTTCAAAGGGGTAATGGGGACTGATGGCCCAGCAACTGAAATAGTTGGGATAGAATCTGCATCTCCTCAAACTTCCAAAGCTGAAGTTAAAGCCTCGGAAGAACAAGCTAAGTCTTCCGAAGCTGAAATGGAAGCTGCGGAAGGACTATTTAAAATGTCTGAGGAACTGATAATCACAGATGCAATCCTTGAAATGGCATCTGAGGTGAACAGTGATGCCTTTTCCAAATCTACCTCCATCCCAGACACCATCTCTGCCTCTCTCACAATCAGAATCCACTCTCCAAGGACCACCACAGTCAGGATCTTCAAAAGATAAAGGGAAAAGAAAGATGACTGCGGAAGAGCTTCAGGAAGAGGAAAAGATTGAGAAACTTAAGAAGAAAGGAAGACTTCCAATTGAGAAGTTGCTAGCTGCCAGCACAAAAGCAGTTGCAGCCAATCAGGAGGCTATCAACAATAAGAAAAAGGAGAGATCATTGACCAGCTTATCCAAATGGGAGCTGCCAATCAAGAGACACTCCTGCTACCACTAGAGAAGTTAGTGAATCTCGAGAAGGCAACCCGGCTGAAACATAAAGAAGAAGCCAGGTTGGCCTTGGAGAAAGAAGAAGAAGAAGAAAAACAAAAGGAGACTAAACTGCAGCTAAGGAGAAACAGGATAAATTTTCTACTCTCACCGGAGGCTTTAATGTTCAAGAACTTTCTCCACACAATGATGAGACGATCCTCTGGCTCTACAACATAGAGCAGGATCAAATAGAGAAAGAAAGAAAGAAGACTGCAAGAGAAAAGACAAGGGAGAAGAAGAAGAATGAGGAAAAAGCTAGGGACACTGCAACCAGGAAGCTTAGTGAAAAGGCCTGGCTGAAAGACTATCTTCGGGCCCATGGCTTTTCTGGAAGGCAGGTGGATCCCATCTCTCAGAAGACACTCCAACGGATTGTCAGTGAAATCAAGACTGACATCTGACTGGGAAAGAAGAATGAGATGTACAGAATGGTAAAGGGGATGACCTTCACTGCAACCACTCAACCACAACCTGATTCCTCACCCTTACCTTTCACCATTAAATCTGAGCCTTTCACCCTTGAACCCACACCATTATCCACATCCACTCTTTCACCTCAACCACCTAAACTTCCCATTCTCTAACCTAAAACTCTCCCCAGAACCTCTGAACCTCAACCAACCCAACAACCATCCAAACCATCCCCTGAGCCTTCTCAACATCTCTCTCTTGAGGAGTTCAAGGTAATCAAGACCAAGCTCATCAACTTCACAACTCTAAGTGAAGTCTCATGTGATGAAGATTCTGTCAACATTACCTATGTTGATGGATCCTCTTGTTCCCTCACAAGAGATCAATTTCTTGATTTACCTAGAGGAACACTCTACCAAGCAGCTAGACTTCTAGGCCTCAACTAAGATTCATTAAATGATGAAGAGAATAAACTTAGAAGGAAACTGGTGACTCTGTTGCACACCAAGAAAGAGCACAAGATTCCCAGTCAGTCTCTTATGCCTAGAAAGAAAGTAGTCTAGTGGAGGTTCGATGAAACTTCTCACAACTTTGTTGTGGAAAGGGAAAATGGCGAAGTCAATAGACTTAATGTAACCTATATGCTACACTCCAACAGGTTTGATATTGCTGAGTTAGCAGAGAAGCCATTCTCCAACCCCTCCAACTCTAAAGCTGCTGCACTAATCAGAAATCATCTCAGCAGCCTTCACCTAGTTGAGCTAACTTCAAAGGCCAAGAGTGAAGAAGAGTTGAGATTGAGAAGATAGGAAGACAAGGAAAGACCTCCTACCAAAGACACTGCCTTTCTACAGACGGTGGAGGGTCCGCAATTGGAACCTATAATGAGTTGGGAATATGATTACAGTTCCTATGAACTAACTCTTTTTAGAGGGCAACAACAGAGGGTACATGTTATCCAAGGTAACAGACTGGAGTTCCTGTCTACCAAGGATCTGTACAAACTTCTCAGCACCATCACGGAAGAACAAGGAGACAGACAAATATTTACTCTCCTTGGTGCTCAAAGTTATAAGAAGTAGAAACAAGTGAAGTTTTGGTAGTATCAGCCTAGGGGGAGTTTGTTGGATCAAGAAGAAGGCTAATGTAACCAAAACTAAGTCACTTAGATAATTTTTGGTGCTGCATGCAAAGGCTTCCGAAGCTTAGCATGGAACTTCCAAAGGTTTTAGAGTTCTTTTGAAGACAATGTTAAAGATCAACTTCCGAAGACAGAACACTACTTTTGAAGTGAAGTGTATACTTCCGAAGTTCAAGTCCAAGAAGAATAAGCTGAACACCACTTCCAAAGTATGTTGAAAAGAAGAAGTCTCAAAGCCTTGGAAGAAGCAGTCACTTCCGAGGTATAAGTGGCTTCAGATGTACTTACTCTTCTAAAGCCATTTAACCTTTGGAAGACACTACTATGAACGAGTGGACAAGTATAGTCTCTCACACTCCGTTGCAAACTTCTGATACTGTATGGCTTCTTCCTAAAGTGCCATCACAGTTGATCATACTTTATTCCACTGTTCACCTTTTCATGATAGTACAAGTTACCAACTTTAGTTGGTGACAAAGGGTAAGTCAGATGCATGTCTTGACTACCAAATATCAGATAAGACTTTATCCGAGATACCTTAAACTTTAGTCTTGTAGTATAGACTTTAGCTATAGGATCCCAGCTGGTATCAAAGTATATCGGGCTGTAGGTAGTATTATATATAGGTTCACTTTGTAACTCATTCCATACCACTACTTGTAAGAGTCTTGTATTATTGAGTAGAGAAGCAACATATAAAAGTACCTTTAAAATTACTTCTTGTGATCTTTTACTACTTTCTATATTGTGATCAACTCTTACTGATTTTATCTTTACCCGAGTGTTGTTCTAGGTGAGTTTGAGAGAAAAACAAAATGTTAAGTGAATAACATCGATCCTGCTAATCACATTCACTATCACGTCTGAGTACTCTCTGATTTTGATAGGATGACCTAACTTAATTTTCTCCTTATTTGATTCAATATAAACACTTGCTTTATTTTGAGGATTTGTGATATAGTTTTCGGTTCAATATTATCAGACATAGTGATAGACTCAGGCATGATAGTGAAATTGTCATTATATGGTGGGGGATATGAATTGTATACAATCCTAGTCATATCATTATGCTGCTTCTCCAAATCAAACATCTCTTGTAGCTTAGCTGAAGACAGTTGAAACTTTTCAAGTTTCAATTCAGTAACTGATTGCTCAGCTTTGGACCGAGGTAATTTTTCAGTTAACTTTCCATTTTCATCTGCAAGATTGTACTTTTCTCCATGCAGTTTATCTTTGTTTGAGATGAAAGATTTGATTTTTATTTCAAAACATTTGATTTATCTTTTAAATATCTCAGATTTTACTTTTTCTTCTTTGATTTTGGCTGCCAATTTTTTATTATGCTCACGGTAACCTTGTAGTTCAGCAACGCATTTACCACTACACATATTAGATTTTACCTTAAATGGCATTGGAGTTAGTCCATCATTAATGTGACCTATGAGACTATGATTTTTTATAGGATCAATTGAGCTAATCTGTGATGATATATGAACACAATTCAAAGAAAACACATACAAAGTAATCGAATTCAAACAAGATATTAACAAATTCACAGTTTCTTTAATATCAAGCAAAGACAATTACAAGTAATGAGCGATGGTTCGTTCACTCTCTTTAACTCTCTTACTAATTAACAGTCTAAGCTATTTATAACGAAACACAAAAGGAACTAACAATTACAAAAATAGTCCCTATACTATTACAAATATCAAAAAGACACATAAAGACAACATGTTAATCTTTCTAGAGTCCTAACACAGACTAGTCAACATTTCAGCATATGTGTTCAATGGCCTGACTTCAAACATACAAGAAGGAAGAAGATATATGTTCCTTATGTACCCAAGATTTCTACAATGTCTAATCAACGAAGCCTTTCCTGATCTAGTACTTAAAGGACATACTTTGGACATTCCTCACTATGATGCCAAATCATACAAGTGTATCAAGAAAATAGATCCAAGAAATTTCTACAGCGCAGCATGCATGCTTCAGCAAATTAATCTTGATGAAAAAATTGAAGAACAAGAGGCTAATGTTGATGAGCCCATTCAAGAGGAAGTACAAGCTCCTCAAGATTAGCAAGCTGCTGATGAGCATATTGAGGAAATAATTTAGCCGTAGGTCAGTGTCACCCTAGGTAGATGTAGGGGTGATCTTCATACTGGACCTTAAACTCATGACATGGCATCTCCCTTTGTACCATCACCAATACCATCACCGCACAAAACACCAACTACTTCACTTCATAGATCATATATCTGTTCACCACAAGCCCAACCAATCATTTATCCACCAATATCTCCATGCCACCACTCTCCAATATTACAAACTCAACCATCCCATGCCAATACTAAACCAGTTGAATTTGGATATTCTACCTGCTCATCTCAGAAATCCAAATCATCTTCTGACGAGGAGGACCACCCTAGCCAATTACCTGTAAAGAAAACAACTTCTGAGGTTGTCCCTTCTGAGAGCTATGCTGAATCAGGAATGAATAAACCGGATGAAAAGGATGAGCTTATCTCAGAACATTTGCAAAAAGTGGCAAAGATGGAAGATTGTTGAACATTTGCAAGAGAAAAGCTGGATTAGAATCAATGAAAGTTGATGAGAAAGAAGCTGAGTCTGAGAGCTCTTCAGAGGAGAGTAGTGATGACTCTCCTCCTCGTAAATATGAGTTCCTCTGAACCAGAAGCGGAACCAAGCAGAAAAAACAAGATGTGTCTAGCCTAGATATGGTAGTATACTCAGAGACAACAACCATACGCACATTGAAGAGGCTGAATTTAATGACATGATCAATGCACTAGACAGTTTCACATCAGAAGATTTCTATATTGATGATGAGTTCTGGGATTTTTTAGCTAATCAAAGGACTATCACTGAACCCATAGTGGTTATTCCTCAATCCCCTGTCCGTCTAGAGAAGGATTTGGGCTTGCAAATAGTCCTATCTATGTTTCTATCTGATGAGAAAAAAGAAATGATCAGAAAGTTATGTGAAGAACAAAGAGAAAATTAATAAAAAGCTGATGTTGCCCATGAACAAGTACAATCAGAGGTTGAAAAATTGCATTAAGGAGCTAAAATGCCTGAAACCTCTGCCAATGCTTCAATATAGACATACACCAGCAGAGGAAGTATTTAACTGAAAAGGCGAAGGAAAAAAGGCCTATTATGGAAGAAGAGCCAATGATGAAAGCAAGAAGGATGATCCTAGAAGCTTTGCAGCTATAGCAAAATTTTTAGAAGAACATGAGCAGGTAGAAGCTCAGTTGAAAAATGAAGCTGTGTTTGTTGATCTTAAAGAGGTGAAATTGAAGGAGTCTATGTGGTTGATGAGCCAATAGTAGTTGATAGTCCTATCCAGGAAGAAAGGTTAGTAGAAGAAATGGTGGAAAAGGCTCAGAATGATGATTTAAAGATTAAAGCTGTGTTTTTTGTTAATCATGGATATGATCCTTATGATGTCTTTGGCATGAGTTATGAGGGGATGAAGGTAGAAGAAGAGAGATTGAACAAACTGCTAGACCCTACTCTTGAAACTGAATATGAGAAGACCATTTCACCAAAAGCTGATAAGCTAAAACTATCTTCCATGAAGAAACAAATTTCAACTCCTCAGCCTTTATATCCTCATCCCTATAAAATGCCTGATAAAGAAATGAGGATTATCTATCAAGTCAAGGATTCACCAAGAGGAAGCTTGGAAATATGAAAACCAATTCCCTAAGGGTTGTTGGTCTTAGGTTGTTCACTGAGAAGAAAGAGAGACTTAAAACTATGGAAGGAGAAATTACTGGTACAAAACGAATAACCAAAGTGTCTGCTCAAGACATGCAACTCACCAATCGAGATCAAGATTCTTTGGCACATGCGCTTCATAGATATCCTAAGTGGTTTGCTAAGCCTTCTCAACTGAATCTTCAAGAAGGGCTGATCAGTACAGAGATGATAGAGGTGTGTCTACTGCTAAAGGCAAAACTGATCAGAAAATCATTGCCTGGAAGTATGACAGTGATTGGTATATGTTTTCGGTCAAACGGATCTGAGGGCTGGTTCAATTCTTTATATAGTACTCTGCTCTTGTAAATGCCCTTGAGATTCTTCACTTAAAGGAACTGGCTAACTTAGGACTGATTAATCACAAGGCCATGTTAAGAGGATATGTATTTGAAGATATACTCAGAATGTTCAAAAGAACCGACAACTTCAAATCACTGAAAGCCATCTGTATGAGGAAGGATAGGACATCCATTAATCCACTTGAAAAAAATAGAGAACACTAGCTGAGGTGGTTGTGTTTCTAGAGGTGAGGGTGAAACCAACAGAGTCCATAAAAGAAAGATGGTGTCTAGTACCCATTCCTCCATACCAATCTCAACTGTGTATTATGATGAAATGACTTATGAGTTGGTAATAGAAAGAAAATGGGGAGTAAAGGAAGGAGCTGAAATTCGACTATTTAGTGTATAGTAAGTAAGACTACTTGATGAACCTTACATTCACTATATATATATACGAGGCATTTTAGAGAAATAAACAACAAACTAGGAGAACAGGACATGCACTTCTTCTTAAAATGCATTATACTGCTGAAAATGGCATATGATCAAATCATTGCCAAGAAGGAAAAGAGAAAGAAGAAAAAGGCTTATCTGCAACTGGGAAACATAGTAAAACTAGAAGTGGATGTAGATGGAGCTCTGCTGATTCATAAGGGTGGACTGTCCACTGTGTCTATATGGGAACCCGTTTCTCTTAAGAAACTGCCCTTAGAAGCTATCCATACTATGAGTAAGATGGGAATACATGTGCTGAATAGAGAAAAGATGTCTCATGCCAATGACTTTGTCAATATGATAAAGGCTATCTTGGATCCATCACAAGCTAAACCACTACTCCCTTCATAAGACCAAGCAGAATCTTCTCAACCTCAACCACCACCAAACCATTCAAGAACACTGGTCGTATAATCCTTAGGGGGAGTATCGTTAGACCTTGAAAGGATAATACATGTGAATTTAATTGGAGAGCTATTGGTTGTTCCGCTGAATCCTCCCTAAGTCCAAGAACTAATATGAAAGAATAATATGCATCAAAAGAACATGTATTGGCTTACCGCATTTGTTAATGCGGAAGGCAAAGAACAAATGCGAACATGTGTTTGTTCTTTCACATTAACAAATGCGGAAGACCAAAAGAGATGAGGACAAGATTTTGTTCATCCGCATTTGCCAATGCGGATGATCGGACAAGAATGTGCATTAGTATTTGTTCATCTGCAATACCCAATGTGGATGACCAACACATTAATGCGGTAGAACAAGTGAAGAAATTCTGATCAAGTCCATCTCATCCGCATTTGCCAATGCGGATGAACAAGAAGAAATGCGAATGAAGACTTAGACTAGTTCTGATGTATAGGTCAGGGATAGTTTAGTCATTTTGTAAAAAGACAACTTGTCTGCCAAGAAATATAATAGAACACTTCGTAGCTGACGTGACACAACATAGACAATGAGAATATTTTTTATTCTCTAGGTGTATTATTACTGTTCTTGCAAAAACCCTAGCATTTATTATAATCAATCACCTTCATCAATATATAAAAAGCATTTATGAGTATATTTTTTCATTGAACTTTTATTGATTGATTGTTTCCACCATTCAATCTCTAACTTGATTACCATATTCGATCCTAAGTGAGATTGTCATTCTCACCACCGGTCATGCATTAAAATCAACTTTGACCTTTTTAACATCATTAGGTGACAATATTTTGTACTTAGGGGTTGATTTTGTCATTATAATCTGGCCCAAGAGTGGGTGGAATATACGGACCTTCAGTTATTGTTAGGACCTGGTATTTGACCGAAATACCTAGAGATTAACGTGTAAACCAGATCAAATAATGCGGAATCCTATTTGATTGGCGATCCAATCAGTGAGAACACACGAAGAATCAATCAAGAATTGAAACTAACGTTAGAAATCGATTGGGAATCGATCTAATGTGTTCAATGAACTTGGAGAACGATTGAGAGGTTTCTGGACGGCTAGGGTACGTCTGGAATCGTGATTAATCGAGAGTTCTTCTTTTTCACGAATTGAGTTGTATTTATAGGTTGGTATTATTCAATCGTGCGACTGAACCATTAGTTTGGTTCAGTCGTGCGATTGAACCATGCGGTTGATTCATTCGTACGACTGAGTGTTCAGTCGTGCGACTGAGCAATCTTATGTTACAATCGTACGACTGATCCAGTCTCCTCGTTCAGTCGTGCGACTGAGTCATTCGTATGAAGGTGTTCATGCTTATGGTCCATTCGCATGGGCCATTCGCATGATAACTTCATTATATTATGTTTGAATGTATTAATTAGTAAACATTATATGTAATCAATCAAGCAATCACCAACCTAATTAAGCAATTCAATGTCGACATTAATGAAACATTATAACTAACAATCTATTAATATCATTTCATTAATCATACCAAACAAGATCTATTACATCACATATCAGGATCTAGGGACATACATGTATCAACAAACTCCCCCTTGGTCCTAGATCTCTCTAATGTCTTGTTTTCTTCATTACCTCCTCATATTTCTTGTACTTTTCCTCTTGTGTGACTCCCGCGTGAATATCAAACGCGAAGCAAAGTCTTATGACATTTTGGAACTGAAGTGCCTGTACAATATCTTGCGTATCATAGAACAGGGGCCACTTGTAAAGTGTATAGACATCATTTTCCGACAAGTTGGTAAGCCACATTGGATCGAATACTCTGATTCTATCCATTTGGCCCTCTTATCTAGGACTATGACCGCTTCTGCTGTTCTCCAATCGTAGTTCCACCACTTAAAGTGTGGTGTGAAATCCTTTGTCATTTCCCGAAGTGGGATTCTTGACATTGTGCACGGAGGATTCCACTTCAACACAATCTTTGGTTTTCCAGTAATGGCATCCATTTCAGACCTTCTAATATACCTTGTAGGTTGTTGAGGTCTGTAGTTAATCCACCTAGTGTGGTACTCTTTCATTAGGGTAGCCTCAAACCAGCCTGACATTTTTCTCGGGTCAGCATACAACAACTTCAGTTTGGCCAGCTGGTTGAGCTCAAAACCTGGTAGAGTCTTTAGATCATGTGGAAATCTAAAGTATTCTATGTCCTTCTCCCTCTTAACGGCATAACGTTAAGATCATCAAAATATGCCCATGCTATAATCCTGCCTGACAGCTTAAGATGTGTCTTGACGCTGTAGAGCTTGGTGTAGGCATCCCTCTTCAGTGCAGCATGTTGGGCTCTAACTTCTTTAAAACATTCAGCCCATTCAGTCTTACGGATATCAACATCATCCTTTGCAGCTTGGGCCATTCCCTCTGTCTTCTCTGACTCTTGCTCCATTTTGTCTACATCCCAAATGTATCACCGACAAGGGATTCACCCAAATTGGGAACCACATTACCCTCATTGTCAGCATACTGAGGATAGTGCTCTGCAGTGATATCTTCTATCTCTATTTCATCAACGTCATTTAGCTCGTCATCACAGGTAGCATTACATGTTGGAGCATCTTTCACTATTTCATCAGGATTGAGCTTGAAAATTTCTGCCAGTTGCTCGTTTGATAGATCGTGAATTATTTCCCCTTCTTCAGGGTTATAACTCACTGACCTTCTGACAATCCCTTGCAGATCAAGAATCATTGTGAGTTGAGACTAGACCTGTTGAAGGGGAGCAATATTAAACTCATCTCTTTTGTACTTTGGATTTGTTTGATTTACACATTTCACACTCAAATCATTAGTAATTTATCAAACAGAAAAGGCATTAAGTAATATAAACATTAAGTACATTGTGTTCAATTACATGATTCAAATACAAAAGAAGATAAATACATAATCATCTAATCTTTACTTTTTTCGTGTATCAAGGTTTCATCACTTGTAGGGGCAGAGTTAGAGGCTGATTGATCTTGTCTGTTCTTAGTCCTGTTCTCTTGACCTGTAGCAGTGGCCAATGCAGATGCATCCCCTCTTTCTGCTTCTTCATAATCGTCACTCTCTTCATCTTCACCCACATCATCATCAGCACTATCATCACCATCTCCCTCTTTAATCTTCAGAGGCTCATCTTTAGATCCTTTAAGTTTGAGCATGATGGTCTTCTTAGCATTCTCCAAATCTTCAATTTTCTTAGCAGAAGTGACTCTATGCTCTTGGAGTTGGGCGATCTCGCGGCTCTGAGCAGCCATTTGCTGGGCCTGCTCCTTGATTAGGCGATCCTGCTCCGAGATCTGATGTGACTGTACAGCAGTGAGATCTGCAAGCTGTCGGATCTGTGCAGTCTTTTCTTATTCAGCAGCTAACAGTCGCATCACCATACGGTTTAGCGCTGAAAGCTGGTCCTCTACCCCAAATTGAGGTGGATGAGATCCATATATATGTGCGGGATCAGATGAGGGTCTTGATTGGTGTCAACCGCCGCTTCTTCTTAGGTTTCTGCCCATGGGGTTGAGCCATCCGTTTTCTCCTCGTTCCCTTCGAGGTGGATGCTCCCCTCCGACCCTGCCGATTGACCCTGGAACATAGGTCGGGTCGGTCTCTGTCACTCCAGAGTCTCTTGGGTGCTCACCAACCACCCGAAGCCCATGTACTGTGGGAACCACAATACTTCCCACAGTCCTAGTGAAGGGCTCCTCGTCAGACTCTTCTTCTTCTGTCTCAAGGACAAAATCGTGATGAAACCCAGCTCATTCGGTAACTTCTGCAGCCGGGGCGTATGCTGGAGGCACAACATCAGACATAGTGCCGCTCTGTGGAACAGGCATATAGTCTCCGGCACCCCCACTATCGTCATCATCTAAATCATCAGTTGGTAGGGCAATTGGCTCCACGTCGGAGTCACTGTCCTCGTGACGCCATTGGCGTCTCCCTGGTGCCACATAACTTTCATCTGCTAAATGGCCGATCAGCCTCTTTTCCTGGGGCTTAACTTGCTTGCCCTGGTACACCACCATCCTACCCAAAGTAGTGTCATCCATAAGTTCCAAAGTCACTGAATCGTGACTTTCCTTGGGGAGCTGAGGCAGCTTCTCATTGAATATCATCTGAAGAAATCTTGGATACATACAAAAACCTTCTTTCCCTTTTGTTTCAATGTTCTCTACCAAATAAGCAAAGATCATATTAGAGAAGCTGAAAGGGTGTTTCAGCACCAGAGCCACGAAGGCATTGTGTATCTGATCTGATAGGTCATCGAAACCACCCCTTCTCGAAGCGATGCACTTAAGAATCACATGTGCCAGATATTTGTATTGTGGGAACAGGTTGCTCTTATTTAGCACCCCCAAGTTAATGTCCCCCGCATACTTGACTCGGAGGAAACACCCTCTCACTGTCAAAGGATGTAACTTCGTGGGGTGAGTAGAGTCATCCCCAAACTCAAGGATTCTCTGGATGTCATTAGCGATAATGTCGATAGCTTGACCCAAAATGGTGCTTCTGATGCTGTATGGCTCACGAGAGCGATCCACTGAGGCATTCTCCCAGAATGCCTGGTGTAGTGATTTGTAAGGCGTGCACGGTGTAGATATAGCCTTATGTATCCGTGAGCGTTTGAGGAAGGCTATAATCTCGGAGAACTTGGCCCCGTTCCGAGTCGTGTGGTCCAAATGGTCACATATGTTATGCTTTGTATTAAGAGACCATCGGTCAGCCATTTTTCCTGAAACACAAAACACCTGATCATTACTACATAATACATTGGAATTCAGTTCTATGTGTAGTGTTTCACTACCATTCTGATTCATTCATGCGAATGAATCATGCGACTAGAGTCATTCGGTTGTTCTTAAGTACGACTGAGTTCATTCGGTTAATTGAGACAAGCGATTGAGTTCAATTGGCTGATTGAGACATGCGATTGAGTTCAATCGCCTGATTGAGACTTGCGATTGAGTTCAATCGGCCGACTGGACTCATTCGGGTGGTTCATTCGGCCGAATGACCCAATTGTAAGGTTCAATCGTGCGATTGGAGTTCATTTGAATGACCAGTCCCTTGCCCCACTGTTCGATCGCCTGTGGGTCAAATCTTGACCAATTTAAGTCATTTAACAGTGTATAATGGTCCATTCCTCATCTACTTGTCACTAATAACCTATTAAACTCAATTTTAACATTTTGCTTAATTTACATAGGTGATTAGGTCATTTCACAGTTTGGTTCTTGATTCAATCGAGTGTCTCTATTGTAGGTTCGGCAATCTTCTGATTTTGGTAAGATTCAAAGAGTAATGTACGTGTAAATCATCACTCGAATGTAAGAAACTTAACAACAATGTAAATCAGGATCTGTAGCAATTTTGACAGAGTAACAGGAAGAGTGCGATTTGGGTGCGATTTTGGTGTGATGAGGAACATGCGATCGACTGAGGCCCTTAAATACTGAACCTAGGTTCCATCGGCCGACTGGCCTCATTCGCTCAGTTCATTCGGGCGACTGAGTCTCAGTCGTACGATTGGCCTAGTCAATCGCATTTAGTCGGCCGACTGAGTCTCAGTCGGTCGACTGCCTCATTCGGTCTCTTCCATTCGCATCTTCAGTTGACCGACTGAACCTCAGTCGGTCGACTGCTTCATTCTCCCCCTTCTCTTTGGTCGACTGGATCATTCTCATGTCCATTCGGCTGATTGGGAGCCATTCGCATAGTTGGTCCATAACCATGATCCAATCGTGCAAATGGGTCACACATAGTGAGTTTACAGTCATTTTGAACATTTTACTTTTAAGACCCTTTCAACTTTTGACAATAACATTATAAGCTCTTAACCAATTCAGTCACCTCAGACGTGACTCTTTTTAAAACACGTTGTCACCTCTGACGTGACTCTTTAAACTTTGAAAAACATGTGGCGATCTCAGACATGACCCTTTTAGGTGAGTTAATTCCATTCTGATTTCCCTCATGTAGTCCGACAGACACACACATTAAAAGATAACATAAAAACTTAAACTAACTACACAAATAAAATTTTTTTTGGACTTTTTGTGAGAGATAACCCTAAGATGGAATCTACGGGATTTGGTTCCGGAATCGAAAGCTTCAAGTTAGATTGACCACACCTGGACCAATTCAATTTTGGAATCATACAGGAACATCAAATCATTTGGGACTTGTTATCAAAATCATTCGATGCTCAATTCTTGGTGTTATCTAGAGTCATCAGCAGCTTTAGGAAATCATACTGGAACTCTTAGATTACCACATTGATTTGAACTTTCAAGAATTGCAGCCACAATGATTGTCAATATGTTTGTCCACTTAAATCCATACACAGACTCTTGACTCAAACGGTGATTGTTTTTTGATTTATTTAATTCAACGAACATTTGTGGATCCCACACTTATATGGTAGTCAACATTCCTCAGGAGCTTTTGAGCGGTCTACGGGTATTGTTACAAGAAGAGACTATTCGTAGATCTTTCATAGAGAAACCAGTCCTCAGGTCAGTGCCATCGCACAACAAAGAGGCAGCAAACAACAATGAATTCTAGAATATCTAGGTTATGCTTATCCTCAGGTCAGTGCCATCGCACAACAGAGAGGCACACAACCTATCTTCTTGTTAGAGCGGCTTTTATTTTGCACCAAATTCACCAACAACATAGGTCATTAGCTTGATAGCATTTTTCTTTCTTTTTTTTCTCGTGCTTTGCTCTATTTATGGTCAACCGCACACATTTGTGGCGTTTACTTGCTCAATACCCCTTATTGGAATATTATTGATTGTGTTAACCAGTGATAAGATGGAAGCCCACAGTCAGTTGAACAACTTAGTTTGATCTTGAGATCACCAGTCCGGTCTAATCATCTATTGTGTTGAATCTACCGACATATCAATTGTGGTCTAGCAACCTCTAGGTCTACTCTCATTGTGTTACCTTAGGAGTTACCAGTTTTTCTCTCATTGTGTTACCTTAGGAGTTACCTTAGGAATTTTTTTTCATCTTTTCTAAATTAGGATTTTAAAGTCCCTCTTGACTTGTTCCTGTGTACTATCATATTCCAAAGGGTTTGAATCGGTATTACAGACACAATCTACCTTATTTCAGCTAGTTACCCCTTCTCCCTCATTTTATTTTATTTTATTTATATATATATATATTTATTTATTTATTTTTTTTATAATGTTAACTTGCTGACATATTCTCCCCCTAAAATACTAAAATCATTTCTGGTTTAATTATTTTTGGATTTTAATAAACAGCAAAATAACATGAGTTTAAATATAACAGACGAAAATAAAACAGATAACATAAAATACAAAAAACTTTAACTAAACTACATCGGACTACACATTATTATCATCAGGAATTACCTCACTTTTCTTTTTAACGCCATTGACCTCTAGCAAATATTGAAAACGTGGATTATCAAAGGCTTTAGTATAGAGGTCAGCGCGTTGAAAATCAGTATTAATTTTAACCACATCAATTAAGTTCTTTTCAAAACAGTCTCTTATGAAGTGGTATTTAATACCGATGTGTTTGGTCTTAGGATGTTGAACCGGATTTTTACTTACTGCAATTGCAGCAGAGTTATCAACAAAAATAGGAGTAGATGAGAATTTTAAACCGTAATCCCGCATTTGCTGTTGAATCCAAATGATTTGTGAATAGCAACTTGCAGCAGCAACATATTCGGCTTCACAGGTTGACAATGCAACTGATGTCTGCTTCTTACACTGCCAGGTAACAATCTTCTCACAAAGAATTGACACCCCGCTGATGTAGACTTGTAGTTCATCTTGCATCCCCCGTAATCCGAGTCACTATACGTGGTAAGCTCAAAGTCATCATCATGAGGATACCACAATCCAAGTGTGGGTGTACCCTTCAGATAAGGAAAAATCCTCTTGACCCCGATCAGATGGTTGACCTTTGGTTTAGCCTGATATCTAGAACATAGACATGTAGCATACATAATATCAGGTCTTGAGGCAGTGAGATACATGAGAGATCCAATCATTCCTCGGTACATAGTGGCATCTACAAGATCTCCATTCTCATCAGGTGCTATATCATGATTCGTAGCAAGTGGAGTCCCAGCAGCAGAAGCATTCTCCATGTCAAAGCGACTGAGAATGTCTCCTACATACTTGGTCTGATGTAGAAAGATCCCATTAGGTGTTTGATCCACCTGTAACCCGAGAAAGAACTTCATCTCCCCCATAGCACTCATCTCAAACTCTTTCTTCATCACTGCTTCAAACTCTTTGCATAACTCTTCGTTCTTTGACCCCAAGATTATGTCATCAACATATATCTGTACAAGCAGTAGGTCGCCATCCTTTTCTTTAATAAACAGTTTACAGTCAATGACTCCCCTGCGAAAGTCGTGTTTCACAAGATGAGTCGAGCGTTTCTCATACCAAGCTCGAGGAGCTTGATGCAGCCCATATAAAGATTTGCCGAGCTTGTAAACTCTATCTCGATGATACGGGTCTTCAAATCCCTCGGGTTGACTTACATAGACTGTTTCCCCAATTTCCCCATGAAGGAATGCACTCTTCACATCAAATTGGTAAACTTTAATGTTCATGTACGATGCATAGGCAAGGAAGATACGAATAGCTTCCATCTTTGCCACAGGTGCAAACACCTTATTATAGTCAATCCCCTCGACTTGGCGAAAACCTTGAACCACCAGTCGAGCTTTGTTCCTGATAATGACTCCTTGGTCATCCTTCTTGCATTTTAGTACCCATTGGTGCCAATGAATTTAGCACCTTTAGGTCTATCAACTAGAGTCCATACACCTAACTTCTTAAACTGCAGAAGTTCTTCTTGCATGGCACTCACCCACGCCTCATCATTTAGTGCTTCACTGACATATTTTGGCTCAACCTGCGAAACAAAAGATCGATAAGCACCATCATGAATGTAACCTTTCTCCATAACTGAGGCGTAATCAACTGAGTATAGCTGATTTCGGGTTTGTACTCCTGATCTGACATCCCCAATAACATTATCAAGGGGATGATAGACGTTTAGTCGTGATCCTGGAGTAGTAGGCACAGCCACCTCCGAACCAAGATTGTGAACATTTTGTTCTGCATCTGAGGAAGATGGAGTTTGAGGTTCCGAAGTCGAAGGTGCATCACTCATGGATGCTTGTGGACTTTCAGGAACTGGAACCTGTTCCTCCTAACTGTTCTGGTCATCTGCTTCAGTTTCATCTTTAGAGGAGGAGTCACTGTCATCGACTACCCCGCCTGACTGAGTAGTTGATTCTCCCTGTGTGCTAGATGGTGTATTTAGAATATCATACATCATCCTAGTAGCTAACTCATCATCCGAGGGAGAGAGAGGGATGTTGAAGGACTTGAAGAATCCATCATAATCGAAGAAGTATGCAGGTCCTTTGCCTGTAGGTGGTGTGGTATATCTCTGAACGTCGACATTACACCACACTTCTACAAGACCCGTTGAATTATTGTAAACTCACTTGTTCGATATGTTGTATCCTAGAAAAATTCCTTCATGTGCCTTCTCGCTGAATTTGCCTTCTTGTGTCTTCTTCAGAAGTGTACACGGCGCGCCAAAAGGTTCAAGATACTCCAAATTCGGTTTGCGTCTTTGTAGTAGCTCATAACATGTCTTTCCGTGGTGCTTGACGATTAGGACTCGATTCAGTGTATAACACGCATTTGCCACCGCCTCATTGTAGAATTGGATAGGCAGTTTCGAGTGTGCCAGCATAGTCCGTGCTGTCTCTATCAAACTCCTGTTCTTTCTCTCAGCAACGCCATTCATCTGAGGTGTGTAAGCAGAAGTGAATTGATGCACAATTCCCTTTACCTTGTAGTATGCCTCCATCCCTTGATTCTTGAATTCTATCCCGTTGTCTGAGCGTACTTGTCTAACTTTTAGCTTGTAGAGAGATTCCAGTGTGGTTACTAATTCCTTGAATGTCACCAATGTTTCTGATTTGGATTTCAGAAACATTACCCAAGTGAACCTTGAGTAGTCATCAGTGACCACAAAACAGTACACGTCGCCTGCAATGCTCCTTGTACTAACTGGACCAAACAGATCCATGTGAAGAAGCTCAAGAGGAAGTTCTATTGAATGAACTTGCTTTTCCTTATGAGACTTCTTTGTCTGCTTAACTTTCTTGCAAGCTACACAAAAGTCAGGAAGTTGGAAGTTCTTGACATTTACTCCTCTCACTAAATCCTTCTGAATCAAATGATTCATCTTCCATTGACTAATGTGTCCCATTCTCCTATGCCAGGACATTGAATCCTTCTCAGTAGCTTTAGATAGAAAGCACTGAACCTCATGATCCGTTGTAGCAGCGGTTGACAGATCCAAGACATAAAGGTCTTTATATCTTGAAGCAGTCATTAGAACTTGGTCCTCTGGGATCATATATTCTTTCTTCAGCACGTAACACTTCTTGTTGTCGAAGATGACTTTAAATCCTTTATCATAGATTTGGGAAACAGAAAGTAAGTTGTTCTGAAGTTGTTGAACGTAGTTCACCTTATCAAACTTAACTTTCTGATTTCCCACTTCTCCCTGAGCTGTGATATAGCCTCCTTTGTTTCCTGCAAAGGAAACAGGCCCTCCTTTTATTTGTTTGACGTTTGATAAAAGGGCTCTATTTCCTGTCATGTGCCTGGATGCTCCGTTGTCTATAATCCACGTGTTAGTCTCAGCACTGTATCGAACACCCTGCACATATAAAGTAAATGAATTAGTTTAGGTTAGGAACCCAAGCTTTTACTGTCTTGGGTTTCCCATAGGCATCACACATCATAAACTCCACCCATTGATCCTTAGAGGGTGAGGGTAGCTCAGGTTCTTCTTGTCATCAGTATCAGACACGTAGGTTGACTTTTCTTTCCATAAGCCAGATTTGTGCAATGCCTGTTTATGATAAACAGTCGTCTGGCTTACAGGTTGGAATTTAGGTTCACTAGCTCTTCTAGGTGGAGTTAGTGAACTCCTCTTAGAAGACCTAGGTCTAGAGTCCTAAAGATCAATCTTCTTCCTAGGTGTCTGATAGAAAGTACAATAGGAAGCAATGTGTGCACATTCTCCACAGTTGTAGCATGACCTGCTATCAACTTTATGAGTAGACTTTCTTTGTGGAGAAGTGTGTGACACTCTAGTAACATCAATCACTTTAGGTTTTGACTCTTGTATGTTTGATGTTTTCTCTGGTTTAACAAAATTTACTGTTTTAACCTGTTCAACATGTTCCACTTTTTGGTTAACTGGTTTTTGACTTGAAGCATGTGAGAAAGTAACATTTGATGTCCTTTTAGGTTCTGATTTGACTTTGTTAGAACTTGACTTTAAGTTAACCTTTTCAAATTTCTTTTCCAGATTAACACAAGGCAATTTACCCTTTGCCTTTGAAGTGGTCTCCTTTTATTTGTTTCCAGTGTCAATAGATGAACATAGGGAATCTGGATCACTCACAAGAGGAGTAGACACTACATGATCCTTGATGGGATTACTACTTAAAGGTCTAGTTTTAGTGTTCATCAAAGTCTCAGGTGGTGGCGGAACCACTTTATAACCCAGTCCCTCCCCGTTGTTCCTTTCTTTTACTAAGTGTTGGACTATGTGCGATGAACTAGTCCAACTATGCAATTTCTGTTTTAGTGAATTTACTTCTACTTCTAGAACTGCCTTTTGTTTCTTAGTGTCTTCTAGGGAGTTTAGATAGTACCTAATGTCATTTGCTTGGTTAAAGGCAACTACTTCGGTTTCCCTAAGTTGTTTAGTCAATAGGTCTATTTTTTCTTTATAACTATGCTCATTTTGTTTTAGTACTCTATTAGCCTCAGTGCACAGTCGTAAATCTTTTACTAAGTTATCATTATGATCTAATAACCTAGCAAAATTTTCATCTATGCTATTCCTAAAAGTATCACAATCAGAACAAGCATGATTATTAAACATTTGGTCAGTAGTACTTACCTGAGTTGGTTCGGAAGAGTTAGCCATCAGTGCAGCATCAGATGTCACTGGTTCTGGTGATTCAGACTTTTTTGACGTGGAAATTTCCTCATTTGGCTTGTAACTGACCTCGGCTGCAGTTGTTTCTTCACTATGTGACATTGCTATCTCAACTGCTAGATCACCTTCACTTGCAGAATCATCATCAATATCCTCAACACTGGCAATGTTAGATTCTCCTGGTGAGACAAACCTAAAACTCCAATCCTGTCCTTCATCATCATGAACAGTCAAGGCTTTTGGATCCTTGTTTGATGAAGTAGAACTGGAGGCTTGCTTGTCTGGCGAGTAAAGGACGGGAACGGGTTCCCATTACCCGTCTTCTTTGGCTTGACACATTCTCTTTTGAAGTGCCCCTTCTCTCCATAGTTGAAGCAGGTCACTTTGCTCTTGTCAAAGCCAAATATGGTATCCTTAGTAGCTATCAAGTTCTGTCCAGTCTTCTTAACAAACTTCTTCGCCCTTCGGACAACGCTAGCTAAGGCCCACATTATATCCATCCTCTCAAGCTCCATTTCATCCACCTGCTCATAGTCCTCATCTGCCAGATGGCAGTTTCCAATCTTCTCGGCAACAAGTCCATCATATGAATGAACCACTGCTGCTAAAAGATACATATGCTCTCGAGCTACTTCTACAGTCACATTACCGAGGTCATCGATCTTCAGTTTGGTAGCACTTGCTTCTGATCCAATATAATGGGTACATGACGACCCAGACGTGTCTGATCCAGAAGGAGAAGCATGTGAAGGACCTGACGAGCTAGACACAAAAGCAGTCTGGAGTGGTGCTCCGGATGTCTTAGCTTGAGGCGTGGTGTTGTATAAAGCTGGATTTTGTGTCTACGAAGACTTCTGAGCTCTATACTTTATCCTTAGTGCTTCTTCTCGCAACTTAAGAATCAAGTCATTTATATCCAGCTTTACAAGCATTCCATTCTGTTTCAGGTTAGACACGAATGTAGCCCACTTATCAGGCAATCCGTCTGCGAAGTTGCTTACTTTCTCTTCCATAGTCGTTTCCACTCCATGTGTATGCAATTCGCTCATCAAGTGGTAGAATCTGTCTATGACTTCATCTAAACTTTCATTACCAATCGATGAGAAGTTATCGAATTCCTTCTTTAACTCATTTGCCTTGATTGCCTTCAATGATGCATTCCCATCATATCTCTTCTCTAGCTCATCCCACAGTTTCTTGGACTGCTTGTTCTCTGAATACTGGTTGAATATGTCTTTGGGGATAGAGTGAGTGATCAATGCATAAACTCTTTTCTCTGCATTGTACTTTACTTTCTGTGCGTCTGTCATCCTGCTTAACGTTAGCTTAACTCCATCAGCTCCCACCGGTGTACTATAACCGATCTGAATGGCTTCCCACAGATTAGGATCTACTCCATTAAGGTAGATCTCAAAACGTTGTTTCCAGTGGGGAAACTCATCTAAAGTCAAAAGCTTTGGTGGTTTATTGTGATTCCCCACCTCACTCTCAAGCAACAGCAGGTTCTGTATCCTTGAGTCCTTCCCAGCAGTAAAGGCTGACATCTGATCTTCCATGACTAATAAACTTAGAATCTAATCAAACAAACTTTGACTGATGCGACTGAAGGATACGAATGATCTAATCGTGCGTATAAACTCTGTGACTAGTTCAATCGTGCGACTGAACTGGGCGATTGGTTCAGTCGTGCGAATGAATCTGGTGCGTATGAGCTATGCGAACGAACGGTTCAGTCGGCCGAATGAGGGTGCGACTATGTCCAATCGTGCGTATGAGCAATGCGAATGGAGTCCAGTAGTGCGAATGAGTCACTCGTGCGACTGAAGCTGCTGTTTTGCGAAAATTTCTAGGTTTGACGGGTTTCAGCGGTAAAGATTCGAAATTTCACAAGTTCTAATCGCCTAAGTCCGTAGAAACCAAACTTCGATGAGCAGGGAACTTCCAAGATCACTTTTGATGCCAAAGATTGCGTTTTTAGTGCAAAAACACAAACTTTTATGCAATCTTGATTGAATGAACACGTAATCAAGAGTCAAAGCTCTGATACCATTTTTTAGGACCTGGTATTTGACCGAACTACCTAGAGATTAACGTGTAAACCAGATCAAATAGTGTGGAATCCTATTTGATTGGCGATCCAATCAGTGAGAACACACGAAGAATGAATCAAGAATTGAAACTAACGTTAGAAATCGATTGGGAATCGATCTAATGTGTTCTATGAACTTGGAGAACGAATTGAGAGGTTTCTGGACGACTAGGGTACGTCTGGAATTGTGATTAATCGAGAGTTCTTCTTTTCACGAATTGAGTTGTATTTATAGGTTGGTATTATTCAATCGTGCGACTGAACCATTAGTTTGGTTCAGTCGTGCGATTGAACCATGCGGTTGATTCATTCGTACGACTGAGTGTTCAGTCGTGCGACTGAGCCAATCTTATGTTACAATCGTACGACTGATCCAGTCTCCTGGTTCAGTCGTGCGACTGAGTCATTCGTATGAAGGTGTTCATGCTTATGGTCCATTCGCATGGGCCATTCGCATGATAACTTCATTATATTATGTTTGAATGTATTAATTAGTAAACATTATATGTAATCAATCAAGCAATCACCAACCTAATTAAGCAAATCAATGTCGACACATTAATGAAACATTAAACATTATAACTAACAATCTATTAATATCATTTCATTAATCATACCAAACAAGATCTATTACATCACATATCATGATCTAGGGACATACATGTATCAACAGTTATTGATACCAATAAGTCAGAATCAGTGTAATTAACATGATTCCTGAAATTGATTTTCCAGGATTCAAAATCCGCTTTTGTTTCCAACTTTCGAGGTTGATTTGATGATACACCAACGTTACTCATTTTTAGTTAAAGCCTTTGAATTTAACTTAAATGGAGTTTATTTTAATTAATGAACTAATTAGTGACAAGACTTAATTAATGAGTAAATTAAGCGATTGTGGTCACAAATCAATCAATCTTTTTAATGATAATTAAATATCAAAACAAGGATTTTGTTAATGTATTTGTTCAATTAAATTGAACAATTGATGAATATCAATCAATAACATTGATCTATGATTCAATTAGTGTGAATATAGATCTAAGTTACCGAGCAATGTAACAATACCCATTGTATTGATTAATCACTTTTTTGTTGTTATAAATTTGATTCACAACAAAATGATTTTGCTCAAAACAATAGATCTAATCACAAGAACTGATAAATATAATTATATAAGCAAACAAGCAAACAATTAAACAATTATAACACCACTAGATCAATTGATCTAAATTAATGAGCACTTAGCTCTTATACCACCTTGAATCCAAGGATCGCATTCAGGAATTATGAGTGTTAGATTATAATCGAGTTAATGATGACGGAATGACCATTAATTGTTGTTTATTTTTTTAAATAAATATCAAGCTCAATGAATATTAATTTTGATAACAGAATGATATTAACACAATAAATAAATGAACAAGATTTTATTCAAAAGTAAGACATTAAAACTTGTTAATGATTATAGATGAATAAACTATGAATGCTATGAACAATGAATGCTTCAAACATGTTGATGTGTGTGCTTTATTGATGTGACGACTTCTAGAGTTTGTGTTTAATTAATTGTGTATCGATGTGATGTTTGATGTTTGTTGTCTAGTCGCCGGTTCATTGATATGTAACCTAGGACCCATATTGTTGGGTTTGTTACATGTTTATCAAATATTATTTAACCAATTAAACAAAAAAGCAGAGGATTTATAGAGCTATAAAACGTGTTTAAGTTACTGTAAATAAACCATTTATTAAGCAACAAATCAAACCCAAGAACAAGGATCATATATGTGAAAAGATATACTATTAAACAAACCCAACCATATGGTGTTCATACAATGCTACCTTTTTAAGAACAAGGAGATTTGATATTGATGATAGATGAAGATGATGATGTTCTTGAATGTAACCTGCAAGAGGAAGGTCTCAAACAAGTATACCCACAAGCTTCTTGCCAAATTCCCAACTTGTTAGAAAGTTGAACAAAACCCTTCTTCTTGTTCCTTCTTCCAAGTCCGAAAATTCAGCCTAGAATTCCCACCCATTTTGAATAAATTTCATACCCATTTTGTATTGTATATAAGTTTATAAAATTAATATCTTTTAATTTTATAACTTAACCACACTTTATTTGTTGTTATTTAACCTACTTAAATAACAACACAAATAATTTCTCGTGAAGAAAATATCCATATAATTTGTTCTATTTCAAATACAATAATTTAGAAAACCCATTTTCTAAATTGTTGTTTATATTTATTTGTTTGATCATATCAACAAATAAATATATATTGGTGTTTGTTTAGCTTCTAATTGGGTATGTACCCACTTGGGTCATAACATACTAACCACTAGAAACTTGTATGTACCTTGGGCATATAAGGTCCAATAATCTCCTACTTGCACAACATTCATATAAGATTGATGCAAACAGTAAATACCACCTAAGAACGGTTTACTACCCTTAGTACGTATGACTATGAGCCATTAAATTACATCATTTCGTTCAAGTACGTTATTCAAAAATATTTTAGATGAATCAATCATCTATCCTTTTGTCGTAGATGTCATGTTAAATCCTAGAGACACAGATTGATCATTCTCCATTGATTTTAATTTTGTAGGCCTTAGACATCTTACTCGAAATGAATAAAAAGGACAAATCCCATCTTGACAACAAACGTCTCTCACAATCACCTCGTATTATACATGAAATCAACCTTATGTACTGCCATGTTTCAGAACAACGAAGAACTAAGTCAAAGAATAACATTCCGTGAATATGAAGACCCAATATGTATCTTAGGTTAGAGGATACCTAATGATATTCGCCTTTGCACAAATTTACTTATGATCAATGAAGAAGATTCCATGTCGTAAATATTGAGATGCACGTCAGTCCAATATTTGTATCCCACAAATATCTATGAACCTTGGTAGTAACCCTTTGCTTTATATTCATTAATATGAATATCCACCTATCCAAGTTCATAATAGTCTTACCCTCATATTTGTTCCCACATGTATGAACGACTACTTATGTTTTTGACTAAATTATAAAGGGTTCCAATATCCAAATACAAAATTAAAGATCAAATACAGGCACTAGAATATCGAAGTCATGTGGCACAGGTATGACCTTCATGCTATGCCTTTGCAAGGAGCTTCGTGAGCAGATCCGTAATGTTTTGATCTGTGTGAACTTTGCGAATACATATCTTTCCTTTTTCAACTTAATACCTTATGTAGTTAAATGTCCACTCAACGTGTCTAGTCTTTTCATGTGCACGGGGATCCTGGATTTGAGCAATCACATCCTCGCTATCACAAAAAAATTCTAGGCGGTCCTCAAGGGAAGGGACCACCCCTAGATCAACAACGAATTTCTCCAACCATGCCGCTTCTTGAACTGCTAATGAAGCCATGATGTATTCCGACTCTGTTGTTGATAATGCCACAACATCTTGCTTAGAGCTCTCTCATATGGCAGCAGGTAGGGTGGGACGTCACAGACTAGCAACAACATATGGAAGCAAAAACAAACCATCATAAGAGCACAAAAGGAGAGAACATCACATAGCAGTAAAAGTTTTCAAAAGATACCGGGGCTAGAAACAGATCCAGCCCCCAAATGAGTTATACAACCAACATAGAAACAAATTGTACTTTGTCAACAGAAATGTAAAATTGTTCAAATTCATCATTAAGTAAAACAAGCCAATGCCATGATCACGGGGATACGTCTAGGTCTTCACAACAGCTAGGATCTCTTCGTAAATTACCTCAAACATGCTCAAAAAGAAATTTGTGTCAACAAAAAAGTTGGTGAATTCAAGTGCTTAAAGTTTAAAAACAAAACAGACATAACAAATCCTCACTTGATAAAAAGGAATGAATCATAGTTTCAACATCGTGGGAGAATCATAATCAACCCTGCACAAAGTCTCGATTGGCCACCTCTAATGTTGTGTTTAACTGGCTATTCCTGAAGGAAGAACTGAGCCCCAAACCAGTGTACCATACCTGTTCGGATGGTTCACCATAGAGTCTTAAGAAAACGTGTCACATGACACAAATGACCCCTCAGGAACTCACTGGGGTACCCTTCCTAGAACTGAAGCCACTGTGTGTGGGGGATTCCCCAAATAGATCTATCAATATAAAACAAGCGGTTCACGAAAGAATTAATGATCATGATATAAGTATGAGCACGTAACCATAAATCCCACATACAATCATCAAGTAAAGCACAACTATAGTTCATAAATAACAGAGCATGGTTCACCGGAAAGCATTGTTAAAAAGGGGAACACTTAAACTCACCTTAGAATTCAAGCAAAAGGGTCACTACGTGCGCTGGGAAAAGTCTCAAATCTAGCACCCTAATCAATATGATCTTAAGTGTTAATCCACTAATTCTAGGTTTATGGAGATGCATAAGATGTGTCATGAGGTTAGAATCTTAATAGCATTTGAATTTCTAAGTCTTCATATAAAAAGTTTCATTTTATAGAAAGTTGGGGTTCCTAGGAAAGAATACTTGATTTGCTATGATAAATCACTTATATAAGTTAGTTTGAGTCTTTTAAGTGATTCTTAATTCAAGGGATCGGTTTATAGAGGCTTAGCAAAAATTTATAGTTTAGTCCTCCAAGTTTCAAAATTTACAATTTGTACCCCAAAGTTTGATTTCTTAAATGAAATGTATTTTAGGCCCAAATATTAATTTCTTAGAGTTTGGTAACTAACTTCAAGAAATTTTCTACCATGATTTCAGAGTTTATGTCCGGTTGATAAATTTTCATGCCTCACGTTACCGGTTACGGTAAAACCGAAGGTTTTTAACGGTTAAGTGTTGATTTCTATATTAATGGTCTTGGATTCATTAAACACCATTTTAATGACTTTATATAAGGTTTTTAATCTTTTAGAGATGCATTTCGAGCTCCTTTTAGGTGAAAGTCTACCTTTTAAGATTTACCCGTTTAAATGCGTTTTTAACCGAATTTGACCCGTTAAAGCCCATTTGACCACTTCTTCAACTCTTTTAGATCTTATGGTACATAAATTACTGAAATATTATGGTTTCCATGAATTTTGGTGTTAAATCCTCATTCTTAATTTCTTCCAGAACGTTACCCGGTTAAAACCCGTTTTTCACTAAGAATTCCATTTAACCTATTCATTAACCATTTAATTTGACAAATCAGACCCAAATACTTTGTTAATCCTTTGAGAGCCTGGAATTCTTTTTAAGATGATTAAAATCTATGTTTTGTTGATTTAAAGCACTTTTTACCACTTTTCGGGTCCCCGAATATATCCAAATTGCCTATAAGTCTATGACATTTATATTTTCAGCCTTTAACATCTCATCACATATCCAAAATCATCCAAAATCTACTGAAATATTATGTCAATCTCACGGGTTCAACAAACAATCCACGAACAATATGGAAACTCTAAGATTACACTATTTTCATCCATTACACATGTGTTAAACATTATAACTTGTGATTAAACCTTACCCAAACCTTTTGTAACTTTGAAATCAGGTTATAAGGAGGTTAGAAAACTTATTTTGAGCAGGTTACAAGATTGGTTCCTAAATATTACAAGTTGTGCAAGTTGGATGGTGTAAATACACTCAAAAAGAGGGTTTTCTAGGTGTAAACTGTGTTATACCTATAGAATGACATACTTTACGAGTAATATACCTTCAACAACGTGAATAGCTCTTCAAGAACAAGGTTGTAGCAACAAGTTTCTGTTAGATATGCAAATGGTAAGGTTGTGAATGAAAACTGAAGACAAACACATCAAATGACCAAACGGGTGAGATGAAGGTTACACGTGATGTAGCCCGTGGTTTGGAGTGTGTAGCTGGTTGAGGATCGCCTGGAAGTCCTTGGACAAGGCTGGAGAATCTTGAGCAAGGCTGGATAAGGCCGAACTAGTGAGAACCATGTACCCAAGAGCATGAAAACATCACCTTTGCGGTTCTTGATCTTGGCAGATGATGGAATGGTGTTGTTCTTCGAAAATAAGGTTGCGATTAGAGAGAGACCGTGGAGTGTGTGCGTGTGTTTCTGTTGGAGAAATCCAAAAAGTAGAGGGAGATATGACAGGAGTGAGAGGTGTAGGTGGTGCATGTAAGGAGAGTGGTGGATATGGTGGTGGTGTAGAAGAGAGGGGAGTCGAGGAGAGAGGGCGGCCGATTTTAGCCTCTTGAGAGGGTTTAATTTAAATTTTATATGCTAAATAATATTATGTGTAGTGGTATTGTTTGTAGTATTGGGTAGTATTTTTGGTGGTATAATTTTGTTAGTTGATGTCTCATGTGCATGATGCATGCATTAGCCGAAAATTTTAGTGGGTAGGCACACAATTTAATTGTTTCAATAATAATTTGATTTCGTAGTATGGGTGACTAATTGACTTTCCGGAAGACTAAGTTCAAAAAGGTAAAACTCAAATTAACTAAAAGTCACTAAAACCATATAAAAATCATAAAATGTAACAAATAGCAAAAGATGATTCCAAAATCACTAATAGAGTTAGATTGTTTCTAATATTAGTACTCATAAGACGGGTAATGATGCAAATAGATTATGGTTAGTATAACGACCTTGAGGTCAGTTGTCAATTCTCCCACCGTTTAGGAATTTTGTCTCGAAATTTTTAGCTTCGATTAGAATCTGAACGAGTGGGTTGAAGAGGTGTGGATGATTCTTCTTCATCTCATCTTCAGGTTCCCAATTGAATTCGGGTCCTCGTTTTGAGTTCCATCTAACCTTGACCTTGGGTATGCGGCTCCGCCTAAGTTGCTTGACAAAGCGGTCCGTGATCTCCATGGGCTCCTCCATGAAGTTCAGCTTGTCATTGATTCTTGCTTCATTCAATGGTAGCTCTAGAGTTTTGTCTACCATGCACTTCTTCAAGTTTGACACATGGAAGGTATGGTGTATGTAGCTCAACCTCTGAGGTAGTTTCAATTTGTAAGCCACGGGGCCAATTCTCGCCAGTATTTCAAATGGTCCAATGTATCTCGGGCTTAACTTCCCTCTCTTTTTGAGCCTCACGGTTCCCTTCCATGGTGCTAACTTTAGCATTACTCTATCAACTACTTGAAACTCTTAGGTTTCCACCTCCTATCGACGTACTTCTTCTGCCAGTCTCTGGCTGCCCTTAGTCGTTCCTTAATTTTAAAAATCTTGTGAGTCTCCAACATGATGTCGGGTCCCATTACATGGCTATCACCCATCTCATTCCAACTCAATGGTGTTCGGCATTTCCTTCCGTATAGAGCCTCATAAGGAGCTGCCTTGATTCTTGCGTGGTAACTATTGTTATAGGCGAATTCCACCAAAGTGAGATGGTTGTCCCACTTTCCACCAAAGTCAATCACGCAAGCTCTTAACATATCCTCCAAAGTTTGAATGGTCCTTTCGCTCTAACCGTCGGTTTGTGGGTGGTTCACGGTGCTTAGATCCAAACAGGTTCCTAAAGCCTGCTGTAATGATTTCCAGAAACGAGATGTGAAACGGCTATCATGGTCGGAGATGATTGACAAAGGCACTCTATGTCTAGTTACTATCTCATCCACATATAGTTGGGCCAATTTTGTCAAGTCATAGTCTTCTTGAATTGGCAAAAAGTGAGCTGACTTCGTTAGCCTATCCACTATCACCCAAATAGCATCATGGCCTCTAAACGTTCTACGTAACTTTGTAACAAAATCCATGGTGACGCTATCCCATTTCCATTCTGGGATTTCGGGCGATTGTAACGTTCCAGACTGTTTTTAGTTTTCAGCTTTTACCATGGCGCAGGTTAGACATTTCCCAACATAAATAGCGATTGATTTCTTGATTCGAGGCCACCAGAAAAGTGCCTTTAGATCCTCGAACATTTTATCACTTCCAGGATGAACCGTGTACCTAGACTTGTGGGCTTCATTGAGGATTACCTCTTGAATTCCTCTGTCCTTTGCCACCCATGTTCTCCCTTCGTACTTGTATGTACCATCGTCCCCTGTCTCAAATCGCTTTTCCATTCCGGTTAACCCTTCTTCTTTTATTCTTTCTTTCTTTAATGCTTTGTTTTGAGCTTCTTTGACAGGATCAGCAATCACAAGTTTGATGTATTAGAGTTTAAAGCAGCGGAATACCAACATGAATTAGACAAATTGTAGCAAGCAATCGATACTTGTATGCATTAAGAGCACATACGGTTATAGGGAGAGAATATATATTTCTGATTTCAAGGAATGTTTATAGATGTAGAATATTTCTAATCAAATCATTCATTAATTCCATTCATTCTTCACAAATATTACAATAGGTTGTCACTCCTTATATAGAGTGCAACAATCACTGCTGTTATCATGGAAAGTGACAACTGGCAGATCTAATACAAAAATAACTAACTCTTAACAAACTACTGAAATGTTCACAACTACTGAGAACATATCAGAGTGTTAAGTACAAAATATAAAACTACTGAAACTACAACGACTGAAGAACAAGCTCTTCGGTCGTTTTACAAGACTACTGAAACATAAAACTACTGAAACTAGAAATATAAAACTACTGATATCACAACTACTGAAGAAGTACTCTTCAGCAGTTGTGACAAACTACTGAAGAAGTACTCTTCAGCAGCTGTGACAAACTACTGATGCTTCAGTACTTGATCTTCAGACTTGACCTTCAGATGTTTCATCAGCTGATGACTTCAGTAGATATCATCAGCTGATGTCTTCAGTCTTTGTCTTCAGACTTTGTACATCAGTTGTTGATCTTCAGCACTTGTAAACTCTTCAGCTGTTGTACTTTAGTACTTTGGTCTTTCAGCTTCAGCACTTGTGTTCTTCAGCTGTTCAGCTTCAGTACTTGTGTTCTTCAGCTGTTGTACTTCAGCACTTTAGTTCTTCAGCTGTTGGAATCTTCAGCACTTGATCTTCAGCTGTTGAAGTCTTCAGCACTTGTCAAACTGCTGATGAGTCTTTCAGCAGTTGTTGTGATACCATGTGGGACTTAGAGGTTTTCTGATCTTGGCTCATTGGTTCTTTTGGTCCAACAAACTCCCCCTGAACCAATGCAGCCAAAACCTCTAAATTATTCGTTGTCCCACTTATTGTTGGCAAAGTGTTGGTCTTTTTCCTTCTTGATCAGTAGAGAAGATGACCCATGTAAGCTCCGGCCTGGGAAGAAACCTCAAATATTTGTTTGGCAGAGTATGAATGGGAACTCTGTTTTGGGGAACACGACACAGAGTTGTTATCCCATTCATGAGATTCACTTCCCCATAATGAGTCTGTACGACTCTCTTGTGTAGGCCTCAAGGAAGGTGATTTGTTCCTCCATGGTTAGCTCTTCAGCACCTCCTTCAAACAATGATTCAGGCCCATAATACTCAGATAGGTATTTGGCCTGTTTCCCATTCTTTAGCTCCACAGTTGTTATTATTCTGTAAACAAACTCATCCGGGTGATTACCCTCTAGGAACAACTGGAGCCATTTTTCCTGACTTCCTCAAGCCTCTTGTAAACTAACCCCTTTTTCACTATTTTGTTTTCCAGCATCTTCTGAGGGGTTAGATTAGCTTTGTAGGCTTTCTTGAAGTCTTCTAGGATTTCCCAGGGTGAAACTACAAAGACCAGAGAGATCACTTCATCTACGATCTTTTTCACCTGGCCAATGTATCTCTGAGGTACATTTTTCTTATGAATTCTGTGAGAGACCCTGGGATCAGGCCAAATCCTCACTCTTTCCTTTTGATATTGAAAGGTATGCCTGAGAGTGTAAAGTCTGAGGGCTTGCTTCTTCATATTGATGATAGAGGATGTGGCTGCATAAGCTTTGTCAACTCTCTTCAGCAATTCCTCATCATGCTGTTTTTGAAGCTCTTCTTCTTCTAGCTTCACTTTAACCATTTGTCTCTGGACTTCAGGAGTAATTGCTGAGGAGTGACTTTTGGCCTTAGGCAACTGAATCACAGCTGAGAGTGGCAGCCTATCTTCATCATCTTCTTCATCATCTTCTAGCCTCAATATCCTTCTCTTCTTCTTCAAGGTATATCATCGGCTATGGGTTTTGAGGGTAAGGGAGTTGGTTTGATGGGTTGTGTTTTGGGAGGTTTTGGTGCGGGAATGTTGACAGGCTGTTCTAGCATCCTTGAGGTGAGTGTGGCTTTTGATTGCTTGGCTAGCTCAGTCCTGCTCCAAGCACCCGCTTCATTCAAAGCTTCAATAACAAGCCCCTTAGTATATACTTCAGACGAACAGATCTTGGTGGTGATTGCCAAGATACTGTCCCTGGACCAAGCTTTGATTTCGATCATTGATCTTCCAAGATATTTTGCAATAAATCTAATCATGATTTCAAGCCTTTCTCTTTCTAACACTTCATAACTTGCCCATCTATTCTGGATTTCTTCAATCTCTAGTCGTCGAATCTCAGAGTCAAGTTTATTGGTGTCATGGCCTTGCCTAAACAGCTGATCAATGATGTTGTCCATTGATCTGCTGTGTTCGGCATCAGGCTCTTTTATCAGTAGCTCCAAGGCTTTATCTTCAGCAATGTGATCATCAGCACCTTTCTTTCGCTTGTAGGTGAGCAGTGGTTGCTGTTCTTTCTCCTCCTTTTGGGCTTGCTTCGCTTCCTTCTTTTCCTCGGATCTTTTCCTCTTCTTTTCTTTCACTGCAGTACTCTCCCCCTTTTTGGATGCATTGGAGGAAGGGGTTTGTACCGCAGAAAGAGTCTTTTGTACAGCAGCATCAATCAGGGGCTGTAAAGTGGAGGAAAGCCTCTCATCAATGGCTTTAGTCACAATATCAGTGATTATGGGTGTGATGAGAGGGAGGGAATTTTGAAGTATAGTACCTATTTGCTCAGGAGGGTTCTGTTCCTGAGAAGTAGGGCCTGAAGCAGAGGCAGGTGGTTGAGTTTGGAGTGGCTCAGTGTTTGGGAACCTTCAAGTGAAGGTGCCATCTGTGGGTGGGTAGAGGCAGATGGTCTTTCTCCTTGTGAGAGTTGATCAAGTAGGTTTTGCAGCCTACTGACCTTCTCTTCAAGGATTGTGTTCTGGGCAAGAACATCGTAGAAAAAACCCAGGTCATCATCAGTCGAAGCTGAATCATCTGACCTCCTGCTTAGAGCAGGATTTACATGCACTGGGTGTAGACCAGTTGATGCATGTGCCCCTTGTGCTTGGTACTGGGGACTTCCAGCCTCAGGACGTGTCCATCATCAGCTGTTGCTTCTAGTGAGGTCTTAGCAATATTACCAGCCTCATTCTGATCATGTGCTGAGTCAGAGGAGGTGGCAGCCTCACTAGATATTCTAAGCTCCTTGTCTACACCAGGAGATAGAAGTGGTAAACCCTGTGCTGTGGTTCTCAAGTGCACTGTGTTCCTCCCCCTCAATTGTAGAGGTATTCCCAGTAGTAAGTGGTTGCTGGGGAGGGGGTGAGGAGTGCAGTTGAGTCAGCACTTGTGCACTTAAAGTTGGGCTGTGAGGGGCGGTTGTTTGGGGTGAAGGGATAGAAGCAGTGTGCACCTGGGGAGGTTGGTGCTCTTCAATGGCAATCCCCTCAAGTGAGGAAGATCCCAGATATGTAGGTACCCTCTTTGTGTTGCTGCAGGCTCCTGTTGAGAGGAAGCCTGAGCGGCTATGGAAGAGTCATTGTATCCACTAGGGGGTTTGGACTAGTGGATATATCCTGCGTTTGTGTTGCAGGGGCATCCTCAGGGGACTCAATTCCCTGAGTAGCCATTTTGGGTTTCTTTTTGGTGGGTTTAGTGGGGACTTTTGATTTGGAGGTGGTGGCTGTGGGTTCCAGCTGCGTGGGTTTTCGCAGCTTGGCAGCCATTTTAAGTGTCTGGTCAGAGTTTGCCGGGAGTATACTTCCGGCAGAACAGCCGTAGCAGGGACTCCCAAGCCACAAGTCCCTCAGCATTAAGCTGTTTGTAATGATGGCCATTATGAACCGTGGGTATAGTATCCAACGGTTGGCAGTTAGTTTTTGAGCCATATCCTTGAGCTCTGAAAATATTATTTCTGAAAAGTTTAGCGGTTGTTGCTCAAGAATAGAATACATTACCTGCTGCCATTTCGTCGACATTTGATCCCAAGACGACGTCTTAGGGGCCAAACATACATTCACCATGTGAAAGATTAGGCGCTTAGCGTCATTAAGTGTTTCTTCATGATAGTGGAGGCACTGAGATCACCTTGACATCCATGTTGGGCAAAGGATAGATCTGTGGTGCCCTTCGGATATCGAGCAGGAGAACTAGCATCATTCAGATGAAGAATTTTGCGGATTATTGCAGGAGTGATGACTACTTCTTTGTTGTTTACGACCGACTGGAGAGATGGTGTGTTGTTCTCCCCAGTGGTAATAGTAACGTTCATCCAAATTGTTGAAGGGATTCGGCATGTAGTATGGGATTCAGAAGAAATGCCGTATTGTATGGGACTGAAGCATAAGATCGATAGCAGTATCGAACTTAGTCCAGATGGGCGATTTAGTGAGGTAGAAACACAATTGTGTCGCGTTTAATTTGCATGGACGCCATTGAGAAAAGGGAAGGTTTTGGAGAGGAACGTTAGGTTTGAAGAAGATGAAGCATTGAGAGCTTAGGTCAGGGATATTATAGGGTACGGGTAAGAAAACGACTGAAGGATGTGGTATTAGTCATCAGTAGTTTTAAACGCCCGTTGACATGGTATTATCCTTTCAGACGTTGGAACAGCTGAAGTCGTGGTGTTAGGCATCAGAAGTTAGAAAACTACTGAAGACCGTGGTTTTGACTTCAGATGATTGAAACAACTGAGGACTTGGTGTTTGTCATCAGTAGTTATGAAACTACTGAGGACAGTGGTTTTGTCATCAGCTGTTGTAAACAACTGAAGACTTGGTATTAGTCATCAGTAGTTATAAAACTACTGAAGACAGTGGTTTTGCTTCAGTTGTTTAGAATGAAACAGCAGTTGTACAAACAACTGAAGAGAAAGTTCTCTTCAGCTGTTTTCATCAATTCTTAGATTTTCAGCTGTTTCATACTGTCCTCAACACATTCATCAGCCTTTTTGGCTGAGTTCAGTTGTTTCATAGGATATCAGTACTTATCTGTTTTTACTGATTGCAGTAGTTGTAACTGGATCAGTAGTTGTAACTACGTCAGTAGTTTAGAACAGATGAAGTACTGCAGTACTTGTGAGACATTTAGCCTTCAGTAGTTATATAAACTGCTGAGGGTAAAAGAGCTCATCAGTACTTATATGTGACATAGTTACTAATGATCATCAGTACTTATTACTAAGATCATCAGTAGTTTTAACTTATTCTAGCTGCAGCATACCAAGCCTTAACACCAGGTTTTGGAAAGTTTAACTATCCAAAGGCTTAGTAAAAATGTCTGCAAGCTCATCAGCACTAGGCACAAACTTAGGATCAATCAGACCTTTTTCAAAACAATCCCTTATAAAATGATGTCTGATCTCTATATGTTTGGTCCTAGAGTGCTGGACTGGATTTTTGACAATGCAAAGAGCTGAAGCACTATCCATTAACAATGGAGTCTAGTCTCTGTAATGCCATAATCCAAAAGTTGGTTTTGAAGCCAGAGTACCTGAGATGTACAACTTGCAGCAGCAATGTACTCTGCTTCAGCAGTTGATGTAGAACTGAGGTCTGTTTCTTGCTCTGCCAAGAAATCAAGCAGTTGCCTAGGAATTGACATCCACCAGAAGTTGATCTCCTGGTCAACTTACACCCTGCATAGTCACTGTCAGAAAAAGCAACTAATTTACCAAAATGTCCAGTAGAATACCATAAACCTAGAGATGGAGTGCCTTGCAGATATCTAAAGATCCTCTTGACTGCAATCAGATGAGACTCTTTAGGTGCAGCCTGAAATCTAGCACAAACACATGTAGCAAACCAATATCTGGTCTAGAAGCTGTTAAATACATCAAGGACCCAATCATACATCTGTAAAGTGTTTCATCAACCACTTTACCTTTCTTATCTGTATCCAGTTGTGTGGTGCTGCACATGGGGGTAGAACAGGGCTTACAGTTTTGTAAATCAAACTTTTGCAAAAGATCTTTTGTGTATTTGGACTGATGAATGAAAATTCCATCAGCCTTTTGTTTGATTTGCAATCCCAGAAAGAACTGTAATTCTCCCATGGCACTTATTTCAAACTTCTGTTGCATCAACTTTGTAAAGGCATCACACAACTTTGGATCAGAGGATGCAAAAATGATATCATCTACATAATTTGAACAAGTAGATTATGCTGCCCAACTTTCTTAATGAATAAAGTCTTATCTATGGAGCCTCTAGTGAAATTGTTTTCCAGAAGAAAGTTTGATAATGTCTCATACCAGGCTCTAGGAGCTTGTTTTAACCCATAAAGAGCCTTAGCAAGCTTATACACCCAATTAGGATGTTTATTGTCCTCAAAGCGGAGGTTGACATACATAAACCTCTTCTTTAATTTTTCCATACAAAAATGCACTTTTGACATCCATTGAAAAACTTTAAGGTTTTGATAAGCAGCATAAGCTAAAAACAATCGAATTGCTTCCGGTCTGGCTACAGGGGCAAAGGTTTCATCATAATCAATACCTTCTTCTTGTGCAAACCCCTGAACAACCAGTCTGGCCTTGTTCTTAACAATAAGCCCATTTTCATCAGTTTTGTTCCTAAACACCCATTTAGTGCCTATTGCACACTTACTTGGAGGTAGAGGAACCAGTTCCCACACTTGCTGTTTCTTGAACTGAAGAAGCTCAGCTGCATGGCATCAACCCATCCATTGTCCTTTAAAGCAATGTGATAATTCTTTGCTCTTGCTGACTGATGAAGAGAGCATAGAAGCAGAAATTTGACAATTGACTTCTTGTTGATACTCCAGCAGTGATATCACCAATGATTTGAGACATAGGGTGATTCTTCAGATCTTGATACACAATGAGATCTGTGCAAGTGTTTGTAGCAGGCTCAGCAGTAAAAGATGGTGATGGTGAATCATTTCCTTGAAACCAATCAGTGGATGGTAATTCAAAGGACGTTGAATTCGAAGAGATCTCATCAGCATTTGTTGTGGATGGTGCTACTAGAGCTACAGGAACATCAGGTCTAGCTGAATCAGGCAGCTGATCACTAAACCTGAAGAGGTGAGTACTGCAATCATCATCATCATCAGCAGTACCACCGGGTGGTGAACTGTTGACAGAGCAAACAGCAGGAGTTTGATGAGAACATATTGCAGTATGTCCAAATCAAATAACTCCACAGGGCTTTGTGGAATCTTGTCCTTTGGAGATTCATTGAACTTAACATGTAGAGTTTCTTCAACATCTTTGTTCTGCAGTTGAAGACTCTATATGCCTTACAAGTAGATGAATAACCAACAAAATACCCTGCATCCACCTTAGGATCAAATTTTTGGAGTTGATCCTTTGTGTTGAGAATAAAACATGGACACCCAAATGCTTTGAAAAATGAAATCAGAGGAGCCAAATGATGGAGAACTTCATATGGAGTCTTCATCAATCTCTGATTTACTAAAACTCTATTTTGCACATAGCAAGCTGTGTTGTCAGCTTCAGCCCAAAAGGTCAGTGGCAAACCAGAGTCAGCCAGCATGGACCTTGCAGCTTCAATGAGGGTCCTGTTCTTCTCTCCACTACTCCATTTTGTTCTGGAGTCCTTGGAATGCTGAACTGCCTTTTGATTCCCTTTGAAAGATAGAAGTCATCAAGTGTATGATTTCTGAATTCAGTTCCATTGTCACTCCTAATACACTTGACTGGAAGGGAATACTGCTTCTCAATATACAACACAAAGTGAATAATCTTCTGAGCAGCCTCATCCTTTGAATGTAGGAAGAAAGTCCATACAAATCTGGAGTAATCATCCACAATTACCAGACAGTATTTCTTCTTTGCCATGCTCATTACTCTCACAAGACCAAATAGATCCATATGCAGTAATTGCAAGCAGGCAGTGGACTTAGGCACTTCAATAGGAGGGAATGAGACTTTTGCTGTTTTCCTTTTAAACAAGCACTGCAGGTTTCATCACAGTGGAACTCCTTTTGGTAAGCCTCTGACTAACTTTTGTGGGTAAGCTGATTCATGTTTTTGAGATTAACATGACCAAGCCTTCTGTGCCACAATTTAGATTCTTGAGAAGAGGCTTTGGAAAATAGGCAAGGATTGCCTTTGAGATCTATCTTCTTAGAAAGATCTAAGGCATACACTCTTCCTGTCCTGTTGGCTTTTAGGAGAGTGTGATCATCCAACACCTTGTCAATCAAGTGCGAAACTTTGGATGACAGAATCCTACAGTTTTGACTGGTGAAAAACCAACATGGCCTTTATCACACATTTGACTGACACTCAAGAGATTGTACTTGAGATTTTCCACATGATTAACATCATCAAATTTGATTTCTCCATTGGAGACAAAGCCCTTACCAATGATGTAACCCCTAGCATCATTGCCAAAAGAAAACATCCCTTCTTTCCTTGAGAGTAGTCATGAAGAAGAGAGCTATTCCCAGTCATGTGCATAGATCCCCCACTGTCTACATACCAGATGCTACTTTGGCATTGAAGAACCCTACATTATAAACAATCAGTTAGTTTTAGAGACCCAAACCTTTTTGGTTTTGGGCCTGGTCTCATCAATAGATGGTAAACTAACAGGTTTATTGAAACAACAGCCTGAGAGGAAGAAGATGGTGTAGAAGAGGAGTCTTTTGGCTTGGATCTCCTTTTCTGTGGTTTCAACATAGGAGCATCTAGTTGGTTAACTCTACTCAACAGATGTTGAACCATCATAACCAGCTGTGTCTGATTTTGTGATAAGACTTTTAGCTTATCAGACATATTGCCAGTGGAGTTTGATAAGTCCCTATGTTGCCCCTTCTTCTTCTGAGCATTCTCAGCTGTCACCTGTTTAACCCCTTCCTTTTTGGATTTCTTTGAGGACTTAAGGGTTACAGGATTTGATGTTGCTGATACAAATGTGGTCTCAAACTCAGTTTTCATTTTTACCATTTTCTCTTTAATTTCTTCTTTGTGTTTGAGTTTGGAACCTCTTTTGTACCAACAATCATCTGTAAGAGGATTGAACAAACCACATACTTCACATGGTTCTTCTTCATCTTAGGTTGATCATCAACTAAAGAGGGTGAAGCAACTGAAGACTTGTTCTTCAATGCTTTGGAAGCATTGTTTGCTTTCTTGACTGCCTCTTTAGTAGTCTTCAAACTCTTTCTACTGTCAGTTTTCTTCTCTTCAGTACTGACAGCAGTTGAAGTTTGAACTTCAGGTGTTAGATCCTGCTCTCTAGTCCTTTCAGGACCTTCAGAATTAACTCTTGAGTTGATCAACTCATTACTCATGTGAATGTTAGCATTTGAACCATCAACATCAGCTGATAAGTTCAAAGAGGGCTTGATGCTGACTGCTACTTCTGATTGTGCTGTATCAGAAGGTAGATAACATGATGTGATGGATTGGTTATCACTCTCACCATCAGATTCTACCTCTGCTCTTGGGGTAAAATCTGTAGGTGGAGCAGTGTGATTGTAACCAATTCCAAACTTCACATTTGAAGCAGATTGCTTACTAAGAAGCATTTCAAAACCTTTGCATGATTGTACCCATCTATCACACTCGACCTGGGTAACTGCAAGGGTTTTTTGAGATCTTTGTACTTCTCTAGAAGTACTTCTTCTCTAGCCTTATCATCAATTATTTGGCAATTCAGTTTATAAATCTCATCATTTTTATCTTTAAGCACAGACTCAAACTCAGCTTTGTTTTTGGAAATTATTTGTTCTAGCTCAATGTTCTTATTAATTAGAGCTACATTTGCTTCTCTAATGGAAGCAAATGCTGCTATGCATGGTTCAGAACATAATTTGGCTTTTGCCTCAGAGGATACCTGTGATACCTGAGGTGTAGAGGCATTAGAAAATGAAGTATCAGCAGACTCCAAAGCCATAAAAGCCAGATTCTTAAAGGGACTGTCACCACCATGTTGACCAGCACCTGAAAACAGTTGATCATGACCAGACATGTCATCTGGTAAACTGCTCCAGTCAACAACTCCTGGGGTGAAGAAGCTGTGTTGTTGACGTTGAGTTTGTCGATGAGATTGGGATGGCTGAGGTTCTGGTAGTGCAGAAGGTTGTGGTGCCATAGGAACTTGAATTTGATTTGACTGTGGCATGTAATAGCAAGGGTACGGATATGGCATTTGACCCTGAGGAACAAAATATGCCGGAGATTGTTGTTGAGGATGATGACTAGAACTGACAGGATGTTGCCCCCTGTGTTGTTGACTATTGCCAGGAAAAGTCACAAAGGGTGCAGTGGAGTTAGATCCAGTTGATCTACACTCTCTTGCAAAGTGTCCAAGCCTTTGGCATTTGTGACACCTCAACTTGCTCTTGTCAAAACCAACTTTGGTTTTGCCAGAGAGTCCTGGGAATTTTCTTCTAGTTCTTTTATAGAACTTCTGAGATCTGATATTTATCAGGGCCATTTGGCTCAAAATATCCATCTCCTCTAAGTCATCATCAGCAATCCCCTTGAGATCATCCATAATGAAGCATAGATTGTCATTATTACACCCAGTAACTGACCATCAACACTCACAATGCAGAATCAGAAGTGCTTGAAGAGAAATTAATATGCTCATCATACTGGCATTCAGATGAGCATATTCTGACTCATGACCCACCAAGGCAGTGTTGCCTGGTACAAAGTCTTCAGTGAGCTTTCCAGATGAAGACAACTTTCTCTTCTGTTCTATCTCTCTCTTAAACGTGAGCAGTTTCCCATGGAGTTGGGTGAGAGATAGTTTGTCCAAACTTGCACTGGAGCGTAGGACAATAGTATATGTGTCCCATCTCTCAGGCATGATCTGAGAAATCTGTTATTCATCTGAATATTTATGTACTCAAGTTTGACCATTTTTAGTTTAGAGATCAAACAAGAGAACCGCTCATATTGTTGAGTCAGTGTCTCACCCTTTCTATGAGAGAATGTCTCATATTGTTGGACAAGAATTTCTCTATTATTTGCCAAGACCTCATCTGTTCCTCCAAATTGTTCTTTCAAGGCATTCCAGAGGTCATGGGCAGTTTCATGATGCATTAGCCCACAATAGATTTCATTTGGCAGTGCCATGGCCAGAATTCCATGGGCTTTTGCATCAATTTCAAGCAACTTCTTATCCTCATCTGAGTATTGCTCCCTCCTCTTCGGAACCATTTGATTGGTTTCCGGGTTATTCACCATAGGCTTGTGTGGACCATGTACCACTGATGTCCAACAACCTGCGCTGTTAACAGACAGGTGATGGAGCATACGTCTTTGCCATATGTTATACTCATTCCTAACCAGCATTGGTGGCTTGGTTGAGGAACCAGTATTGTGAGGATCATTGGAGGGAGTGGTCATTTTCAGTTCAAAAACAATTTATTCAAGCTTTTAAAAGTTTTAAACAGACCACAACAAACTCAATGAAAACCAAGAGAAGATCTCAGGATGAATGACCAGAAATACAGAAAATTCAATCTCTATAACCGTTTCTTGCAAAAACAAAAGCTAATTCAATCAAACTTAGATCTTGAATAGCAGTTTCAATGATCAATTATTAGATCGATCAATGATTAACTGCTCTGATACCATTTGACAGGATCAGCGATCACAAGTTTGATGTATTAGAGTTCAAAGCAGCGGAATACGAACAAGAATTAGACAATTGTAGCAAGCAATCGATACTTGTATGCATTAAGAGCACATACGGTTAGGGAGAGAATATATATTTCTGATTTCAAGGAATGTTTAGAGTATAATATTTCTAATCAAATCATTCATTCATTCCATTCATTCTTCACAAATATACAATAGGTTGTCACTCCTTATATAGAGTGCAACATCACTGCTGTTATCATGGAAAGTGACAACTGGCAGATCTAATACAAAAATAACTAACTCTTAACAAACTACTGAAATGTTCACAACTACTGAGAACATATCAGAGTGTTAAGTACAAATATAAAACTACTGAAACTACAACGACTGAAGAACAAGCTCTTCAGTCGTTTTACAAGACTACTGAAACATAAAACTACTGAAACTAGAAATATAAAACTACTGATATCACAACTACTGAAGAAGTACTCTTCAGCAGTTGTGACAAACTACTGACGCTTCAGTACTTGATCTTCAGACTTTGACATTCAGATGTTTCATCAGCTGATGACTTCAGTAGATATCATCAGCTGATGTCTTCAGTCTTTGTCTTCAGACTTTGTACATCAGTTGTTGATCTTCAGCACTTGTAAACTCTTCAGCTGTTGTACTTCAGTACTTTGGTTTTTCAGCTTCAGCACTTGTGTTCTTCAGCTGTTCAGCTTCAGTACTTGTGTTCTTCAGCTGTTGTACTTCAGCACTTTAGTTCTTCAGCTGTTGGAATCTTCAGCACTTGATCTTCAGCTGTGAAGTCTTCAGCACTTGTCAAACTGCTGATGAGTCTTTCAGCAGTTGTTGTGATACCATGTGAGACTTAGAGGTTTTCAGATCTTGGCTCATTGGTTCTTTTGGTCCCACATTCTTTCAGTTTTGCGATAAGGTTGGTATCACACTCATCCTTAAGGCCCATACACCAAGAGGCTTTTCTCTTGCCTTCTGCTCAAAGCATCTGCCACAACATTAGCCTCCGGGATGGTAACGGATTTTGCACCGTAGTCCTTTAACAGCTCGACCCATCTTCTCTAATGCATGTTTAGCATTTTTGGCAAGAATGTGTTGCAAACTTCTATGGTCAGTGTAGATGATGCACTTCGTGCCATAGAGGTAATGCCTCCCCATTTTGAGAGCAAACATTACGGCACCCAATTCCAGATCTTGCATCGTATAGTTCTTCTTATGATCGTTCAGCAGTCAAGATGCATAAGCAATCACCTTGTTGCGTTGCAATCGGTACACATCCTAGTCCTTGACGCGAAGCGTCATAATAGACCACCAAATCTTCTACTCCTCTGAAAGAGCAAGGATAGGTGCGCTGCACAACTTCTCCTTAAGCATTTCAAACACCTCGTTCTGCTCTCTTTCCCACACAAAGGTTGTTTCTTCTAGTTAGTGCGGTCAAGGGTTGCACTATGCATGAGAAGTCCTTTATAAACCGTTGGTAGTATCCGGCCAGCCCTAAGAATTACCTTATCTCCATGGGAGTTTCAGGAATCTTCCAATCCTTTATAGCCTCAATCTTGGAAGGGTCGACTTGAATCCCATTCTCATTTACCACATGCCCTAAGAATTGAATCTTACACATCCAGAATTTGCATTTAGAGAATTTTGCATATAGTTGTTCATTCTTGAGTAATTCAAGAATTAGCCTGAGATGCTTCTCGTGCTGGTCCTCACTATGGGAGTAGATCAGTATGTCGTTGATAAACACGATCACAAACTTGTCGAGATAAGGGTGGCAAACATGGTTCATGAGGTCATGAACGCTACTGGTGCATTAGTCAGTCGAAACGGCATGACTAAATACTCATTGTCCATACCTAGTTCGGACGACCGTTTTGGGTATGTCCTTTTCTCTTATCTTCAGTTGGTGGTAACCTGACCTCAAATGTATTTTGGAGAAATAACTTGCTCCTTGCAGTTGATCAAATAGGTCACCTATTCTCGGAAGAGGGTAACATTCTTTATGGTTAGCTTGTTCAATTCTCTATAATTGATGCACATTCGTAGGGTTCCATCTTTTTTGTTCACGAACAGTACCGGGCGCCCCATGGAGAGACACTCGATGTATGAATCCCTTGTCAAGTAGTTCTTGAATTTGCGTCATCAGTTCCTTCATTTCAGGTGGGGTGAGTTGGTACGGTGCCTTGGTTACTGGTGTAGCACCGGGCAACAAATCTATCTGGAATTTAACTTGTCGATTCGGTGGGAGTCTCGGTAGGTCTTCCGGAAACACTTCTGGGTATTCCGAAACCACGGGGATATCTAAAATGTTCTTCTCCTCTTGGGTCTTCATCACATAGACTATGAAAGCTGGGCATCCCTTCATTAAGGTCTTGGTAGCTTTTAAGTGGGATACCATGGGGTATAGAGTGTTACTCCTCTCGCCTTGTACCACTACACTTACTCGTTGCTCAACGATATCTTGAGTAGGCGCTCATTACATACGATTTCGACTCGATGCTTAGCTAGCCAGTCCATACCAACAACCACATCAAATCCTCCTTACTTAATGGGCATCAGATTTATCCTAAATGTATTTCCTGTTAGGCTCAGCGAGAAATCCTTGATAACTTCGTTAGTTTCTGAAATGTTACCATCAGCTAATTCAACAGTTATGTATCGGTTAACGTACATGCGTCTAAGTCAATCAAAGACCTAAAAGTACTAGAGACAAAACTAGTAGTTACTCCAGTACAAACAGAATAGTAGCAGGATGGTTCTTTACAAGGAACGTACCGTTAACCACATCAGGTTCCCTAGGAGCTCCAGCTGGGTCTATAACGAATGCTCTTTAATTTGGCTTGTTGTGCTTGGCATCCTTGTCTCTACCAAGCTTGGGACACTTGTTCCTCATGTGCCCTGGATCCCCACATTCATAGCATTGTTTTCCTAGTGCGTAAGTACAGTCCTTGATTAGATGACCTGTTCTATTGCATCTGAAACAGGGCATTGGGTTACATTCCCCTTGATGGTGTAGCTTAAACTTGTTACAAAATGGGCTTGTCCCCGAGTACAGTCTCGGGTCTTGCTTCCCTGATCATCGCGCCTCGCACCTTCAGAACTCTTCCTACCTGACCCGCTACTACTTCCAATCGCTTTCTTTACTTCAAACCACTTTCTTTTCTCACTAATAGACTTCCTCTTCTTATCAGCCCTAGATTGTTCAGTCCATCCAGCCCTACCTTATCATCAGTCAAACTACTCGTAAGGTCAACCACAGCTTGTAGGGTTAAAGGCTAGGAGGAGTGGACCATTTCCATAACTCTTATGTGTAGCCCCCAGATGAATCGTGCTACACCTTTCAGGTGTCACCAGATGGGGAACCAGTCGGGATAGAGCTAAGAAACGATTGATATATTCCGTGTAGTTGGGACCTTTCATTTCCAAACTTAGGAATTTTGTCTCTAGTTTCTCGAGTTGATTGATGGGGAAATACTTGCTCGTCATCAGTTCCCTGAATTCGGTCCAACTCATTAGGTTAGCCATATTTCTTCCATGGGTTTGAGTAATTGATTTCTACCATTCAAGAACCGATCCTTGAGGGATTGGGATGCAAACCTCACCATATGATCCATCTTGCACTTGCTAATGTCCAAGACAACTTCCATTTCATCAATCGATCTGTACCTCTCTATGCACCCTCGATGCCATAGAAGTCCTTGGTCTTACATGCCATGAAGATCTTATAGGAGCATCTGTTCTTTAACGCCTTGGCTTCTCGTCGTGTCCCTCATCGTTCCCTGGCAGATCATTACCATTGGTATTACTCCGATGAGCATTGATCTGGGCGATGATGGTCGGAGTGGCGTTAGCAAGTTGTTGTGCTACGAGGTTAGCAATTCTCTCGTTATTTTCTTGATTATCATTTTCCCTACGAGGAGTTCCTGGTGGGGTAGGTTGGTTTCTAGTTTGTCTGGCTTCCTCACAACGGCCCCTAGTGGCACCTCGCCACCCAAATCGTGTTCCTCTGCGAGTCGGCATTCTGATAGTATCACAAATAGATTCGTTTAGCATCTCAAAATTTGTTTCAAATAGCTCATGCATGAATACCCTATTATACCATGCCTCCGGAAGAGGGATCATGGCGTGTATATATATATACAACCCACTTAGTGATTCTTACAAGGTCTAATTCAAAGCATATCATAACAGTTAGACAATCAATAAGAAAGGGGCACGGACCAATTACAAAGCACAACAATATATTGCAATTCAATATAATAGTCCACTAACCTAGCATCCAAACAACAGTTCATAGTTAAACAGAGATAGTAGTATCATCCAGCAAAGTTGAATCAGAGTCAAGCTCTTACAAGTTGGAAAGTGCCATCACCCCCATGATAATAATAATCATAGTATCGAATAATAATTGTAGTTTCCTTCAACTGTCTAACAACAGATAATTCTTCTACTTACCCCGTGCTCTCACATCCACTTTTCATCAGCCATCCAACCATCCTGAGTCTTCTTTCTCTGCTCCTATCTAACCGTTGCACCCCATGCGTAGCAATCATAGCCTGGAATTGAGCAGACTGGGACGTCCATGTGGCGTGCTGAAGAGTCAACTCGTGACGACGAACGATCTTCAAGATCTCATCCAGTGTTGCTTTAGAGGGTCCTATGTCGCTTGCCCGATGGCTCGACTGGGAGTACCTATCACTAGCCAGTATGCTAGGGCCATGATACATGTTGTGCCTCGGTGGCATCAGGTGTTCATCACGTGGGTCAAACAGCGGAGGTGCTGATTGGAGTCCTAATAGGTGGTGGAGGAGGTGGCATCCTAAAGGAGACTGAGGTTCCTATCCTAGCACTCTTGCGTGGATGGGTGATAACACATGTACCCATATTCTGTATAGCTGGGATGGGTGAGTGGGTAGAAGCAGCTACATGAGCAGAGTGGGAGCGCGTTCGGCTCCTGGAAGGTGATGTGTAGGGAGAGTCCTTAGAAGCTTCGGTCTCATCTCACATGACGGATATCCATCCTGGGTGTCCGCACCTCCGGAGATATGCATTATTCTCTTTCCGAGGCTTCGCCCTTCTAAGGGTCCCAATAGGTGTAGTCTTATTATCAGGGTGAGCAGGCACCTTACCTTGATCGGCCATAGCCGTTGTGTCATATATGAATACATCATGAGTAATTTGGTTTCTGATAGCTCATGATTATAATAATAGTACTAGTAATAGTAGTGATGGTAGTAGCATCTGTTATTCCAACATATCATTGTCCGTGTTACCCAAATCAATAGTCTCTTTGAATAGTATCAGATAACATATTCATCATAGAAATCATTTAAATCCCCTTTTTTAAATGATAAGTTTCAAAATCATCAATGTTAATCAGAAGAAGTCCAATCATTACCTAAAGGTCAATGATGGAAATTACACGTCCGGTAAATTCATGATTACGTTGATTAAATGTAATCATCAATTTACCCAACCCGATCATCCCAATACTTCCCACAAGGACAGTCCTAGGGTATCAGGTTGTAGCCTAGGGTATCAGGGTGGTAGCCTAGGGTCTACTATGGTATTCCCAACTTCTTTACAACCTTTGCTCTGATACTAATGTGTCACACACCTAGGCCCAGGTAGGGTGGGACATCACAGACTAGCAACAACATATGGCAGTGGAAACAAATCATCATAAGAGCACAAAAGGAGAGACATCACATGGTATTAAAAGTTTTCAAAACAAACCAGGGCTAGAAATAGATCCAGCCCCCAAATGAGTTATACGACCAACGTAGAAACAAATTGTATTTTGTCAACAGAAATGTAAAATTGTTCAAATTGTTCATTAAGTAAAATAAGCCAATGCCATGATCACGGGGATACGTCAAGGTCTTCACAACAACTAGGATCTCTTCATAAATTACCTGAAACATGCTCAAAAAGAAATTTGTGTCAACTAAAAAGTTAGTGAATTCAAGTGCTTAAAGATTAAAAACAAAACGGACCTAACAAATCCACATTTGATAAAAAGGAATGAATCATAGATTCAGCATCGTGGGAGAATCATAATCACCCTGCACTTAGTCCCGGTTGGCCTCTTCTAAAGTTGTGCTTAACCGGCTATTCCCGAAGGAAGAACTGAGCCCCAAACCAGTGTACCATACCTGCCCAGATGGTTCACCATAGTTTCTTAACAAAACCTGTCACATGCCACAAACGACCCCTTAGGATCTCAGTGGGGTACCCTTCCTAGAATGGAAGCCACTGTGTGTGGGGGATTCCCCAAATGGATCTATCCATATAAAATAAGCGGTTCGAAAGAATTAATGATCATGGTATAAGTATGAGCAGGTAACCATAAATCCCATATACAATCACCAAGTAAAGCACAATTATAGTTCATAAATAACAGAACAAGTTTCACCCCAAGCAGAAGTAAAAAGGAGAACACTTAAACTCACCTTAGAATTCAAGCAAAAGGGTCACTATGTGTGCCCGGAAATGTCTCAAATCTAGCACCCTAATCAATAAGATTGTAAGTGTTAATGCAATAATTCGAGGGTGATGGAGATGCATAAGATGTTTCATGAGGTTAGAATCTTATAGCATTTGAATTTCTAGGTCTTCATATAAAAAGTTTTCTTTTATAGGAAGTTGGGGTTCCTAGGAAAGAATACTGGATTTGCTATGATTAATCACTTATATAAGTTATTTTGAGTCTATTAAGTGATTCTTAATTCAAGGGATCAGTTTATAGAAGCTTAGCCAAAATTTATAATTTAGTCCTCCAAGTTTTAAAATATACAATTTCTACCCAAAGTTTGATTTCTTGCATGAAATGTCTTTTATGCCCAATATTAATTCTTAGAGTTAGGTAACTGACTCTAAGAAAAGTTTCTACCAAGATTTCAGAATTTATGTCCAGTTTATAAATTTTCATGCCTCACGTTACCGGTTACGGTAAAACCGAATGTTTTTAACGGTTAAGTGTTGGTTTCTATATTAATGGTCTTAGATTCATTAAACATCATTTTAATGACTTCATATAAGCTTTTTAATCTGTTAGAGATGCATTTCAAGTTCCCTTTAGGGGAAAGTCTACCTTTTAAGTTTTACCCGTTTAAACGTGTTTTAACCGAATATGACCCGTTAAAGCCGGTTTGACCACTTTTTCAACTCTTTTAGATCTTATAGTACATAAGTTACTGAAATATTATGGTTTCCATGAATTTTGGTGTTAAATCCTCATTTTTTATTTTCTTCCAAAACGTTACCCGGTTAAAACCCGTTTTCACTAAGAATTCCATTTAACCTATTCATTGACCATTTAATTTGACAAATCCAACCCAAACACGTTGTTAACCCTTTTAGAGCCTGGAATACTTTTTAAGATGGCTAAAATCTTTGTTTTGTTGATTTAAAGCTCTTTTTACCACTTTTCGGGTCCCCGAATATGTCCAAATTGTCTATAAGTCTATGACATTTATATTTTCACCCTTTAACATCGCATCACATACCAAAAATCATCCAAAACCTACTGAAATATTATTTCAATCTCACGGGTTCAACAAACAATCCATGAACAATATGGAAACTCTAAGATTACACCATTTTCATCCATTACACATGTGTTAAACATTATAACTTGTTATTAAACCTTACCCAAACCTTTTATAACTTCGAAATCAGGTTATAAGGAGGTTAGAAAACTCATTTTGAGCAAGTTGGATGGTGTAAATACACCCGAAAAGAGGGTTTTCTAGGTGTAAACTGTGTTACACCTATAGAATGACATACTTTATGAGTAAGATACCTTCAAGAACGTGAAAAGCTCTTCAAGAATGAGGTTGTAGCAGCAAGTTTCTATAGATATGAGAATGGTAAGGTTTTGAATGATAAATGAAGAGAAACATATAAAATGACCAAAACCGGGTGAGATGAAGCTTTCCCTTGATGTTGCCCGCGGTTTGGAGTGTGTAGCTGGTCGAGGATGTGCAAGTCCTTGCACAAGGCTAGAGAATCTTGAGCAATGCTGGAGAAGGCCGAACTAGTGAGAACCGTGTACCATGTGATAACCTTATCATGTTCAGTGTTTTGGGGGTTTCACCCTTAGCACGATCTTTCCTTTATCAGTCTCCCAAACTTTATCCTTCTTTGACCTTCTATGCTTAGCCTTCATACACCCAAAAGACTCAAAATTATCATTCAATCCATTCTATATTTCTTTCTCCTGCAACATGGCTCTTTCACTTAGATCAACATTCAGTAGTGGCAGCACAACCAATCTTCTTAAATCCTATTTTGGCAAGGTCTAAAATGCCTTCCTCTTATACATGTATATATCTATCCCCCTCTATTCTTGATCATTAACATCTTGAGGCTAGGGTTATACTTCCAACTCATGATCTTCTTGTCAACTTCCTTTGTAGTCAACAATTGTAAATTTTGAAAAAGGGGAGTTAGCTCTTTAATATCCTTCTCTTTCACAAACCAATCGTCCTTTAACATCTCAAATACATCATTCTCATCATCTCCCTTCTTGACTACGTATGTTAGTGGTATTCATCCACTTCATAATATTCGGGCTCTGAGTCATAATCGACTAACTGCTCATCATCTTCTTTTTCATCCGCCAATCCTTTCTCATTCGCCTTCTCCGCACCTCAGTTTATTTGGGGAACATCTCTTCTCCACAAAATCATCAATGTCCATCCCTATATCCACAAAACCAGCTTCATACACGTGCTCCACATTCTCCACATTCACATTTCCTCCCTCCTCAGTCTCTTTCTTAGCCTCATTCCTTACACCAGAAGCCCCTACCTCTTCATTTGCACCACCAAACATGCCCTCTCCTTCGTGAGAAGAGGTACCCATATTTAGAAATGAGTATTTGGAGGTGTCAGTCAAATCATCTAACGCACGTTGAGTTAGTTGATTGGGTAGGCCATCAGCTTTCTTTAGATCATTCACTTCAGTCAGTAGTTTTTTATCAATCATAGCTAATCCATCATCAAGCTTATCATCTCTTCAATAATCTCATCTTTTTGTCTTTCCCTCAGCTATTGATTAGTAAGCTTGGTCTTTAATCATGCGCAACTCATTAGCAAGTGAAGAGTTGAGGTTTCTGATCACATCCTCATCCAAACATGCTCTTTCCTCCTCATTGGAGTCTCAGTGAAAGATTGATATCTATGTTTGGTTCTCCTCTCACTCTCTCCCACATCTTCTTTCTTCTTAGACATATTCATTCTTAGCTCAAGCTTCCTCTGTCATCTCATGAACTTCCTCCTCAAAATCATAATCTTTCACTTTCGCGTATCTATTCTCTTCTACTCTTTTCTCTTCTACTCATTAAGTCTCTCATATAAATCCATCGTTCTGGAGGGTACATGTTTTCCCAAAGGTGAGTGATCTTCCTGCGGAAGTCATGTCTAAGATCACAACAGTCTGCATTTATACGGGTGTTCATCTGCACCAATATCTTTATCTCTACATGCCTTGGAATATCGGGAATAATATCATCTATATTCATCTAAATGAATCTAGGGTATAGCAGCCACTAGTCCTTGTTTAGTGCTATGACATTTTCAACCATATAGTGAAAAAGAAGACTTGCAATGTTGGCCTTCTACCCTCTGTAACAAATCACCATAGCTTTAGCCTAGTCTATATTTAGCCCATTTGATCCACCTTTTCGGTGATTTAAGCACATTATAAGCACATGGGCTATATATCTCCATTTCTTAGAGAGAAAGGATTATTTAATTTCCTTTCTCGTGTCAAACTGAGGACCCGCATATCCCATCATCCTGAAAGCATCAAACACCTCTTGATGTGACATAATCACCTCCTTTCTAGTATCCTCGTCCAGTCTCAATACCCTCGATATAACCTCAAAAGTTATAATCAAGTCATTCTCCATCACTATAGCTAGAATCCTCCAAGGATTGGTCTCATGTCATACTCTGCCGTACGCCAGAAATCTCGAATGTGTAAGTCATATATGGTAGAAGAATGTCAGATCACATAGGCGATAGGAGATCTCTGTAGCCAACGAATGCAGTCACAAAACCCAACTGATTTGGGATGATAGTCATCCAAAAAAGCCATGATGTTATCATCTCATCAAATTTGAGGTTAGCCATATAACTTGGAAAATAGATGAAACACATTACAATGATGCATTAAAAAGTAATATTAAAGAAAAATAATTAAAAGAATAATATTAAATAAATAAATTTAAATTCGCTAGCCGTAATTATAGTTTCGCCGGATGAAAACTCAGTTTCGACAAGCGAAAATGTAATTTCGGCATCAATTATGAAGTAGTTTTGGCAAGACAGTGCAGTAGATTCATCGCGCTGATACTATAAATTCAACAAAGTGAAACTGAATTATGGTCGGTGAAATTGTTAAGTTCACTCGGACAACATAACTACACATTTTCGCTAAAAAACCTTTGAACTTTCATTAACTTTCACATGACTATCAATATTTTTGCAGCAAGGACTACGTAGGTACCAAAGCGTCAAAATCAATTAGTTCATCAAAGGATGATTAAATCTAGATTAAACTAAGGTACTTGGTTTGAAACTCAAATTCCAATAGAAAATACGAGTCAAATGAGAAGCAAAAGTCCAAAAATTCAGGATCGTGAAACAAGGATTCGTGATAGTTCACAAAGAACTAAGACCCCAATAATAAGAAAAGGAGAGAATAATTTCACAAAACATAGGACATAGTTTCACAAGAAGCAAAACTATAGTCCTTGCATATGTATCAGTTCATAAAAACAAGGTTTATCGAACGTTCTTGTGAAAAGATCAACCTTTTGATTTTTTGTGTCAATGGGAATAATATCAATCAAACCTTTTTTCTGAGTATCACAAATTGCATGAATCCGTATCTTAATGTGTTTGGTGCGAGAATGATGAATAGGATTCTTGGCCATTCCATAGCATCTTGGTTGTCATAAAACAACGGTGTATGGAGAAAGTTGATCCCACAATCAATCATCTCATGTTGTATCCAAAGCACATGAGAGCAACAGCTAGAAGTTGCAATGTATTCAGCTTCTCCTGTAGAAAGAGAGAAAGATAAATAGTTGTTTGTTTCTTGCTCTGCCATGATACTAGACAATTTCCTAAGTACTGACAACCTCTAGTAAACGATTGTTTAATAAGCATGTAAATAGGAATAGCCTTTAAGATAAAGAAAGATTCATTTTACAGCCTTTTCATGAGACTCTTTCAGAGGAGAATGCTATCGAGTACAATATCCTACAATGAAGGTAGTATGAGGATGACTAGCTGTAAGACACATAAGGGAACCGATCATTCATCAGTAGTGATGAGGATCAACAGGTATCCCATTCTCATCAGGAGTGAGGCAACTTTCAGTAGTGAAAATAGTGAGTTCAGGGGTAAGGCCCCGATCCCAGGACACTTACAACTGGCCAATCATCGCTCATAAAACATATAATTACATTAACTTGAAATAAACGTTGCAGTGGAAACATTAAAAACTACATTTTCATTAAACATGCTTTTGAAAAATAATACAACATTCGTTACACAGTTTCATTTGTTCGCATTACAATGCAAAAATATTTAACAAAAGAATGCCACCCAAAACAGCCAAGTAGCTACCACGTGCCATCCTCTGCAATGCTCACCTGCCAACTGGAAAATGCACAAAAAGTCAGCGTTGCCGAGTGAGTTCTAGTTTTATAAAAACATTACATTACCTTTCCTTCGTTATAGCATTTTATTACTATCACACGTGATCACACATCATACATGCACATAGATAATATCAACATTATCTTTATTTACTGTTCATCATGTTCTTTCTTTAACTCTTGCTTTCTTTACCACTATCTGGATTTCTTTATCATACATATTAAGAACATCAACATACACATACAAAATCACCATGCAGGGCATCATCATACATACATAACGTACATCATACCATCATGCATAACTATCAATCATAGATCATATCACCATCATACAATGCCCATCACAACATCTATGACCACAAATGTCAGCTTACAAGAACCCCAGGAACCTCCTAAGTCACAACCTACATCCGCACTTTCCCCCGAAAATCAATGAATAAACTTAGTCCTTTCGGGCACATGAGCCTTATTCAGTTGCATGACCTTCCAGGCGCATGACCAAACGTAGGTGTATGAACACTATGGGTGAATGAAAACTTAGGCATCTAGACACTCAGTCCCATAGCCTTCAGTCGCATAACTTTCATGCGTAAGCCTCAATCACATGGCATTCATTCGCATTTGTTTTTCTGTTCATCCACATTTCTTTTCTTCATCCGCATTAAGTTTTGTTCTTCCGCATTTGTTCATCTGCATTTGTTCGTCCGCTTTAACTTTTGTTTATCTGCATTAGTTCATCCGCATTAACTTTTGTTCATCCGCATTAACTTTTGTCCGTCCGCATTTGTCTATCCGCATTAACTTTTGTTCATCCACATTTGTCCATCCGCATTAACTTTTGTTCATCCGCATTTGTCCATCCGGATTAACTTTTTTTTATACACATTTGTCCATCCACATTAACTTACTCATGCGCATTTCCTCTTTACTCATTTGCATTTCCTTACTCATCCCCATATGTTCATTTCCATGACTCATCCACATTGACTTTCTAATCCGCATTGACTTATTCATCCGCATTGACATATTCATCAGCATTGACTTACTCATCTGCATTTGTCAATGCTCATCCGCATTTCCTCTTTACTCATCTGCATTTGCAACACTTAGACCAATTCTAAAACTTAGGCGTATGAGCAAATGTTTGGGCGCATGTGCAGCCCAGGTCACTCTTAACCTCATAATTCGGTCCCCAAACCCCATATATCATATTCTAAGCTTAAATCATACACTATAAGCCTTAGAAGCACAACCATAACATCATTAAACATATACATAGCCCAAAATCAAACCCCACCCGCAACATACACACATACATACATACGGGTATGAAACCCAACTTTTATAAAAAGTTCATACACGCATTTCCAGCCCCAAAATAGTTAAAAACATGTAAACAGGTGTTCTAGAACTCACCTTCGCAGCTTTTGAGTATGCCTTCTTTCAAACTTGTTTGCAAATTAAGCTCAAACACCTAAAACCCACCGAACACACACAACCGAACACACACAACACACATAAGCATGCAACCGAGGATGAAACCAGTTAAGAACATCTTAAATACACAAATTCTTACCTTGAATTCAACTCCGTGCACTTGTTCTTCAGAATACTAGAGAGTTTCCATCTCATTGCAACTCTCTCCCTCTAAAAATCCAATGGTACAACGTGTGTAGGAGGTGATGGACGGCCATCACCTTTTCCACCCTCTTATTCAAACCTTTTGTCCTTTTGACAAATTTTACCCCTTAACTTGGGTAAAATATATTTTCTTTCTTTTTCTTTCTTTTTCTTCACCTTATTCCTCTTTCTTTATTAACTATAATGGAATAACCAGGTGTTACAAGCCCACCCCCTTATATAGGTTTCGTCCCCGAAACCTGTTATTACTCAAATAATTGTGGCTAATGCTGTCTCATTTCTTCTTTAGTCTCCCATGTAGACTCAGATCCCTTCCTATGCTTCCACTGTATAGGCATAAGAGAAACCACTTCATTCCGCAACCTCTTCTCTTTATGATCAATGATCACCACTGGTTGCTCCATATAATTGAGCCGTTCATCTACCTCGATATCCTCCAGTGGTACAATCATATCCTCGTCTGCTAGCACTTTCTCAAAGGATATACATGGAATGTCAGATGAATTCCACTTAACTTTTTTGGTAACTCCAACCTATAGGCAACCTCTCCTACTCGAGCAATAACTCATAAATGCCCTACGTATCTTGGCTGAATATGGTGGACTTTATTCCGTATAGATAGTGCCTCCATATTTTTAACGCAAAGACCACGACTACTAGCTCCAGTTGGGAGTGGGATAATTGACCTCATGAACTTTCAACCGTCGGGATGTATAGGGTATAACCTTTCCTCTCTACATCAACACACATCCATCCCCTAGTTGGAAGCATCAGAATAAAGTACTAAATCTTCACTTCCACCTTTACCGAGTCCATCGTAATCCCACCAGGATTCACTACATGACCCAAAAACAGACCTCGTGCAACCAGAATGCGCACTTGGAGAATTTATCATACAACCTCTCTCTTTTCAACATCTCCAACACCTCTCGAATGTGACTGGCATGCTAATTCCCACTATTGGAATAAATCAAGATATCATCGATAAACAAAACCACTAATATATATAACATCGGCCCACACACTCAATTCATCATGTCCATAAAAGCAGCTCGCGCGTTGGTCAAACCAAAAGACATAACAAAAAACTCGTAGTGTCCCTAACGCGTGCGAAAAGCTATTTTAGGAATATCTTGCTCATTAACTTTCATCTGATCGTAACCAGATCAAAGATCTATCCTCAAGAACTATCGGACACCTTGAAGCTGATCGATGACGTCATCGTCCTTGGCAATGGGTACCAATTCTTGACCATCAACTTGTTCAGCTCTCGGTAATCAATGGACATCCTCATACTGTCGTCCTTCTTCTTCATGAATAAGACCGGAGCACCGAAGGAGAGATACTCGGTCTAATGAAACCTTATCAAGCAACTCCTACGGTTGCTCCACCAGTTCCTTCATCTCAGTCGGAGACAACCGCTATGGTGCCTTAGCAATAGGTTGGGCAACCGGTATCCAGTCAATCTGGAACTCAATCCTATGGTCTAGTGTCACTCCAGGTAAGTTTTCTGGGAACACCTCTGGGAAGCCACACATAACCTGTACATCAAACAGTTGTGGTGTTGGCATCACCTGCGGGGTAGTCGTAACTTGATCACAATAAATTGTCACCAAACTCCCGTCAGGCGATGTCAACCGAATTATCTTCTTGCGACACATGATATTCGCCTCGTAATCCGCCAACCAATCCGTTCCTAGGACTACATTGAACCCGCCTAAGGTCATCACAAATGGTCTAATAGGAAACTTATGACCTTCTAGTTCTAGTCACAACCTTCTATCATCTCAGAAATCTTGGTAGACTCTCCTACGGTGGTTTCTACATCAAAGGGCGTATATATACTCCTACTACTAACAGGCAGTGTAGCACAGAACGCAGCAGAGATAAAACTTTTACCAACACCAGAATTAATAACACACAGACTAAAGTTGGGTATACTAGAAACGTACGTGATAGACATCGGGGTTGTCCTAGCCTCCCCCTGCGTCATGGTGAATGCTCTAGCACTTGCCCTCTACCCTTCTCTTCTAGCCTCCTTCACTCCTGAACCTTCAGCTTCTTGCAATACCTGCTCATGTGGCCTCTCTCACCACAAGAATAACACCTCCTCACACCGTAGTTCTTCACCACATGTTTGGTTCTTCCACAACAGAAAGATACATTGGTCCCCAATCTACATTCCCCGGGGTGTTTTTGTCCACACTTGACACACCTTCTCCACCCTGCACCGGATGTGACCACATGCCGATCATCCACCCGTGCGCCTTTGTTACTTGGAGCGGCTCCGCCACATCCAAATCTGTTGCACCCTGAAAGGATCATACATGCCAATTCAATGGGTGATTTATTGATTCCTTTGCTGGAATCCCACAAGTCCCAGAATAAATGCACATGAAAATCTTGCACAGAAAAACCAAGTGTTGTCTTCCGCATTTGTAAATGCGGAAGACATAAAACAAATACGGACAAGTATTTGTTCTTCCGCAAGAAACAATGCAGACAAGACTTTGCTCATCCATATTTGACAAATGCAGATGACCGAACAAATGCGCATAAGTATTTGTTCATCTGCATTAACCAATGCGGATGACCAACATACTTATGCGGATGATCAAGTGAAGAAATGCTGATGAAGTTATCTCATCCGCATTTGTCAATGCAGATGAACTAGCAAAGATGCGGATGATGTCATAGTTCAGGGGTAGTTTAGTCATTTTGTAATAGGCATCTTGTCTGCTTATAAATAGAATAGACAAACTCGTACATGAGGTGACGGTGGATAGGTAGAGAATTTTTGTTGTCATTTATTCTCTGTAATCAATCAACTTTCATATATAATACAAAAGCATTTATGAGTATATTTCTTGCATTGAATGTTCTTTGATTTTTTGTTTCTGCCACTCAATCATTGACTTGATTATCATCTTCGATTCACAGTAAGAATCTCAATCTTACTTACCCAGTCAATTAGTTTCAAAGCTTTGGCTCTCGGTTCTCTTTCATATCTGCGCAAGAACTGAATAGAATTCGATTTATCTGGTAATCGAGTTGCTAGTAGAGTATATCATCCTCTCTACTTAGTAAACAACAGAAAATACTCTTGTTAACACATTCTCACCAAAATACTCCCAACAGCAAGAAACTCACTACAATCATAGATTTGTTTCTAAAATCCATTTGAACTGTTTGGACAAGTTGGACTAATCAATCCTAAAATCATCTAAATCTATATTTATACCAGTTAAACACTTAGTTAAAATGGAGTCTAACAGTTACTCAGAACTTGGTCATACACCTAAACCTCCTAAGCTTAAACGCAAATCTCAATATGCAAGGGGCCACATATTCCTGTCACTTTCTCTGCAGATCAAGTTGCAATTTACACAAGTACTACAATACCCATTGAAGATCTAAATCTAGATGATGAAGACTACAAGAAAATCAAGATTGACCTCAAAGCCTACTCCATTCTAACTCAAGCACTCAAGATGGATGTGCTCAAAAGATTAGAGAAGTATGGTACTGCAAAAGCTGTATGGGATGGATTGAAAATCATGTGTGAAGGAAGCAGTGAGGTAGCTAAAACTAACAAGCACAAGCTTGTTAATCAGTATGAAACATTCCACCACACCAAGGGAGAGTCCATATCCATACAAATGCATAGATTTGTATAATTGGTAAATGATTTTCAAATCATGGGAGCCACCTACAAGATCAAAGAATTAAACAAAAAGATGCTTCAGCCGCCCTGAAAATTGGAAACAGAATGTAACTATGCTAAAAATACTCTTGATCTTGAGGGTACTACTTTGGATATCATGATAGCCAAAATATAAGCATTAGAACTTGATGAACGAAGCAGAAATGTTAGTGGACCAAGAGTAATTGAGGCTTACAAGTTTCCATCATAATCTCATTCTGTGGAAAATGCCTTCATCATAGAGGAGGATGATTTCATCTCATCAAGAGATTAACTTAACAACACTGGGTTCATTGAAACTCCCTTAATCAATCATCCATCAACATCATCTCAAACATCCAAAGTCACTACTGCTCCTCAAACCACTCTTGAAGACACAAGATCAGAAAAACAAAAGGCAACTTACAATGCCTTTGTTGCAAGTTTTGAAGCATACTTAAAAGGAAGACTCACTTCTCCTCATCTAATTCAAGAAGATCCGGAGGAAATGGATCCAGAATATGTGGAAGAAGAAATGGATCTACAATGGCAAATGGCCATGATTGACATGATAGCCAAGAAGTTCTTTAGAAAAGGAGAAAGCTGAGCCAAAATGAAAATACAAAACTTGGATATGATAAATCCAAGGTGAAATGCTTTAACTATGGCATGGTTGGTCACTTCTCCAGAGAGTGCAATGCCCCCAAGAGAAACAAAGCCAGTCATCCTCACAGCCTAACTCAAGCTTTCACTCCAACAACCAATAGCAGCAGTACCATCAACACCAATCATATCAGAATCCACCCCAACTGACAAATCAAGCTCATGGAAGCAGTCAGTCTTCTGCCAGTGCACTCATGATAAAGCAAGATGGGGTATGCGACTGGAGCGTGTATGCTAAGGAAGCCAAGCCTTAATTTCAGAATCGTGCTCTTATGGCTCACATCAATGATGGTCCATCTCCTATGCCTACTAAGGTAAAATCTAAGCTTTGTAGTGAAAAAATGTATTAATGAATTGCAAAGTTATAGGGAGCATAACCACAAATGGCAGATAAAATTAAGGAAGAAAAGGTAAAGTCAGGAGATTGAAGAGAGAAATAAAAGACTTTGCAAGAGATGCTTGATTCTCAAAAGGATCTGAAGGACATGTCAGGGATTGGGTATAATTCATGTCCTCCACCATACAATGACAACTACACTATCATGCCTGAATTTGTGTCACTCACTGAAGAAATTGAAACTAAAATTATGGAACCTAAATCTATAGTAAAACAAGTGACCAATCCTCAAAACAAACATCATGTTATATTGAAACCAATAACGATAAATCAAGTTAGGTCACCCAATCAAAACTAAAGAGTGTTCAGAGAAAACAATGAGTGTCATGAAACCATCAAGCCCTATAAAGCAAGTGTCCCTTTTATAAAATTCATACCATCTGTTCTACAAGGTAAAAAGTAATATGTGAAGACAGTGAAACCCACTACTGAGAGTAGTTCTGATAATGAGATCATATCTCCAAAAAATTCAATCAAATGAGAAAAGGTTTCATTGCAAAAGAAACAAACAGTAACACTGAGTTCAACACATAATAGATTATCAGACCCTCAGTCTTCAAGATTAAGGTACGGAGTTGGGTTTGATATTTGCAACAAGGAACATGTTGACCAGTTTGAGAAAGAAGTAAGAAATGGGTTGAAGAAACAAAAACATCCCAGACAATTAAACAAAGGTAGTGTTGTGAAGCAAACTACTCAAAGGGCTGATTCTAATTCATCACCTAAGGAAAAGAAAGTGATTCAGCAAAAGAAAATATCAGCCGAGTCACACAAGGCAAAAACTAATTCAAGAAACAAACAAATGTATTCTGACATTTGTGAAATGTTCAATCACAAGACAGATAAATATTTTTTTAATCGATATTGTTCTATCTGTGTATGAACAATCACTCCACCAAAAACTGCTATTTCAACAAGTATTGTTCAATCTGTGAGATGAACAATCACAATACATCTGATTGTTACTTCAATCAGAAGGGTTTGAGAATTCTCCAACATAAGCCCATCTCAAAAACATCCACTTTGATGCATTCTGTCATGCCTTATTTTCACAATATTCAATCTAGGACACCTAGATCAAAAAATGACACGAATAATTTGAATAAATTAAGGAAGGGTCAAAGAAATCATCTCATAACAAAACACCAACTTGGCATTCCAAAACGAAAAAGCTACTTTTGATAATGAAAAACGGGCTAAATTTCTACAAAGAACATAGACGAGGATTTCATTACTCATCTGAATCCTCAGTGGATGTTGATGAGATGACTCAACCCATTCATTACCAAAAATCTCTAAGGACACCTCCATCTAAACCACAATTTAGAGGGAAATACCAAGAGGTCCCCATCATGAATAGGAACGGGAATCCCAACACCATCATGGCATGGGTTCCTTATTCTAATTAGCTGTTTTTGCTTGCAGGTTCATCCACACAGGTCCAATAGCTTATGGTACGTGGACAGTGGATGCTCCAGACACAAGACTGGAGATCGTTTGCTCCTTCATGACTTCAAGCATGTACAAGGAATACTATGGCATTTGGTGGAGATTCACAAGGTGGTAGAATTACATGCGAAGGATCTGTGACAAACGGATGCTAAGCTTTGATAGAGTGAACTACTATGAATAGCTGAATTTCAATCCGCTTAGTGTGTCTCAGATCTGCGACAAGAAATATTCCACTTACTTTACAGACACTCATTGCTATATTCTTAAACCTAGATTTCATATCCCTAAGGAATGGGTTGTCCTAAAGACCCCAAGGAAGAACAATACATATGTCCTAAACCTGTGTTCTGCATCACCTAAAGAAGAAAGATGTCTTTTGTCAAAAGCATCATTTGATGAGCCACAACTTTGGCATAGATGTTTGGGCACACAAACTTCAAAATATGAACAAGTTGGTCAAAGGAAACCATGTCATTGGTCTTCCTCAAAAAGAATTTCATTTTATTCATCACTGTTCAACATGCCTCAAAGGAAAACATACAAATTGTACAAAACCAAACTGGTGAACACTAACAATACTCCATTGAAGTTACTTCATATGGATCTGTTTGGACCAATCATGTAATGTGTATTGGAAAGAAACAATATTGTTTAGTGATCATTGATGACTTTTCACCATTCATATGGGTTTTCTTCTTACTTTATAAAAACAAAAGCATCCTAAATCATACAAGAATTTATCACTAAAATTGAAAATCAACTTGACCTTATGGTCAAAATAATAAGAAATGATAATAGTACTGAATTCAGAAATGAAAGTATGAGTTCTTTTTGTGCAACCAAAGGCATTGCTCATCAATTTAGTGCAGCTTGAACTCTTCAAAAATATGGGGTAGCTTAACGGAGAAACAGAACACTGATTGAAGCAGCAAGAACTAGCATGGATGATAAACTACCAATCACCTTCTAGGCAGAAGCGGTTAATACATCATGCTTTGTACATAATCGAACTCACTTGTCAAAGAAAACAACATGACTCCTTTTGAAATGCTCTTTAATGGAAAACCATTCATTGGATTTCTTAATCCTTTGGTATCCTATTTCAATATTAAACACCCGAGACTATCTCGGAAAGTTCTCATCCAAGTCTGATGAAGGATTCTTTGTAGGTTATTCTTCTGTTTCAAAGGTTTACAGAGTGTATAATTCCACATTAAACATTATTGATGAATCAACAAATGTTCAATTCAAGGAACAGTTGTTTCCTAAATCTACAAATGGTCCCGACTGGTTGTTTGATATTGACACGTTTACAAAATAATTTCATCAATTTCACTTGTCTAATGTAGGAAATATACATTCAGGTTATACTTTGTTAGGTATAGAAAGAAGAGATAATTTTCTATTGATTCCTCCTATATTTAATGAACATATGAACTCAGATGTTCCTCTTCAAGCTGATGCCATCACACAACTGTGACAAAACCTTAGTGTTTATTCTGAATGAGGTCCAAGCCTAGTACCATTTCACTCAGATGACTTGTCAAATGAGATCAGAAATAAAAAACAGGCTACTCCTCCAGTTGAAACACAAGGTACATCAAATGATGCAAGCAATCACAGTGCTGCTGAAGATGTAGCAGGAACTGAAACAGAAGTTTACAATCTTTAAATTTTAACAACAGTACTTGATCAATGTGCCGTTAAACATAATGAAATGAATGTCTCCAATCTAGATGTAACTATTGCTGGTGACACCATTCCAACGACAAGAATACACAATAATCATCTAGTTGAACCATTATTGGTGATCTTAATGAAAGGGTAACAAGAAGCAAATCCAGTGTTGCAAAATGTGTTTGTTCTCATGCTTTCTGTGTCAAACAGTACCGAAGAACATCAAAGAGGCACTTCAAGACAATAGTTGGATTGAAGCAATGCAGGAAGAATTGCTCCAATTCAAAAAGCAAGAAGTATGGCAACTTGTAGATCTTCCCGAAGGACAATACCCTATCGGTACTAGATGGCTGTACAGGAACAAGACTGATGATGGAGGGATTGTCATCAGAAACAAAGCAAGACTAGTGGCATAGGGATACACTCAAGAAGAAGGAATCGACTATGACAAAGTGTTTGCACTTGTTGCTAGACTAGAAGCAATCAGAATCTTTATTGCATATTCTGCATCCATGAAATTTACTGTTTATCAAATGGATGTAAAGTGTGCCTTCCTGTATGGAAAGATTGCTGAGGAGGTCTATGTGAGTCAACCACCTGGCTTTGAAGATCCAGATTTCACTAATAGAGTTTACAAGCTTGACAATGCTCTGTATGGTCTTCGTCAAGCAGCAAGAAAGTATAGGTATGTATTGGCTTATCTGAGTGCATGTGTGTATAGTAACCTAAACACACAGGTAATGATACTTTATGAACTCTTTCACCTACATCAGTTTCATCTTTGTTTTGCTGAGCAATGACCTGATGAAACATGCACATAGTGCAGATGTCCTAATCCAAAAGATTCCCAATGAGGAACACATCCAAATTGGATGAATCTACAAAAGCAATACATTCCAACTGAATGAACAAAAGAATCCCATCATGGATCACCTTCCAAAGTGAAGTGAAAAGAATCCCAATGAGGATCATCATCAAAAGGATCAAAGTAAAAGTTTCCCAATGAGGATTAGTGAAAATGAGTTCTCATAACTTAAGTAACCTCGTAAAAAAGTTATGAAAAAGTTCTACCATTCATTGTATAAGGATGGTTGATCATTCCATGCTTGTGTGTCTGAGGTACACATTGAATAATTAAATTAACCAAAACATGATAAAAATCATTTGCATCAAAATATCAACTTCGTATGAGTTTAAGAGGACAAACATACCTTCAATCTTCAAGTTCATAAACATGTCCATTTAATCATAAAGGATGCACATATGTAATATAAGGCTGATATGATCACAATAAAAGAGATAAAATCCAAAAAGTTTTTAATCTTTAAAGTTTCTATCCAAATGAGGATATAAACTTTAGGGGGAGTAATTTAAATTTTTTGAGTAAGTCCATATTTTGTTTATTAGCTTAACTTACTTTCAAAACAAAAAAATTTTTTTGGCGTTGTTGCAAAAAGTCATACCATTATATCTCAGCTTATGCAGATTCTTAGAAGCATGAAAAGTTCAAGATCAGTGAATATTAGGAAACTTGTATCACAAGTGACATACAAGTCAATACAAGCAATAATTGACAACTTCAACAGTCAACTTCATAAGAAAAATCAATCAAGGACAAGTCTTCATAAGATGAATAATCAATTCAATCACATTAACTTATGATTAAGTTCAATAGTTAATGCAGGTAAGTGCATGGTTAATGCGGGTGAAGGTAACCCATGCATATAACCAATGGGGTTAACAATATTTTTCAGGTGCAACTAATGCGGACAATGATTTTACTCTAACCTATTAGTGTGTTACAAGTATACATGAAAATTTGAAGTTAAAACCTATGCGGAACAAGAATTGTTCTACCATATTTGTCAATGCGGATAAAATAATTTTCAAGTGGTCAACCGCATTACTCAATGCGGATAAACTTGTAAAGTGTTAAACCACATTTGTCAAATACAGATGAAATTTACACATTCGTATTTTTTTTTACCTATCTGCACTTGTGGATACATATCTTTAATGCTCATGTATGATCAAGAAGAAATAATTAAGTGATCAATATCTTGTGAATGAATGATGATCAAGTAAATGTGAATTTTATTCTATCGCATTTGCTACAGTGAGCAAATGCTCACAAATTTTATTCAACCGCAATTGCTGTAGTGAGCAATGGTAAATAAGTATTGTCAACTGCATTTGTTACGGTGAATAAATGCTCAGAACATAGTTCTTCCACATTTACAACAGTGAACAAATGCGGATAGAATAAAACAAAAGTAACAAAACTTCTGCATTTACAACAGTGACCAAATGCGGATGAGCAAAAGTCAAAAAATTTACCCTTCCGCATTTGCTACAGTGGTGACCAAACTTGCTCTTAAACTTGTATAATCTTTCAAATGCATTATTTGACTATTTAAAGGAATTTGAACGGGTCATTAATACTTTTCAAATTTGAGAGACTTCATAGTGAGACGAGCGCAAATACACACTACACCCACTTTGATGATCTTCATGATAAACAACCAAAGATTTTTGTGTGATTCCACTCAACCTGTTCTTGTCATTGATTCTTAACCTACAGTTGCATCGATAACAAGGTGAAATTTCCAAAAATTTCGACAAGACCCAACTTTCGGACTATTAAACCCAAATCAAACAATGAACCGAATGATAATGAAGAACACAAAAAATCGATTTATTGATGTAATATAATACCCGTTTTCGATTTCAATGAACATGCAAACCAATAGAAATTTACTCTTCATGAAAATCTTCATAGTCATGTTTGGTGTAAAAACAAAGCATGATGAACAAAGAAAATGTGTAACAAATCAATGAAATAACATCTAATAAATGGTTCAATCATAAAAACTGTGATTGTTGAACAACAAATTCAACATTTCATGTAACAAGGATGATACAGTAATGTCGAAAGTCCATGTGTTACAGCTTAATGTCAAACTGATAAATGACACTCATGAGTTTTCGTTAAAACTGACACACATGTCTTTTATGCACATTATACGGCCAATCTTTGATGGAACAAGCTCCATAATGTCGGAGGTTATTTAAACCCTGATGTACCAGAAGCTGAGGGACTTAGAGATATCATCAGATTCATCTATACTACAAGGGTAGCTTATGCTATCACTGTTAGACCCACCATCTATGAGTACATAATACGGTCTTTCTGGAACTCAACTGAAGTAAACACATTCCTTGCTGAGGTTGGTTATGAAGGAGGATATGAAGCAAAACAAATTGTTTTGGAGATTCTAATTCACATGTTTCAGCACTGCCTTTCCAAGAGAAAGACAGGATGGAATGATATTCTAGTCACACATCCTCTGCAATGTGTGCTCTCTGCACTAACAGGCCATTCAATATGTCTGCCTATGTTTTTAATGGCCTGATTTCAAACATTCAATAAGGGAGAAGATACAAGTTCTTGATGTATCCAAGATTTATTCAGTGCCTCATCAATTTCCATGATATTGCTAATGATGGACCAGTGCTTGATATTCCTCATTATGATGCAAGGTCTTATAAATACATTAAGAAGTGGGATCCAAGAAACTTTTACAGTGAGGCTCACTCGCCTCTTCTTCCATGGATGATTCAGCAGATATATCAAGAAGTTCAAGGACAAGAACAAGCTACTACACAACCATCACCACCACCATCACCACAACCATCACCACAACTATCACCACAACCATCACCACCACCATCACCACAACCATTACCACAACCATCACCACAACCATCACTACCACCATCACCACAACCATTACCACAACCATCACCACAACCAACACCACAACCAACTCCACTATCAACACCACAACCATCACCACTACCAACACCACAACCATCACCACAAACAACATCACCACCGCATCAATCACCAATACTACCATGTCATCACTCACCAACATCACGATACCAACCTCTGCCCCCCATGATTACCTGGCTGATTTGGAGAATCTACTAGCATTTCTAAAGCATCCAAATCATCTTCAGATGAGGAGGATCAACATAGTCAAATGCCTGCAAGAGAGCAACTTCTGAGATTGCTCCATCAGAAAGCTTTGCTGAATCTAACACAAACAGGCCTGATGAAAAGGATAGGTTTATATTTGAGCTCTTACAAAAGGTTGAAAGGATGGAAAGAATATTCAGTAGGTGGACTAGAATCATTGATGATTGGATTCTAGAGCTTGATTAAAAGGAGCAGGAGTTAAAAGAGCTTAAAGAACACATGAGCTGAAAAGAAGAGAAAGAGAAAGAAATTGAAAACTTAAAAGCTGCACTTAACCATTCAAGAGAAGAAGTGAGTGGCCAGGTTGATACTCTTGCCATTCAAACCATAGCAAGAACAAGAAAACATTATTGAAGAACAAGCTGAAATCATATCAAACTTCGAAAGTCAAGTTGAAACTCAATCAAAAGTATCTCTGAACTTTGGTTACTTGAAATTCAAAAAAGTGTTGTGATTGGAGAAACTAAAAACGATGAAGAAAAGGTTATTGGTGATAAGAAAAAATCTACTTCTAATGATGATGACAAGAAGAAGATGAAAGCCAACCAAAGAATAGGAACAATGCTTAGAAATGGTGATTTATTCTGGGCAATCAGAGACCACTCAGACTGAGAAAAATTAATTTGAAGAATTGATTAGTGTTATGGATAGTTTTTCTTCATAAGAATTCACAATAGATGAAGATTTTTGGAACTTTGCCGTAGACCCAAAGACCACTTATGAACCTATTGTAGTCATTCCCAATCTCTAGTTCCATTAGAGAAAGATTGAGTATACAGATTGTACCTGTTGTGGCTATGTTTGAAGAACAAAAAGAAATGATAAGGGAAATGTAGGAAAAAGAAGAGAAAAGAATGAACAAGAAAAAGAAAAAGGGGTGATGATCAAGAAAACATACAAGAAGAGGCTGAAAAATTGCCTGAGGAAATGAAACAAGCTGAATCCTCTTCTGGTCCTCCCTTCAAACTTATACCAGAAAGAGGAAATACTTATCTGAGAAATCTAAAGGAAAAGGCCAATGAAAGAAGATGAACCAGCTAAGAAAGCCAAACAGATGACTCAAGAAGTCTTGCTGTAATAGCAGAATTCCTGAAGAACATGAAAAGGCTGAGGCACAACTGAAGAAACCAGCTATATTCATAGATTTGGAAGAAGGAGAGATAGTTGGAGGCTATGATGGTGAAGAGGATGTTCATATTGACAGTCCTATGAAAACAGAACAACCAGTGAAAGAAATGGTGTCAAAGGCCCAAACTGATGACCTAACGATAAAAGCAATTTTTTATCAATCATGGGTATGATCCGGATGAAGTTTTGGCATGACATATGAAGGAATGAAGGATGAAGAAGAAAAGGTGAATAAGCTTCTAGTCCAAATGTAAACTTAGTATGAAAATCAATCACCAAAAAGGTTCCTGTGCATAAAGAGTCTGCTATGAAGAAATCAACCACAACTGAGTATGAAAGACCATTTTCATGAAAGGTTCCCTTGCCTAAACTATCATCAATGAATAAATCAACCCCAACTTATGATCCATTATTTCCTGATTAACAAGAAGAAAGATTGGGAGTATGAAGACAAGGATTAAGGGCTGCTACTCTACAAATGATCAACGAAAAGAAAGATATGCTGAAGAGAGTAGAAGAAGAAATCCTGAACAAGAAGCTAAGATCTATACTAACTGCTGAAGACACCATGCTAAATAAAAAAGATTGGGAGTATGAAGACAAACTCATTAAGGGCTGCTACTCTACAAATGATCAACGAAAAGAAAGATATGCTGAAGAGAGTAGAAGAGAAAATCCTGAACAAGAAGCTAAGATCTATACTAACTGCTGAAGACACCATGCTAATAAAAAAGATCAAGAATTTTTGGCTCCTGTGGTTCACAAATACCCGAATGGTTTGTAGAACCCTCCCAGTTGAAATTACAAGAAGGATTAACAACTGCTTAGTTAATTAGAGGGGTGTCTACTCCAAAAGGTAAAGTTGATCAGAAAATAATTGCCTGGAAGTATGACAACATGTGGAACATGTTCATGGCAAAAAGAATCTCTGGCTGCTGCAATTCTTACTGAGTTCTCAGCTCTTGTAAATGCCTTGGAGATCCATGATTTAAAAGAACTAGCTCAACTGGAATTGATCAATCATTCAGCTATGTTCAGAGGTTATAAATTTGAAGACATACTCAAAATGTTCAGAAGGATTGACAATTACAATTCATTAAAGACATTTTGCATGAGAAAAGATAAGTCTTTTGTTAATCCTCTTGAGAAGTAGAAGAAAATACAAGCTGAAGAAGTTGTGTTTCTTGAGTTGAAGGTGAAACCAACAGAAGCTTTGAAGAGAAAAATGGTGTCTGGTACTCATTCCTCCACACCAATCTCAACTGTGTATTATGATGAAAAAACTTATGAGATGGTGATTAAAAGGAAGTGTAGAGGAAAGAAGGGTGCTAAAATAAGATTATTTAGTGGATATGAAGTAAGACTGCTTGATGAATCTTACATTCATAATATCTATACAAGACAGTTCACGGAAATCAACAAGAAGCTGGTGAACAAGATACGCACTTCTTCCTATAGTGCATCAAGTTGCTGAAATTAGCCTGTGATCATATCAATACAAAAAGAGATAAAAGAAAGAAAAAGAAGACACCCTTGCAACTTGGGAACACTGTAAAACTTGAGGTGGATGTGGGTGAAGCTGGCTGATTCACAAAGATGCTCTTTCTACTATTTCTATTTGGGAACCTATTTCACTGAAGAGTTACCAATAGAAGCCATCTACAACATGAGCAAAATGAAGATACATGTGCTGAGTAGGGAAAGAATATCAGAAGCAACATATTTTGCCAACATGATCAAAGCTATTCTGGATCCAACAAAAGCTGTATTTTTGCTTCCTTCACAAGACCTAGCAGAATCTTCACAACATCAATCACCTCCCAAAAATTAAAGAACATAGGCTGTATATTCCATACGGGGTGTATTGTTGCACCCTGAAAGGATCGTACATGCCAATTCAATGGGTGATTTGATGATTGCTTTGCTGGAATCCCACAAGTCCAAGAATAAATGCACATGAAAATCCTGCACAGAAAAACCAAGTGTTGTCTTCTGCATTTGTCAATGCGGAGGACATAAAACAAATACGGACAAGTATTTGTTCTTCAGCATTTACAAATGCAGAAGACCAAGAAACAATGCGGACAAGAATTTGCTCATCCGCATTTGACAAATGCGGATGACCGAACAAATACGCATTAAACTCTTTCTTTGGCATTCCAGTTACCTGATCATGCTTAATCATTTATTCATGTTTTTAAAGTTTACATGGCACATTCTTTTATGCCATAGGAAAGACTCATCACTATTGGCTTTAGATAGAAAGCATGAAACTTCTCTAGAGGGAGATGTTTCTTGCAAATCCATCTTGTACATGTTCCCTTTCCTAGGGGCTCTGAGCAGGATGTGCTCATGAGGAATGACCACACCAGGCTTGAGAACAATGCACTCATGCTCAGTAAAGAGCATGTTATGTCTTTGATCACAAAATTGGGATACACTCAGAAGATTGTACCCAAGCTCCTTAACAAAGTTTACCTTTTCAATGCTGAGCTTACCATTTGTGACCTTGCCCCTTCCAGAAATGTAACCACCTTCATTCCTCCAAAAGCAACTGGTCCTCCATCAATTCTCTCAAAATTATGGAGTAGAGACCTATTGCTTATCATGTGCCTGGAACAGCCACTGTCAATTATCCAGACGTTTTCGTTTGTCTTGAGCTATTCCTGCACAAAGAAAATGATTAGTTACATTTGGAAACCCAAGCCGTACTTGTCTTGGGCTCAGTAAGTGTAATAGAAGGTAATTCAACAGTAATAGATCCTATGGTTGTACTGTGAGGATCTTCAGCTATTGTTGATGGAGAAATTTAAGTCATTTGGTCTTTCTTAGAATTCCACACCACCTTTGGACTCTTGGACTTGACCTTCAAAACCTTTGAAGCTTTTGGAACTTCACAGGTTTTGATAATTGAACCTTCGGAAGATTCCACAGTCACTGCAGCAGACTTCAGTGCTTCGGAGGAACTACTTTTTTTCCGAGACCAATTTTACTTCCGAAGGTAATTTTCCATTTACCTTCTTCTTTGATTTGGAGCTTCCGAAGGAAACAGACTTTCCTTCCAACGCTTGAGACTTCTTGAGATTCTTTGAAGTCTTTGTATTGGTCATGTGGATGGTACTTCTAGGATTGTATGGGCAATCCTTAGCAATGTGAGAAGTATTTTCACACATGACACATAACATTTTCTTCTTCAAAAGAGTCTCCTTTTGAGAGCAAGACTGGCTTTGGTCACATCCCTTCTCCACCTTCATCTTGGTAGATGCTGAGACAGTTCTTTTGGGCTGTGAACTATTCTTGGAGTTTGATGGTCCAGGCTGTGCAGCAGTGGTACACAGCAGCTCAGTCTTCTTCTTTGCTCTGAGATGATTTGAACATGAACCAGGACTCTTAGATGAGGAGTCTTGGTTGATGTCTTCAGTCCTTACTACTTTGAACCTGCAGAGATAAAAACTTGTTTCTACTTAGCATCAAAAGTAGCCTTGATTTCTTGAGCCTTCTTTGCTTTCCTTTTGCTCTTCCTGATCAAGTTCTTTCCTTTGGACTTGGTAATCACAGATGATTTCTTCTCCTCAGAAGGATAGTGGCGCTTGGAAAATCCTCATCTTCACTCTTCTCAGAGGAATTCTTCACTATCACTTCTTCATCATCCTCACTTATAGGATCTATGAGAGGAAGCTCATCTTCACAAGTTCCACACCTAGGATATCTTACAGACAAGATGTGTGTGGAGGAGCTATCTCATTTGATCCGAGTCCCTGTCTATTTTGATAGCACACTTTGTTATGCAGGGATGAGGATATCATGTTTTTGAAGGTCTCTTCTTCAAGAACACTTTTCTCTGCCTTGGCTTTGCTGATCACAAGCTCAGCCTGGAACTCAGTCAATTTAGTTATGAGATCTTGGATCTGAGTTCTAAAATCTGTATGTTCATGTTTTAGTACTGAAATGGTTTTATCCAAATCTTCTATTTTTAACTTGTAATCGTTTTCAGACTTTCTAAAATCAGATTTTAATATGTTAATGACTCAAGATCGGATCTCATCTCTAAGTTGTAGGACCTGTATCTATTCACTTTAGCAATGCATTCAGGAGTACAGAGATGTTCCAATACCTTGGCTTCATCATGGTCAGCCATCAGTGCTTGGTTTGGAGAAGCATCTTCCACCTGAAAACTCCAGTCAAAGCCTCCTTCTTCAACAGCAACAGCAGCATGTTGCTTAGGCTTCTCAGACTGAGGAGCTTTGTCAGTGTAGTTTGGTTTGGGTGGTGTTTGTCCCCCATTTGCTTTAGGTGCCTTACACTCCCTAGCAAAGTGACCCATAAGGTTATAGTTGTAAGACTTAACTTTGCTTTTATCTAGCCCAAACTTTCCACTGGTAGCATTGCTTGGAAATCTTCTTCCTGTTCTCTTGTAGAACTTCTTGGCTCTGTGAGTGAGGAGAGCCATCTACTTAACTATCTCCATGTATTCCAGGTCATCTGGATGAATACAGTCCAGGTCTTCAAGAGTGAAGAGATAATTCCCACAGCTTTCATCAGTAGACACAAAGGCTTGAGAAGAACTTGTCTCTTGGAATGGACTTCCTTGAGTAAAGTTTTCCCTTGGTGTCTCCAGGAAGGTGATGAAAGGACCCTTTTGTGAGTTGTCAGGGTAGCATATGAGATGATGTTGGGGTTCTATGCTGTCCCTTTCAACCACATGAAGGGCTGAACCCATTTGATTGTTGGAGTTGCCAGATGAACCTTGTATGTTCATCTCCATCTGGTATCCATTGAGAATCCCATATAACTCTGTCAGAGTAAGAGTTTTAAGGTTCTCAGTCCTCTTGATCACCACACAATAGTGTGTCCATTGCCTAGGAAGTGAGGACATGAACTTCCTTACAATGTCTTTATTCTCAAGAGGAACTCCTCCATCCACTAGGGTATCCACAATCTCAACATACTTGAAGTATTGTTGGGTCATGGTTTCACCTGCTTTAAAGGTAAAATTTTCAAACTGCTGCTTCAGAAAATCTTTCTTGTTCTCCTTGGCTTCAGAGGAGCCTTCATACATAGCTTCAGTGCATCCCACAGTTGTTTAGCTGTTTTGCACTTCTTAAAACCTCTGTATACAGAGTTTGGGAGAGTAGTCTGAAGAGCAGTCATGGCCTTCCTGTCAATCTCTACTCTTTTTCTATCTTCATCTGAATAGTTGGCCATATCTTTAGGAATCATACCAGCACCAGTAGCAGAGGGGGTGCTGGGTATGAAAGATCCATTTTCAACAGATTCCCACATTCTTGAGTCAAGAAACCTGTTGAAGCCTTCCATCCTCATGCACCAGGTGTCAAAATCATCAAGAGTGATCAGTGGGGATTTGTTCATGGTTCCAGTCTCCATATCAGTCTTTGAGATGGAAGCCATTTGAAGAGTTTAGTTTTTGTGTGTGTGAGGGATCTTAAGATGGTTAGATCTTATATCAACAGGCTGAAAGCTCTGATACCAATTGCAGGATCATTTAAGGGTTTGAACACAATTACAACACAACAACACAATGAGGAGATTATCTAAACTCTAATCAAACAGTAAACTGGGTTAACCAAAAGTGATACAAAGAACACAAGTAAAGCAAGAGACAGAACAGGAGAATATGGTTTTCAAGGATGCAGTATATTGCTTTCTCAAGTTCTTTTACAAGTGTTACAAAGTATATTAAAGATACAAGAAACTTGAAATACTTATACTACAACCTACTGCCGGCTATACTATGAAAGCCAGCTGGATAGAATTGACTAGACACTAACAAAATCAATTGTAGAATCAAAAGGCATATCTGCCTTTTGACCTTGTGACTATGACATGCCATAGCTCACATCCTTACACATTACAAAAAGGATAAAGTACATAAAGTGGAAAGTTTCAGAATCAAGACCTCAATGTACAGTTACCAAAAGCATGAACCTTTTCACCAACTCTTGTAAGTTGGTGACTTATCAGAGACGCAGCGGAAAAGGTGCTTTATGGAACAGTACATCAGATAAAGCATGTGTACTAAAAGTCTTCGAAGAAATCTGTCTTCATAGGGTGAAGCTTCGGAAGACATTGTCTCTTGAAGCTTCGGAAGACTTCATGTTTGGCTTCGGAAGATATTGGTCTTGACTTCGGAAGATTTACACATAGAATGTTTTCTAATGTATTGTGTAAAACTTCCGAAGCATTCTCCACTTCAGTACTTAGTGCATGTTGCTGAGACACGTTGGATGTTTTGGGTTGCATCAGACTTAAGGAATCCTTACAATGTGGTCATCCACAGCTTATCAAACAAGCATGGTGGATAGACCAGATTCCTGAGGATCTCTCCTTCATTATCCATGTAAGGATTCAGGGGGTCAAGTTCAGGTATTCTCAATTTGTTTATACTAACTTACTTGCCAACTTAGACTCCTTAGAATATTACATGTTTCCTAGATATCTCTAGTACATTCTTAACTGTGAACTGGGCTCACAGTTAAGGGGAATAGGTAACATTCTTAACTAGGATAGATGAAGCTTGACATCTCTTAAATATTAAGAAAGTCCACTATTGGCTTCTCAGGGGTAGAAACAACCCTGTTCCCCAAAATGTTAGAGCTCATTGCTCAAGGTGACAACCTAGCAGCACCAACTAGTGTTGAACCCACACCTGCTACTTCCTAACTGCCTACACAGCCACAAATCACCATCACCTACCATAGAAAATCAAAACGCACCCCTGCTCAGACTATTCAGTCTGTGGAGGCCCCCACACACTCACCCATACAAGAGGAAGTGGAAACTAGAGCTCCCACTTCTCATGAGGAGAAGACCACTCGCATCTCTTCAAGGATCAGTGCTGAGGTTCCTCATGCTCAACTTAATGAGCTCATAAGCAAAACTACCATAAGCCATCACTTTGAGTCTCAACACTCAAGTGATCAACCTTCAGAGGACAGTTACCATCCCCAGCCTTTAGATCTCAACCAATCCCAACCTTGATTTCTACACTGATGAATATCTACGTTTCAGTGAGTACCATGATTCTCTCTTATTTTCCCTTACTCAAACAGAGATGAGTACTTCTGAGGCTCCAACTTCTAGCCCCCATCAGTCACCTATTATTGATGTGGACACTTCTAAATCTGTTCAGGATGTCCATATGGAAGAGGATCTCACTTTTGAAAGTGATTACATCATTAAGACCTCAACCATGGCAACTCAGCCCACTATCATCTCTATTGAGACTGCCAGTGAGTAGAGGAAATCTAGCAGCCAAGAACCTGAAGCTGGTGGTGAGAGAAAGGACTTTGGTCAAATCATCTCATCCCCTAATGATTCTTCTGATGAAGATGAGGGGAATTTAAGAATAAAGGTGCAAAAACTATACAAAACATGCACCTATTTAGTCTCCAGGATTAGTCACCTTGATTCTCAATTGACTACCTTACATAATAGGGTCAATAAGCAGCAATTTCATATCTTAAGGAAAAACTAGGTGGGAGACCTTTAAGAAGAGCTCAACCAGGAACACAAGAACCTATGGATGTGATTGACCTTGAAGAAGAGCTTAACTTCAGATTTCATATCTTAGCATTGCAGAGATCAATGCCCTTTTTGAGACACCTGCTAGTGAAGGTGCTTCGCAACCTCTCTCTGGCCAGAGCTCAGAAGTTGCATCAAGCAATGAAGGCCAAAGCTCTCTCCACCCTGAGTCATAAAGGTCTGGGAGTGACAAACCGAAAAGAAAGATGACATCTGACAGGATTGAGGAGGAGGGAGAGAGGAAAAGGAAGATTGAGGAGGAGGGAGTCTGCCATCAGGGCTGCCCCCGGACCTGATACTCAGAATGATGAGTTTAGGGCAGTCATGATAAACTATCTGCAGACAAGGAACTATGACATAGACAATGTCATCTCTCTCCCCTTAGAAGAGCTGAATGAACAGGTTGACCTGGAAAGGTCAATGAGAAGAAGGAGGCTGAAGATGTAGATCTGTTAGTACAAATCATAGAAGACAGATGAATGAAAAGAGGGTACACGCATGTGCCTATCCTCTCCCTAGTTCAAGAGAGTCCTGCACAAGAGGATGTGGTTCAACAAGAATCTCAGGTATATAAAGAAGAAGAATGGATCATGATGATCAACTAGCTAAGTGCCATAGGCCTCAACCACGCAGAAGCACTTCCTCCTTTGTCTTATGACTATGTTGAGTTTGAGCATCTCAAACAACTTGAACTTGAGACAGTAAATGAAAGAAAGACAACCAACAAAAAGCTGAGGGAAGAACCTGCTAAGTCAAAAGCCATCATGTAGAAAAGCATGAAGAAATCTGCTCACAGGCAGAGGATGATGAGCTTCTTGAGGCTGTATGGATTCTCCAGAAGAAGACTTGCCCCCATTAAAGAAGCAAGGAAAATGCTTGTTGATTAGTATTTTCCAATCACCTTTTGGGATGAAGTAGTGAACATAACATTCAATGACCAAAGTAGAACATTAATTCTCAAAGAACATAACAAAACACCATATTGAAGTGTTTGTTAGAACACTAAAACATAGTTTAACCTTTTATACTTTCAGAAAATGCAGCGGAGGTTTAGGATTATAACATGTTTATAATCTGAAAAGTTCGTGTTCTAAAAGCTGTTTTAAGATGAAAACAAAAACCCAAAACAATAGGATCTTTGATATGTGAATGAACAAGCTATTAGCAAATGTAAAACAACATAAAATCACAGCTTCAATGAGCTTTGATAACTACCTTCTTCCAGCAGCAAAAAAGACCAAGGAAGAAAGGTTTGGATGCTTAAATCTTGTCCAAGACTCCAAGGAAGAAGCCCTCAAGTGTGTTTACCGCAAAGCTCCTTTCAAGAAACCTTCTTGTTAGGAAGAATACCACCAAAAAGAACACAAAAATCGTTCTCCAAGAGCTCAATGCTGCTGCCTTGTTCCGTAACATGAAATGGAGAGAGAGGAGAGATTTTTTTGTGTTTTGCATGTATTGGAATGAAATGAATCAATTGAGTGTAAGGCTAGTGATGTTTGTGTGTTTTCAAGACACAATGTGGTCCAATCAAAACTACAAGGGGTGGCTAAAAAAAGTGTTTGAAAGAGTTTCCCCCCTTTAATTTTTATAACACATAACACATTGTCACTAGTCATATGTCACACAATAAAATGTCACTTTCTAGACACAATTTATAAGTGTGACATATGTGCTCTTTAATTAAACAATTTAATTAAAGTACACTCATGTCTTATTAGTGTTATTTAAACCCCTTTTAAATGACAAGAATAACAATGAACACATCAACAATTATCCTTATAATTTGTTCCATCTCATATGCAATTTATTTAGAAAACCTATTTTCTAAATTGGTGTAAATATTTAATTGCATGATCATATCATCAATTAAATATAAATTGGTGTTTGCTAAGCTTGTTATGGGTATAACCCGACTTGGATCATAACGTATTAACCACATCCATCTTCTAAGTGTCTTGGGCACACAGAATCTTTCAATCTCCCACTTGCCCAAGATTCATAGAAGATTGATGCAAGCAGTAAATACCGCCTAACAACGGTTTAATACCCTTAATACCCATGACTTATATCCATTCAAAAACATCATCCCTTTCAAGTACCCTACATGAAAAGACTTAGGTGAATCAATCATCTATCCTTTTATTACAGATGTCATGTTAAATCCAACGACACACAATGATCATTCCTTGTTGATTTAACTTAATCAGGCCTTAGACATCTAACTCTCAACAAATAAGAGGAACAAATTCCATCTTGACTACATACGTTTCTCACAAACACCTCGTGTTATATCTGAACATACCCTTATGTACTATCCACTATTTCAGGACAGTGAAGAATTAGCTCAAGGTATAATACTTAGTGAATATCAAAACTCAATATGTATCTCAGGTCGGAGGATACCAAATGATATTCGCCTTTACTCAAATTTACTTATGATCAATCATTAAGATTCCATGTAGTAAAACTTGAGATGCGGGTTAGTCCAATATTTGTGTCCCACAAATATCTACGAACCTTGGTAGCAACCCATTGCTCTATATTCATCCTTATGAATATCAACCAATCCAAGTTCATAATAATCTTACTCTCACACTTGTTCCCACAAGTATGAGTGACTACGGACATTTTAGAGTAAACATTTTACTCATGGATAAAACATGCTAAATAGGAACATTAATTGAAACACTATAACCAAATAATTTTTATTCAAATAATATGGAGTTCCACATATCCAAATACAAAAGTTACAGATCAAATCCAATCACTAGAATATCGAAGTCCCATGGCACAAGTATGACCTTCATGCTTTGCCTTTTCAAGGAGCTTCGTGAGAGGATGCGCAATGTTTTGATCCGTGTGAACTTTGCTAATACATATCTTTCCCTTTTCAACTTCATCTCGTATGTAGTTGAATTTCCGCTCAATGTACCTAGTCTTTTGATGAGCATGAGGTTCCTTGATTTGAGCAATCGCACCCTCATTGTCACAAAAGATCTCTAGGGGTTCCTGAATGGAAGGGATAACCCCTAGATCGGCAATTAATTTCTTCAACCATGCAGCTTCTTGAGCTGCTAATGAGGCGGCGACGTATTCTGATTCTGTAGTTGATAGAGCCACCACATCCTGCTTGGAGCTCTTCCAAGAGACAGCTCCTCGATTCAGAATGAAAATGTATCCCGATTGTGACCGTGAATCGTCACGATCGGTTTGGAAACTCGCATCCGTGTAACCTTTTACAACGAGCTCCTCGTCCCCAGATCCATAGATCAGGAACATATCTCTGTCCTCCTTAGGTACTTAAGTATGTTCTTAACAGCCATCCAATGACTGTTTCCAGGATTTTGCTGGTAATGGCTTGTCATGCTCAAGGCGCATGACACGTCCGGTCGAGTGCATATCATTGCATACATGATGGATCCAATAGCATATGCCTATGGGATTGTCTTCATTTTATCTTGCTCATCCTTTGAGCTTGGACATTGAGTCGTACTCAATATCGTTCCTCTTTGAATAGGTACGGTACCTTCTTAGAGTTTTCCATCTTGAACCTTTTCAAGATCTTATCAATGTATGCACTTTGATTCAAACAATCAACCGCTTGATCTATCCCTATAGATCTTTATTCCCAGAATGTAGGCGGCTTCACCAAGATCCTTAATGGAAAAACAACTTCCAAGCCAGGTTTTTACACCTTCCCGGGTTGGAATGTCATTTCCAAATAGTAGTATGTCATCAACATACAATACTAGGAAAGTTATTGTGCTCCCACTAGTCTTCTTATACACACAAGCCTCATTAGCGTTTTTGATGAAGCCAAATTTCTTTACCTCCTCATCAAAACGATGATTCCAGCTTCTCGATGCTTGTTTCAATCCATAGATTGATTTCTTTAACTTGCATACTTTATTAGGATGTTTTGGATCGACAAAACCTTCAGGCTGAACCATATAAACGTCTTCTAAGTGTCTTGGGCACACAGAATCCTTCACATATAAGGTCTTAGTTAAAAGAAAATATTTCATAGGATATCTTAGAGCGTTTTACTGTCATGTGTCTGTTTAAAACAAAAATGAATAATTGGGAATATTGTAGGTTATTTGAATATTGTAGGTTCTATAGATACATGCTATCCTTATGTTCCTTGAAACATGAATGAAATGTCATTATATGTTGATCCTCTAAGAATTCAAACTCACACTTCAAGTGTTATTGATCTTGATTCATCATATCAAACAAACAATGTAGAACAAGACCAACCAAATTGATCATCCTCAAATGCCAATACTAAATTAGCAGTAACTAACTCTGCATCTACTGATATATGCCCTGCATCTGGAGATATGAATATTGCATCAGTAGATGTTCCCTATAAACCAAAACATAGTCTATGCTCTGGAGATGCTCCAGTATATTCCAATGAATTTATATCAGTAGATAAAAAATCATCCGTAGATGTTCTTATAACTTCAGCTGATGTATAAAACACATCCGTAGTTGTTGCTACAAAAGTTGTTCACAATGCTTTTCATACACAAACTCATGAGGAGGTATATCATTCAGCATGAGAATATTCAAATAATGAAGAACTTGACTACTTTGTAGATTCTCCATCTTAATTGGATCCCTTTCAATCCATGAATATGTTTAACATGGAATCATCTATGGAGTTGCATCTACACCAACAACATGAATTCATAATAATCATCCAATATAAAATATTATTGGTGATCTTAATTAAAGAACCACAAGAAGCCAAGGGGGAAAGCCAACATTTTTCTCTTCACCTGTTTTCTTTCTCAAGTGGTTCCTCCTAATATCAAAGCTACATTGAAGGATATTAGCTGATTGAAGCTATGCAAGAAGAACTTTAACGATTTAGAAAGTAGATCTTCCTAAAAGGTCTGGAATCTAGTTGATCTTCCTGCAGGTCAATATCCAATTGCTGCAAGATGGTTTTTCAAGAACAAACTAGATGATATAGGTATCATTGTAAGAAACAATGTAAGGTTGATAACACACGAATATACCGAATAAGAAGGAATAGATTATGATGTAGTCTTTGCCCGAGTTGCAATAATTGAAGCCATAACAGTATTCCTAGCCAATGCTTCACATAGAAATTCATCGTTTACCAAATGGGTGTAAAATGTGCTTTCTTATATGGGAAAATTGATAAAGAAATATATCTATCTCAACCTCCAGGCTTTGAGGATCATCATTACCCACACAGGGTATACAAGCTTGACAAAGCTTTGTATGGCCATCATCAAGCTCGAAGAAAGTGGTATGAAACACAATCATCTTACCTACTCAAGGATGGATATAAAAGGGGAACAGTAGATCAAATTCTTTTTTTTTCAAAGAAGACCATCAAGACCTCTTTGTTGTCCGAATTTATGTAGATGACATTATATTTGGATCAACAAACAAGATATTATGTGAAAGCTTTGAAAAATTGGTGAAATATGAATTTCAAATTAGTTCAATGGGAGAATTAACCTTTTCTCTTGGACTACAAGTTAATCAAAAAGAAGAAGGCATCTTCATTAATCAAGAGAAGTATATTCATCAAGTTTTAAAGAAGTACAATCTTGCTAATACTTATTCATGCAAAACACAAGCATCAACAACTGACAAGATTGGACTTGATCATAAAGAGAAACCAATTGATCAATGATGGTATAAGTCTATTATAGGATCCCTATTGTATTAAATTGCAAGGAGTCCTGACATAATGTTTGATGTGTGTGTTTGTGCTCGGTACCAATCATATCCGAAAGAGTCCCATGTGAATGTTGTTAAGAGGATCTTCTGATGTCTCAAACGGAAACCTATTTGGTATCCCAATGATGGAGACTTCAATCCGTACTCATATTTAGATAGTGACTTTGGAGGATGCAACAACAACAGAAAATCTACAACTGTTAGATTTGAATTCATAGGACCAAGACTTGTTTCATGGTGGTGCAAAAAGCAAACAAATGTATTTTTATACTCAGTTGAGGCTGAGTAAATAGCTGCTTTAGCTCATTGCTCTCAAGTTCTTGGTTGCAAAACCAATTACTTGATTATGGTTACAATTTCCTACAAACACCAATTCATATTGACAATTCAACTGCTATGTTCATCAATGCAAAACCAGTGCAACATAGTAAAACAAACACATAGAAATAAGGTACCTTTTTTAGAGATTGCTCAAAAAAGGTTTAATCAAGTTAATCAAAGTGGATACAACAAATCAGCTTGTTGATTTGTTCATAAAAGCCTTTCACAAAGTTAGACATAATTTTCTGATTGAATCTTTGGCCATGGTTAACTTAGATTAATCAACTCCCATCTGAAAGTCATGAGTTTGTCCTTGTATATATTCGTATGCAAAATCCAAAAATATTCACAAAACAATTAAAAATACTAAAATATTAGTTAGATTGATTGCTTAATTAACATAACATTGTTGGGAAATACGAGTACAATATCTATCTTCTACTTGCCTGATTTTTAAGTTTCAATATAGACTGATCATAAGTAGTTTGATATATGAGTAAGTTCAGCTTGAGTGGAAATTACACTAAGTGCATGTATAACATAATGAAAAGATGACTGTCTGTAGGAAATTCCATTTTAATGATCAAGCAAGTAAGTCTGATCCAGATGTGATCAAATCAATCACCTAAGCACACTATGTAATAACCTTTTATAATATCTATCATTACAAATCATATTCCACTTGTTTTGTGTAAACAAAGACCTAGGTTATGAACAACTTGGTATACATTAGTAACCAACTAGTGAACAGATTATGCTCCTCCTCATCCCTCTGTTTTGTGTAAATAAAGACCTGGTATGAAGGTAAAGATCTGGTTACCTGATGATGATCATATTTAAGTTCTCAAAAGAATCCATTGTGATCAGCTGTATATTAACATAAAAGCTTTTGCATCAAAATATTAATGAGATTTCAGATAAATCTCATGATAGAACTTTTAACTTAAACATGTTTTTAAGTGTGAAAATGTGATGATTGACTGACCAACAGAGGACAAACTCTATTGTGAATTGAATTTGGAAAACCATAATAGTATATCTTTAATCAACATCAAAATATGATAAACAACATGCCTAGTTGAACACATACTTTTGTTTGAATTTATGTGAAACATTATACTTTCAATCAACACTAGATTCATCTCTCATATCATCAAACAAATATATACACGAAGATGCTTAGTGTCATAGTATGATCCTATTATATGTTTCTATATGCTTGTATGTATTTTTTATTTTGGCTATATTTTTGTAAAGTTATTTCTATTTCTATGGATAGACAAGGACCTTCATTTTATTCATCTAGTTAAATTTATGATAAATCCATTAGTTTGTGATTAATCATTAATCTAAATTGTCAAACGAAAAAGGCAAATGATGGAATTCGAACATGAGCACTAACTTGGCTATTGGATACATGAGGTTCTTTAAGTTATAATTTTTCTACATATATTGTCATTTAAACAGAGTCAACAAGGTCAAATAGTAACAAATGATTCTATTGTTTTTTTAGAATAAAAAAAACATTTTTCAAACTTTGTACTTCAGTAGAGGCTATAATGCAAATTGGTATTTCAGCAGATGCTACAGTGCAAAATTGCAAAACTTGATACAGTTAAAATATAACTAGTTATAGATTGGTAACCTACACATGTGCTAATATTTTAAAAGTATACTTTGTTTCAATGGATTGGTATCATATGGAAAATCATAATTAGGAATCCGTAGATGACCTACGGAAGAACTAGAATATGCGGAACAATAAATTCCTATGGGTAATAAGGATAGAGGGTCCACTTCATCTAATAATGAAATTAATAAGTACAAGGGAGTATAAATGATGTTTTGACTTAAGTATTTATTATTCACTTTTAAATAGCACTTTTCAGACCTAGAAAAGCGTTCTCGAAAAACATCACCCCTCTTTCCACAAACATTCAAAATACTAAATTAAAACATCAAACAACATTCTAAACTCGATTTCATATCATTGTTTTCAACATAAAACATATCATAATCATCAATAATGAACTGTTTTATTTATTGTTATCATCAAAACTATTCATATTCTTATGTTTGATAACTTTTTTCTAACCTAATCTTTTTCATTCTTATGTATAGATGGCTAATCATTTTGCTAGGGAGCATAATGTAAGTGATTTTCTAAATGCCAAAGACCTGTGTTTGAAGGTGTGGAGATATCATGCGATTCTTAAGACGATCTTGTTTGATTTATGCCCTGACGGCAGAGCCTGTAATTCACCAACAACACATTATTGACTTTTGGAACACCGTTGTGATTGAAGAAGAAGGAGATAGTGAAGTGATAGTTGTTGTGATTGAACACATGAGGGTAGTGAACAAACTTTTACAAAAGTTCTAGAATTAGGAGACGAAGAGGCAAGTCACCCTGATGTGTTTGAAAATGAATATATATAAAAGATTTTCTATTTGATGGGTTATGATGGTGATTTTCACAAGGGTAAAATCAAGAAAGGAAGACTATGCATGCTATATCTATTCCTATGTCACAACCTATGTAAAATGCATTTTAATTCAAAATCAGGGCTAGATAAGGTTTTAAAGCATATATCCTCTGGAATCATTGGAATATTTGAAGGAAGGAGATACAATTACTTAAAATAGAACTTGGGTTGTTTATGAGACCAGATACGAGTACAGAAAGGCGATCAAATGTTCATGTTTCCATGGTTCCTTTCAACTCATCGTTAATGATGAGCTGCCTCGTATAGAAACAATATGATATATCATTGTTCAAGCTCATTTAGGATGATCCTTTTTGAACAAGATAAGTGGCAAGTATGAAGGTGATGATATGCCCATGTCTGCATATATAGCAGATCCTAATGTCAATATTCCATAAGAGTTTGTATATGAAAATCAATAGGATAGTCCTCCAGCTGCTACTAAGCAAGCCTCTCACTCTCCTCCTCACTTAACCTTACACCACTATCAACAATCTCAATAAGCTCAATCACCTACCAATGAAAACACACTTCCCATCTCTCCCATTCACCCACAATCACCAACTCATCAATAACCTCCATCACCACATATTCAATCACCTACAAGTGATCAGACTGTGCCTATTTCTCCTACCCATTCCGAAGTCTCAGTCAACTCTGGTGAGACAGAATTAGTATCCTAAGCAAGTAATGTCCCATTATCTATCACTCAATCTCATACCCTTCTTTAGTGGGTGGTGAGATTAAGATTTTCACTAGGATGGAATATAATGATCAAGTCAGAGATTGAATGGCGGAATCAAACAATCAATATACACTCAATGCAGGAATATACTCATAAATGCTTGTATATATTGGTAAAGGTGATTGATTACAATAAATGCTAGGGTTTTAGCAAGAACAACAATAATGCACCTTGAGAATGTGTAATACAAAATATTCTATTTGTCTAACAACAGTCACCTCCTGTACGAAGTATTCTATTCTATTTATCGGCTGTCAAGATGCCTTTTTACAAAATGACTAAATTACCCATGACCTATACATCAGAACTAGTCTATGTCTTCATCAGCATTTCTTTTGTTCATCCGCATTGTGAAATGTGGATGAGTTGTTCTTGATCAACATTTCGCTTTTTATCTGCATTAGTAGTTGGTCATCCGCATTAGGTAATGTGGATGAACAAATACCCTTGCGCATTTGTTGCTCGTCATCTGCATTTGCAAATGCGGATGAAGTTGTCTTGTCCACATATCTTTTTGACTATCTGCATTTGTTAATGCGGAAGAACAAAAACTTGTCAGCATTTGTACTATGTCTTCTACATTTACAAATGAAGTTAGTCAACACTTGATTCTTCTCAGCAGATTCTTCATCCGCATTTCTTCTTGGACTTAGGGAGTTTCCAACAAAACAACCATCAACTCATAATTGGATTGGCATGTATGATCCTTTCAGGGTCCAACAATACTCCCCCTAAGGATTATACAACCTATGTAATTCAATGGCTTGGTGGTGGGTGAGGTTAAGAGGATTCTGTTGGGTCTTGTGAAGGCACTAGAGGTTCTACTTGTGATGGATCCAAAATGGCCTTTATCATATTGACAAAGTCATTAGCATCTGACATCTTTTCTCTATTCGGTACATGTATCCTTATCTGACTCATAGTGTAGATGGCTTCCAAAGGTAGATTCTTAAGCCATCCCAATGAAGCAGTAGAGCTCCATCTACATCAACTTCTAGTTTCATAATATTTCTTAGATGCAGAGGAGTGTTTTTCTTCTTTCTCTTTTATCTCTTGGCAATGATTTGATCATATGCCATCTTTAGTATTTTGATGCAATTCAAAAAGAAGTGCATGTCATCTTCACCAAGTTTGTTAGATATCTCTCTAAAATGCCTGGTATAGATGTAGTGGATGTATGATTCATTAATAGCCTCACATCATATCCATTAAACAATCTAATTCTGCCCTTTCCGTTCCTCCCCATTTTCTTTCTATTACTAACTCATAAGTCTTTTCATCATAGTACACATTTGAGATTGGTATGGAGGAATGGGTACGAGACACCATCTTTCTTTTTAAAGACACTATTGATTTCACTCTCAGCTCTGGAAACACAACCTCCTATGCTGGTTTTGTCTTTTTCCTTTCTAAATGTTTGATGAAGGATCTATGTTTCCTCATATAGATAGCCTTCAAACACTTGAAGCTATCAGTTCTTTTGAACATTCTAAGAATTTCTTCAAACTCATACCCTCTGAACATGGCCTTGTAATTGATCAGTTCTAAGCTAGCCAGTTCCTTTAACTCATGAATCTCCAGGGCATTTACAAGAGCATAGTATTCTATAAACTATTGAACCAGCCCTGAGATCATTGGATCATAAACATATTCCAATCATTGTCATAATTCCAGGCAATAATTTTCTAATTAGTTTACCCTGGGGAGTAGACACACCTTTAATCATCTTGCAGGACCGTTGAAAGGTGGTCACTTACAACACAATAACACGAAGAGGAGAATAAATTTAAATAATCAAAGAGTGAACTAGATTAACCACAGGTAAAGACACTAAGAACATAAGTAACTAAGAGAAAAAACACAAGAGCATGATACACAAGGAAATGGTTTTCAAGGTTGAATTATATTGCTTTCTCAATGTTCTATTACAAATGTTACAAAGCATAAAGGAATTTTACAAGAACATGAGATACTTATACTACATCCTGCAGCCGGACATACTATGAAAGCCAGCTGGAAACAATTGACTAGACACAACACAAAATCAATTGTAGTGTTTAAAGGCATATTGCATTTTTTACTTTGTGACTATGACATGCCATAGCTCTTATCTTTATCTATTACAAAAAGGATAAATAACATAAAATAGAAAGTTTACAGACTCAAGACATCAATGTACAGTTACTAAAAGCATGGACCTTCTCACCAACTCATGTAAGTTGGTGACTTTACAGAGTTGCAGCGGAAAGGGGTCCAACTTTATTGAAAAGTTCATTAGATAAAGCATGTTGTTAAAAGTGTTTGGAAGAAATCTGTCTTCAAGAGTTGAGATTCAAGTCTTTGTCTCCGAATCTTTGGAAGACTTCATCTTTGGCTTCAGAAGATATTGGTCTTGGATTGGGAAGATTTCACACTTACAATATTTCTGTTGCTTGTGTTGAACTTCTGAAGCATTCTTCTACAGTACTTGTGTAGCATGCATGAAGAAATACTTTGAGTGTTTGGTTGCTTCAGCCTCTTCATATAATCTTTACAAACTCCCATTAGGCTGATGCTACCAAAACATCTTTAAGACTTCAGATATCAATAGTCCTCATCAGGATAATGACCAACCCTTTCTTCATGAGATGATCAGGATCCTTTAGACTATCAAAGTGTCGTCTCATGTCAATGAGATCATGTAAAGGCTGATTGAACATGTATTGCCATGTGTAGACATCCTCAATGCCATGATCTCTAATGGCATGCCACCTTTTTGGATTTGTACTGTATGTCCAGGACAAGATGAGTCTTTCTGATGCTACAGGAGCTATTGGAATGGGAGATAATGGAGCATCATCTGGCTGCACATCCTCAGGATGTTTTGACTCATCTTGAGGTTCAGAAAATGATGTAGTCTTCTTCTTCTTCTTTGGCTTTGGCTTTGAAGTCATCCACTTCTTTCTCTTCATCACTTTTAACTGAGAAGACTGGCCTGTAGCACCTGATTAATCTTCATTGTCTTTCTCAATTGGGTCTTCCTCTCTCGCAGGTTCAAAAGGAGAGGGAGGTTGACTATGCTATGGATCAGAAGATGAAGCTTGCTAAGATCAGTAGGAGGTCCAGGTTGTGTTATCTCTGGTTGATCAACCTTAAACTCCAGTTTAGGTGGAGATTGACTTGGAGGGGAGTGTAAGTCAATCAGCTCTCCACTCCTTATCTTCTGCTTTATCACCTTAATATGCTCATCCATATTGGATAGAGACATGGGCCAAGTCTCCATCTGGAAAATCCATATAGCTTCAAGAAGCTCATCATCCTCTGCGTGTCTGCAGACTTCTTCATGCTCTTCTGGATGATGGCTCTTGACTTAGCAGCTTCTTCCCTCATCTTTCTTTTAGTTGTCTTTCTTTCCTTGAGTATCTCCAGTTCAAGTGGTTTGAGATATTCAATATATTCATAGGATAAGGGAAGAAGTGCTTATGATTGATAGAGGCCTTTGGTACTCAGTTAGTTGATCATCTTGATCCTTTCTTCTTCTTTATCCACTTGAGGTTCTTGTTGAACCACATCATCATATTCAGGACATTTTTGAACTGGGGAGAGAGTAGGCACATGCTTGTACAATCTTTTCTTTCTTTTGTCTTCTTTGATCTGTACTAGTAGCTCTGCATCTTTTGCCTCTTTCTACTCCTTTGACCTTTCCAAGTCAACCAGTTCATTCAGTTCCTCCAACGGGAGAGAAATGACATTGTCTATGTCATAGTTCCTTGTCTGGAGGGAGTTTATCCTAACTACCCTTAAGTCATCATTCTGAGTATCTGGTCTGGGCGCAGCCTTGATAGCAGACCCCATGAGTCTTGTAGACTCAATAGACGAACTTTCTCCCCTCAGCTTCTTTTTCCTCTTCTCTCCTCCTCCTCAATCTGCTCAGATGTCATCTTTTTTTTCCCTTTATCATCACAGACCTTTGTGACTTAGGGTGGAGAGAGCTTTGCCCTTCATTGCTTGATGTAGCTTCTAAGCTCTGCCAGAGAGAGGTTGAGAAGAACCTGCACCAGTAGGTGTCTCAAAAATGGAATTGATCTCTACAATAGTTATTTATGATAAGACAAGGCTCTCAGGTTCTGTCACTGGGCCTTCAGTCATGGTTTTCCCTATGAAACAAATCTTAGGGTCTGCCTCAACATCCAGTTAACCGATGACATTACCTGATTGGCATAGTTTTCTTCTAAAGCTGAACTTTGCAGTGATCCGGTCTTGGATTCTTTGAGCCAACTTGTCATCTTGTCTTCATTGGTTTGGATTGACAAGTGACATGTTGTCTAAATCTAGACCTTCATAGAAATTCAAGGTCTAAAAGTTGAAGATCTCTTGCTTCCGTTGAACTCTAATGCTGATTAGTGCTCTTCTGTTGCTTCAATACCTCCACCCAATAATGTGATTGAAGATGGTGGAGATGACATCGCCCTTGGTATCCCTTCGTCAAACAGACTCTGTATTAAGGATTCTATAGAGTCCATATCAATATGAACTTGAGGAAGTTGCTAAGTATGCATAATTGCAAGTCAGGATGGTGAGTCCTCAGTGTCCATACTCTTTGAAGAACTCCGAGGTTCTGTGATTGTAATGACTTTCTCCCCCTTTTTGGTAGCATCACCACTTGCATAGGTGAGCCGTGAGTAAGGTCACTTACATCCACAGGTTCTTGTGTTCCTGCTTGAGCTCTCTTAAAGGTCTCCCAGCTAGTTTGTCCTTAAGATATGAAATCTCATGTTCCTGATCATTGACCCTGTTTTGCAAGGTAGTCACTTGATATTCAAGGTGACTAAGCTTGGAGACTAATAGGTGCATGTTTTAGACAGTTTTTGCACCTTAGTCTTAGATTCCTCTAATCTTCATTAGAAGAATCATTAGGGGATGAAATGATTGGACTAGAGTCCTCACTCTCACCACCAGCTTCATGTTCTGGGCTGTTGGTTTTCCCCTGCTCACTGGCAACCTCAGTTGAGATGTCAGTGGGCTGAGTTGCCATGGTTGAGGTCTTAATGATGTAATGACTTTCAAAAGTGAGAGCCTCTTCCATATGGACATCTTTAGCAGGTTCAAGATTGTCCACCTTAGTAGGGGGTGACTGAAGCGGGCTAGAAATAATAGCCTCAGAAGCACTAATCTCTCTTTGAGTAGGGGAAAAGAAGAGAGAATCATGGTAGTCACCAAAACCTAGATCTTCATCAATGTAGAAGTCAAGGTTTGGGATCGGTTGGTTTAGATCTAAAGTGTAACACCCGGTATTTATTTATTTTGAAGCCGAATAAAGAAGAATAGAAATAAAGTCCAAAGTCGAGGGACAAACTCATCCACGAAAGAAAGACGGGTGAGAGTGGGTATATAAAGGGAGAGGGCGGCCCGTACCCTCTCCCCACACTCATATTCAGCAAAACAAGACAGGAGAGAGAGAAAGGAAGAAAAAAGAGAGAAAAGTTGGTTCGAGTGAGCAACATTGTCATGAAGCGAGTCAAATCAAAACTCTTCTTGTTGTGGTCGTTTGTGTGAGTTCTAGGACACCTCCCTTAAACATTTTTGAATGATTTTAGGGCTGGAACACATCTAAAATCGGGTTTTTTAGTGTGTGCATGTTTGACCCGTTTGTGTATGTGTATGTGTGTGTATGATGCGTTTGAGCCTTGTTTGTGAGCTTGTCTATGCTTGAATGGTTTTGTGGTATGCATCCCTAAGATTTAGGATGGTTCATTTGGGCCTAGAATGAGTTTGGATGAGCTTGGAGGTTGAAAATGGCAGATTAGGTTCGGGATGACCTACATTCTGCACCAGCTAGGGCTAGGCGACCTAACGGAGGCCATACGGCCGAACAGGTATGATTGGGGTTCATTCGTACCATTGAGAGTTCATTCGCATGATTGGGGCCAGTCACATGGGGAGTCATGTGACTGAGGGTCCAGTAGCATAATTGTTCATCCGCATTAGTTCCATCTGCATGAGCTTCATCCGAATTAAGTCTATTCGCACAATTGGGTGTTCATTCGCATGAGTGTTCATCCGCATTGGTTCATTTGCATGATGTTCAGTCTCATGGAGGCCATGCGACTAAAGGGTGTCCATTCGGCCGAATAGGGTTGTTGCACCGAGGAGAAGTGTAGCTTAACCTCTGACCTTCGGGGGAAAGTGCAGATGTAAGTTTTGATGTAAAGGTTTCCGTAAGTTCATGTAAGATAACGATCGAGGCCTTAGAGAGCATGTTGGGCATGATGATGATGATGTTGCATGATTATGCATGTTATGTATGTATGATGTTTCCTTGTATGATGTTGATGCCAATGTATGTTATGTTCCTTGTTATGATGCATGTTTATCTCTCTTGAGCCTTTATGTGCTATGTTAACGAATGAAATTAAAGTATTATGTAACATAAAGTGGAACACAATGAAAAGTGGAACATGATGAATGCGTGCATTAATGAATGGTGAAAGTAATGAAGTCTTGCAAGCATTAGATATCGAGACATGCCAATTATAAGGTGTTAGCCCGACGGTGTGCGGGTTCGCTACCCCTAGAGGATGCACATTAGGGTCCTTCTCTGTGATCGACCATTTGTATAGAACCTCTACCGCTTACCCCTGGGACTGCGGCACCACCTTTAGCTGTCTATTTATAGACTTCGGCCAAGTAGCCATATAGTTCGGGGTGTAGCACATGGTATTGGTATGGAAGTTATCTGATGGGCAAGAAAAGATATAAGGATGAATGAACGAACGAAGAAGATAATCATGATATTTTCTATGTGTATGTATGTTGTATGATCACATGAAAGTAAAGAACGGTTTTCACGAAAGAAAAGTAGGTTTTATTTTATAAAACTAGAACTAACTCAGCAACACTAACTTTGATGTGTTTCCAGTTGGCAGGTAATGAGTGTTGAGGATGGCATGAGGTGGCTACTCAGCCATTTTGGATGGCATTCTTTTGTTAATGTTTTTGCATTGTAATGCAAACGAATAATGTTTTGAAATGAACGCTTGTATTAACTTGCAAAAGCATTTGTAATGATATGAAAATATATTTTTATGTTTCCACTGCAACATTTTATGAATGACTAAATGTAATTATATGTTTTATGTGCGATGATTTATCAGTTGTAAGCATCCTTACAAGTTGGTATCAGAGTCAAAGTTTAAGTGAATGGGTAAATTTTCAAATAAACCTTAACTTAAACTAAGAATGAGACAGAAAGGGAAAGGATGCCAATCTGAGTAGCTGCGTGGCATGAGGTATTTTCGTAATGTTAACCGGTATTATGTGCGCATCTTATGTGCTATGTGTTTTTTGTGGATTAAATACTGATGTAGTGAGGATAAGTGATGCTCGGGGTGTGAAGAGTAAAGTAAGTGGTTAATCACAACTGGCCACTGTAATTAGGGACTTACTATACTTGACATAAACTGAGTTGTTCCCTTGAATAACCGTGTTGGTGTTTTAATCTTTCAGTGTGCGTGTGAATGGCCGGTGGTAGATCTTCGAAAGCTTCACGTGGTGGTGGTCACGGTGCTGAACTGCGACCCAAGAGAGGGAGACCCAGAGTTCAAAAGGTGGTTCCTGAAGAACCCGAGATCACTCATCCGGAGGGTGGTGATGAGAGTGCAAACCTGACGGCCACGATGAAGGAGGCTATTGTTGAAGAAGTTCATCAAGTCACGCAGATGATCTTACCGTCAGTAGTGACTGAAGTTATCAAGGTTGTACGAGAAGGGGAAAGAAAGGAGAGAAATAGGTCCTCGGGAGGATGGGAAGAACGAGAGCCTGAAACGGTTCAATCTGATGACGAAGATGAAGAAGAAGAGCCTGTGCCGGAGATAGCTCGAGACTATACCTATGGGGCATTTATGAGATGCAAGCCCTTACCTTCGATGGTAATGGCACTGCTGCTGCCGTTCACCGGTGGGTGAGGGAAAATGGAAGTTGTTCTTGATATCAGGGAGTGCCAGGAGCACAAAAGGTGAAGTTTGCTACCCACTCGTTTGTAGACTCGGCTCTGTGTTGGTGTGAAAATATTGTCCAAGCCGAGTGTAGCCGAGCGATAGGAAGGATGAGGTGGGAATGGTTACAGAAGATGGTGATTGACGAGTTCTGCCCTCATACAAAGATGGATAAGATAGAGAGAGAGGTCCTGCAATTGGAGGCGGGAACCATGACATACCAGTAGTACACCACCAAATTCAATGAAATGGCACGGCTCGTGCTAGACCAGGTGATGCCTTTGTCTTGAAAGATCAAGAGTTACATTCAGGGATTGCCAGTGGATGTTCCCAGGCATATGATCGCCGCCCAGCCAAGCACGTTTAGGTCGGCGGTCGATTTGGTAGGGAGGCTATATGATGAGCGGGAGGTGGTGGTGATTGAGGCAAGGAAGAAGGGTGGTGGCGATCGGAACTAGAACGAGAAGAGGGTTGGTCAGGGTGATGCCTCGACGGGTAACAAAAAGGCACGGGTGGATGACCACCGTGGGGCCACATCGAGTTCGGGGTCAAAGAGGTGTGGCAAGTGTGGAAGGGAGCATGCGGGAGAATGTAGGTTGGGGTTGAAAGTGTGTTTCAAATATGGGAAGACGGGACACATCGCAAAGGATTGTTACGCGGGCAAATGTTTCAACTATGGAGAAGAGGGTCATATGAGTAGGGATTGTAAGAAGCCGAGGGATGAGGGTTTCAGGGCAAGGAAGAAGGGAAGTGAAGGACCGAAGGCGAGCACCAAGGCATTCACTATGACACAAGCGGAGGCTAGGACGGACCTTGACATTGTGTCCGGTACGTTTCTAGTAAACCAAACATTAGCTTATGTGTTATTTGATTCGGGTGCTAGTAAAAGTTTTATTTATGCTGCTTTCTGTGCTAAGCTGCCTGTTAGTAGTAGACGTGTTGATATGCCCTTTGATCTAGAAACTGCCATAGGTAAGTTTACCAGGATTTCTGAGATGATTGAGGGTTGTGATGTGGAACTTAAGGGTCACAAGTTTCCTGTTAGACCGTTTGTTTAGGTGGTTTTGATTTGGTTCTTGGGATGGATTGGTTAGCGGTGTTCGAGATAAACATTGTGTGTTCAAGAAAATGATTTGGTTGACAACACCTAATAGGAGTTTGGTGACAATTTATGGGGATCATGTCACGATGATCCCGAAAGTGATCTCAATGGCCGTGGCGGGAAAGTGTATGAGGCGTGGGTATGGTGCCTACTTGGCCTATGTAAAGGATGTGGATACGCCAACACCACAACTATCTGATGTACCGGTTGGGTGTGACTTTCCAGATGTGTTCCCAGAAGACTTATCAGGAGTGCCACCTGATAGAGAGATCAAGTTTCAGATTGATTTGAAACCGGTTGCCCAGCCTGTTGCCAAGGCATCGTATCAGTTGGCTCCGACGGAGATGAAGAAGTTGATGGAGTAGTTGCAAGAGCTGCTTGATAAGGGGTTCATCAGACCGAGTATCTCCCCTTGGGGTGCTCCGGTCTTGTTTGTAAAGAAGAAAGGCGGTAGTATGAGAATGTGTATTGACTACCTTGAGTTGAACAAGCTGACGGTTACGAACCGATACCCCTTACCAAGAATTGATGACTTGTTTGATCAGCTTCAAGGTGCCAGTTGGTTTTCGAGGATACACCTTCGATGTGGCTACCATCAGTTGAAGGTGAAGGAACAAGATATCCCTAAAACAGGTTATCGCTCAAGCTATGGTCACTACAAGTTTCTTGTAATGTCTTTTGGTTTGACCAATGGGCCAGCTGCTTTTATGGATCTGATGAATCGGGTGTGTCGGCCGATGTTGGATAAAACAGTGATTGTGTTTATTGATGATATCCTGATTTATTCGAAGAGCGAGATTGAGCACGCCAGTCACCTTCGGGAGGTTCTTGAGACATTGAGAAAGGAGAAGTTGTACGCCAAGTTCTCCAAGTGTGCATTTTGGTTGCGCGAGGTCCAATTCTTCGGTCATGTGGTGAATCCTAAAGGGATTATTGGGGACCGGCTAAGGTGGAAGCAGTGATGCAATGGAAGTCTCTTAAGTCGCCATCCAAGATTCGTAGCTTCTTGGGTTTGGCAGGCTATTATAGAAGGTTTATGCAAGATTTTTCTAACATTGCTTCTCCACTAACCAAGTTGACCCGAAAGGATGTGAAGTTTGTATGGGGTCAAGCTCAAGAGAAGGCATTCGAAGAATTGAAGGCGAGATTGACTCAAGCTCCTGTTCTGTCATTACCCGATGGAGGTGAAGATCTGGTGGTTTATTCTGATGCTTCTTATTCGGGGTTGGGGTGTGTGCTAATGAAGAGAGGAAAGGTTATAGCTTATGCATCCCAACAGTTGAAGGTTCATGAGGTCAACTACCCTACTCATGACTTGGAGCTAGTAGTCGTGGTCTTTGCACTAAAGATTTCGGGGCACTCTCTTTATGGGACAAAGTGCACCATTTTCACCGACCACAAGAGCTTAAAGTACTTCTTTGAGCAGAAGGACCTGAACATGAGGTAGAGAAGGTGGTTGGAGCTCATAAAACAATATGATTTTGAGATCCACTACCATTCGGGCAAGGCTAACGTGGTGGCTGATGCCCTTAGCCAAAAAGAGAGGCCGCAGCCAATTCGAGTGAAAGGCTATCAACTAATCATGACCTTTGAACTGAGGAAGCAAGTTAAAGAGTTTCAAGATGAGGCATTGAAGGAAGATCATCTTAACTCGTAAAGGATGAGAGGTTTGGTTGGGGAATTCGGTGAAAACATACTTGGTGCTAAAAGCCGATTTGGACGGATGTGGATTCCTCGTTTTTGGTATCTACGGGCGAAGATTATGGATGAAGCTCACAAGACTCGATACTATGAAGAAAAATTATTGGTGGCCCGGTATGACGCGCGATGTGGAGTAGGTGAGTAAGAGCTTTACTTGCTTAGAGGTGAGGGCGAGCATCAAAAGCCGTATGTGAAAATCCAACCTTTGGATATACCGGAATGGAAGTGGGAGCAGATCACCATGGATTTCATTACGAAGTTGCCGCGTACTCTAAAAGGGTATGATGCCATATGGGTGATAGTTGACCGTCTGACGAAGAGTGCTCACTTCCTATCGATCCGCGAGACATATTCATCTGAGAGGTTGGCGGATCTATTCATCATTGAAATTGTACCTCCTCATGGTGTGCCGGTGTTTATTGTGTCTGATCATGACACCCGGTTTACCTCCAAATTCTGTAAGAAATTCCACGACGCCATGGGGACGAGGTTACATATTAGCACGGCTTATGATCACCAAACTGATGGTCAGTCAAAAAGGACCATTCAGACATTGGAAGACATGCTTTGGGCATGGGTGATTGATTTTGGCTGAATTCTCATACAACAACAACTACCATGCCAACATTGGTATGCCACCATATGAGATGTTATCGGTAGGAGATGCAGAACACCCATTTGTTAGGGTGATATTGGTCAGATGGAATTGGGGAGTATCGTGGTAATCGAGGCTACGACTGAGAAGCTTGAGAAGATCAAAGTCTTCATGAAGGCAGCCAAAGATAGACAAAAGTTGTATGCCGATAAACGACGCAGACCGATTGAGTTCCAGGTGGGTGACCGGGTTATGTTGAAGGTCTCACCTTGGAAGGGTTATATCTGGTTCAGGAAGTGTGGCAAGTTGAGCCCAAGGTATATAGGCCCTTTTCTAATCATCGCTCGAGTAGGAGAGGTGGCCTATAGATTGCAGTTATCGGATGAGTTAAGTGGAATTCACCCGACATTCCATGTATCTCATCTAAGGAAGTGCTTGGTAGAAAATGCTATGATTGTCCCATTGGAAGATATCGAAGTAGACAAATGGCTACATTATGTGGACCAACCAGTGGCAATCATTGATCGAAAAGAGAAAAGGCTGAGAAATAAAGTGGTTCCTCTTGTGCATGTACAGTGGATGCATAGGAATGGATCCAAGTCAACCTGGGAGACTACAGAAGAAATAAGGCATCACTAACCATGTTTGTTCGAGGAATAATAGGTTTTAGGGACGAAACCTATTTTAGGGGGTTGACTTCTAACACCCGGTTATTTATTTATTTTGAAGCCGACGAAAGTAGAAAAGAAATAAAGTCGAAAGTCGAGGGACCAAACTCGCCAACGAAAGAAAGACGGGTGAGAGGGGGTATATAAAGGGAGAGGGCAGCCCTTACCCTCTCCCCACACTCATATTTCAGCCAAACAAGAAAGGAGAAGAGAGAAAGGAAGAAAAAAGGGAGAAAACTTGGTTCGAGTGAGCAAAATCATCATGAAGCTAGTCAAATCGAAGATCTTCTTGTTGTGGTCGTTTGTGTGAGTTCTAGGACCCCTCCTTTAAATATTTTGAATGATTTTGGGGCTGTAACACATCTAAAATCAGGTTTTTGAGTGTGTGCATGTTTGACCCATTTGTGTATATGTATGTGCGTGTATGATGCATTGAGCCTTGATTGTGAGCTTGTGTGTGCTTGAATGGTGTTGTGGTATGCATCCCTAAGATTTAGGATGGTTGATTTGGGCTTAGAATGATTTTGGATTAGCTTCGAGGTCGAAAATGGCACATTAGGTTCAGGATGACCTGCATTCTGCACTAGCTAGGGCTAGGCGACCAAATGGAGGCGATATGGCCTAATGGGGTGCAATTGGAGTACACTCGCACGATTGAGAGTTCATTCGCATGATTGGGGCCAGTCGCATGGGGAGTCATGCGACTGAGGGTCTAGTCGCATAAGTGCTCATCCGTGTTAGTTCCATTCACATGAGGTTCATCTATGTTAAGTCTATTCGCACCATTGGGTGTTCATTAACATAAGTGTTCATCCGCATTAGTTCATTCGCATGATGCTCATTCGCATGGAGGCCATGTGACTGAAGGGTGTACATTCGCCCGAATAGGGCAGTTGAACCAGAGGAGAAGTGTAGTTTAACCTTTGACCTTCGAGGGAAAGTGCAGATACAAGTTTTGATGTAAAGGTTCCCGTAAGTAAATGTAGGTGATAATCGAGGCCTTAGAGAGCATGTTGGGCATGATGATGATGATGTTGCATGACTATGTATGTTATGTATGTATGATGTTGCCCTGTATGATGTTGGCGCCTATGTATGTTATGTTCCTTGTTGTGAAGCATGTTTATCTCTTCTGAGGCTTTATGTGCTATGTTAACGAATGAAATGAAAGTATTATGTAATGTAAAGTGGAAGATAATGAAAAGTGGAACACACTGAATGCATGCATTAATGAATGATGAAAGTAATGAAGTCTTGCAAGCATTAGATATCAGGACACACCAATTATAAGGTGTTAGCCTAACGGTGTGTGGGTTCGCTACCCCACAACCACCAGAATCACTATCTGTATAAGCATACGGATTGAAGTTAGGATTCTTAGTATACCATAGACCATGTGGTGAAGCACCGTTAAGGTATCTTAGAATCCTTTCGACAGTGATAAGGTGAGACATCTTCAGTTTGGCTTTATATCTTGCACAGATGCAAGTGGCAAACATAATATTAGGCAAGCTAGTTGTACAATACATAAGAGACCTCATAACCCTGTATAAGTGTTCATCTACACACTCCCCGTCAAGATCAGGTCCAAGGGAGTGGTTTGTTGCTATGGGTGTCTTAGCAATCTTACAATCAGTCCTGAAGATGTGTTCAACATACATTGATTGACTAATGATGATGCCATTTTCAAGTATCTTCACTTGATTCCCAGAAAAAATTGAGTTATCTCTATGGCACTCATTTCAAATTTGTCCTTCAACAGCTTCTCAAAGTCTTTGCAGAGCTTTGGTTTAGTTTAACCAAATATGATGTCATCCATAATGAGATATAGTTTCATACCACTTCCTAGGTGCCTGATGCAGCCTATAAAGAGCTTTGTCAAGCTTGCAGACATAATCAGGATGATTAGGATCTACAAAACCCGGTGATTGTTTCACATACACCTCTTCATCAATCACCCCATAAAGAAAATCACACTTCACATCAAGTTGATAGACCTTGAAGTTCTTGGATGCAGCAAATGCCATAAATATCCTAACAGCTTCCAATCATGCTACAGGAGCAAAGACATCAGTGTATTCAATACCTTCTTCTTCTGTGTATCCTTGAATATCTAACTAGCTTTATTCTTGATGATAAAGCCTCTATCATTCTTCTTGTTCCTAAACACCCATTTGCTTCTAATGGTAGTCTTCCCATCAGGAAGAGGACAAAGGTTCCAAACATTCTGTCTTTTGAATTGAAGCAGCTCCTCTTGCATAGCTTCAACCCAACTTCCGTCCTTCAGAGCCTCATCAACATTTTTTGGCTCTATATGGGACAAGAAACAAGAGTAAAGACAAACATTTTCTCTATGGGTTGTCCTCTTGTAATACTGTTTTCATCAAAAAATGCATCAAGGATTTGGTTCTTGAATTCAGTTCCCTGATCACATCTTATGATTTTTACCTTGTGATGAGATGATTCTCAATCTTTAAAATGAAATTCCTTAGAATATGAGGAGTCTCGTCCTTAGTTGTAAGGAAGAAGACCCAAGTGAATCTTGTAAAGTCATCTGTGATCACTAAACAGTAAGAGGTCCTTCCATGACTCATTACACTGGTGGAGCCAAAGTGATCCATATGTAACAAGTCTAGGGGTGTAGTGATGGAGTTGTTTTCCTTAAGCTTGTGAGATACCTTATGTTGCTTCCCTTTCAGGCATGCAACACAGTGGTCATCACTTGTAAACTCTTTCTTTGACATTCGAGTTACCAAATCATTCTTAATTAGTTTATTCATGTTTTTAAAGTTTACATAGCATATTCTTTTATGCCATAGAAAAGACTCATCACTATTGGCTTTAGACAGAAAGCAAGAACTTCCCTAGAGGGAGATGTTTCTTGCAGATCCATCTTGTACATGTTCCTTTTCTAGGAGGCTCTAAGTAGAAAATGCTTATAAGGAATGACCACCCCGGGCTTGAGAACAATGTATTCATGCTCAGTAAAAAGCGTGTTATGACTCTGATCACAAAATCAGGATACTCTCAAGAGATTGTACCCAAGCTCCTGGACAAAGTCTACCTTTTCAATGCTGAGCTTACCATTCATGACCTTGCCCCTTCCAGAAATGTAGGTACCTTTATCTCCTCCAAAAGAAACTGGCCCTCCATTAATACTTTCCTTGTTCTGGAGTAGTGACCTATGGCTTGTCATGTGCCTAGAACAACCACTGTCAATGATACAAAAATTTTTGATTGTCTTCAACTGTCCCTAATCAAAGAAAATGATTAGTTACATTGGAAACCCAAGTCTTACTTGTCTTGGGCTCACTAGAGAAACAGAAGGTAATGCAACAGTAATATATCTATTGCAGTGCTTTGAGGATCTTGAGCTATTGTTGATGGAGAATTCTCAGTCACTTGCTCTTTCATAGACTTCCACACCAACTTTGGAAGCTTGGACTTCGCCATCAACACTTCGGAAGCTTTTGATACTTTGGAAGTTTTGATGACTGGACCTTCGAAAGATTCTGCAAACAGTGCAACAGACTTTAGTGCTTTGGAACTATTCCTTCTTTCCGAGACCAACTTTTCTTCCGAAGGCAATTTTCCACTTGCCTTCTTAGTTTTGGAGCATTGGTCATGTGAAGAGTACCCTTAGGATTGTATGGACAATCCTTAGCAAGATGAGTAGTACTTTCACATATAACACACTCCATTTTCTTCTACCTAAGAACCTTCTGCTATGAACAAGACTGACTTTGGTCATATCCCTTCTCCACCCTCATCTGTGTAGATGCTGAGACAGTCCTTTTGGGCTCAGGACTATTCTTGGAGTTTGATGGTTCGGGCTGTGTAGTAGTGGTACACAACATATCAGTCTGCTTCTTGCTACTGAGATGATTTGATCAAGAACCTAAACTCTTAGCAGAAGAGTTAAGGTTGATGTCTTCAGTGTTTACCACTTCAAACCCTGCAGAGATAAAATTTTGTTTTTGATGGGAGTCAAAAGTAGCCTTGATCTCTTGAGCCTTCATAACTTTCCTTTTGCTCTTTCTAATCAAGTTCTTCCTCATTGAATTCGTCATCACAGTCTTCTTCTTCTCCTTAGAAGGATAATGGCCCTTTTTAGAATCCTCCTCTTCACTCTTCTCAGAGAAATTCATCATTATCACTTCATCATCCTCTTCCCCCAAAGGATCTATGAGAGGAAGCTCATCTTCATAAGTTCCATACCTGGGTGATCTTACATAGAAGATTGTGTGTGGAGGAGTTATCTCATTGATCCCAGTCTCTACTTGTTTTGGTAGCACACTTTGTTGTGCAGGGATGAGGATATCATGTTCTTGAAGGTATCTTCTTCATGAACACACTTGTCTGTGCTGGCTATGCTGATCACAAGCTCAGCCTGGCACTCAGTCAGCTTAGTTATGAGATCCTTGATCTGAGTCCTAAAGTTTGTATGCTCATGTTTTAGAACAGAAATAGTTTTCTCTAAGTCCTCTATCTTCAGTTACCATCATTTTCAGACTTTCTTAAATCAGCTTTCAAAATGTTTAAGGACTCAATATCAGACCTCATTTCCAAGTTGTATGACCTGTATCTATTAACTTTAACAATCCATTAAGCGGTACAGAGATGTTCCAATACCTTGGCTTCATCGTGATCTGCCATTAGTGCTTGGTTTGGAGAAGCATCTTCTACCTTAAAGCTCTAGTCAAAGCCTCCTTCTTCAACAGCAACAACAGCCTGCTGCTTTGGATTCTCATTTTGCGGAGCTTTGTTGGTGTAGTTTCGTCTAGAATGTGTTTGGCCACCATTTGCGCTTGGTGCCTTTGTAACACCCGGTTATTTTAAAGTCAAAGAAAGTAAAATAATTAAAGAAAAGAAGGAAAAGAAATAAAACCCAAGTCTAGAGGTAAAAAGTGTCCAAAAGGACAAAATGTTTGAAAAGTGGGTGTAAAAGGTGGTATGGTCGCCCATATGTCACCTACACACTGAGTTTTGGGTTTTAGAGAGAGAGAGTAGGTGGGAGCAGCAAATTCTTGGCTTTGCAGAACAACAAAAAGAAAGAATTCAAATTCAAGGTAAGAATTCATGCTTTTATGGTGTTCTTAGTTGGTCATATCCTCGAGTTTATGTTTATGTGTGTTTGTATGTGTTCGGGTATGTTCTTTTTAGTGGGTTGTAAGCGGTTGAATTCAACTTGCAAATGAGTTTGGAGGAAGCCATACTCAAGAGCTGCAAAGGTGAGTTCTAGGACCCCTTGTTTACAGGTTTTTAACTGATTTTGGGGCTAGAAATGCATGAATGTATGTTTTTATTTAACTGGGTTTCGGACCCATATGCTTGAATGTGTGTATGATGATGGTATGATGTGATGTTTGACTATGTTCATGCTTGATGATGTATGATTGTGTTCTAAGGCTTAGAGGGTAAGATTTAAGCTTAGAATGTGATGAATGGTGCATGAAAATTGATTATGAAGTTTTAGACCCACTTGATAAGTCTTTAAATCTACCTAACTTTTTGGAACTAAATGCATATGAAAAGGGTTAATGCGGATGAACATTAACCAATGGGTAAGTCAATGCGGATGAACATTAACTAATGGGTAAGTCAATGCGGATGAACATTAACCGATGGGTAAGTCAATGCGGATGAACATTTACTAGGTGCAGGAAATGCGGATAAGCATTTGCCTAAGTCTGGGAAATGCGGATGAGCAAGGTAAGTCAATGTGGATGAGCATTGACTAAGTATAGAAATGCGGATGAGCAAAGTGAGTTAATACGGATGAAGGAAACCAAATGCGGATGAGTTAGGCAAATGCAGATGAACTATAGCCAATGCAGATGAACTGTAGGAAATGCGGATGACTATAGCAAATGCGGACAAACACTTAGAAAATTCTGACTTTTTGGGAGAAAAAGGAATAATGTAGGCTTTCACCTAGGAAGTTCACGGGGGTTATGAAAGTTGACTTTTGAGGTCAAAGATGGTATGTTGGGTAATGTGTTGTGATTGATGGTTATGCATGATGATATTGATGTTGCATGGTTATGCATGATGTATGTATGTATGTATGATGTCGTGCATGATGATGGATGAATGATATATTTATGTTCCTTGTGATGTTGTATGATTATCTATCCTATGGCTTTACGTGTTATGATAATGAATGAATGAACGAAGTATTATGTAACGTAAAGTGAAAGAATATGAAAAAGGGAACATGATGAATGAATGTGTTGATACATGTGTCCATATATTCTGATCTTAATGTAATATCCTTGTATTGTCTTACGCTGATGTATATGTAATAGTTGGGTACTTAATGAAATACAAGTGTTTGGTTGCGTTTATAATGTTTAATATTTCATTAACGAGTTGTTTAATGCATATTCACTTGATTATATAGGTTTGTGATTGTTTGATTTGTTATGCATAGTGTTATAATATTGAATACATTCAAACTTGGTGAAGTGAAGTTCTCATGCGTCTGACTGCACCATGTGCCCCAACAGTGGTCATGCGTCCGAATGGCCATGCGACTGAGTGTCCATGAGCCTAATTGTTCATACACATGAACAACTTCATGCGTGTGACTCAGTCACATGACTGAACACTCAGTCGTGCGAATCGATCAACCGCATGGATCAATCGCACGAATGAACCATACTAATGGTTCAGTCGCCCGAATGAGCAACCCTAACCTATAAATACCACCTAATTCGTGGAAAAGCACAAGGATTGAATCCACTTCGACTCCAGACAACCCTAGCCTTCCAGAAGCCTCTATGTTCATACTCCAAATTCATAGAACGTGATAGATCGATTCCTAATCGATTCTTGACGTTAGATTCTATACGTTATTGTTTCTACGTGCGTTCTCACTGATTAGATCGTCAATCAAATATGATTTCGCGCTATTTGGTTTGGTATAACATGTTAATCAGTTGGTGTTTCGTTCAAATACCAGATCCAACAAGTGGTATGAGAGCCTTGTCTCTTGATTACGTGTTGATTCAATAGTTTTGACACAAAAATTTGGGTTTTTGCATCATAAACACAATCCTTTTATGTCTAACGGAGTCTTAGACGTTTCCTGATCGAAAAGTTGAGTTTTTCTGGCATACGGCTATTAGCGTTTGACAAAATTCGGGTTTTTACGGACAAATCAAGTTAAACCTACGAATTATCAAACTTCAGCAAGTTCAGTTGCACGATTAGACCAATTGCACGACTGAGTTCATTTGCACTCTCCACCCGTATGATTGGACTCATTCGTACCTTCAATCGTACGACTGAGAACTTCATTCGGACTGTTCAATCGCATTTGTTCATTCGGGCGACTAACTCGTCCGCATTGTTCAGTCGCACAATTGAACCATCCGCATTGTTCAATCGCACGAATAATCTCAATCTCATACCTCCATTCTCATACAGTAGCAGTTTGTTAAACAGTAAAGTTAAACCTAATGGAGGACCAGTTTTCAGCATACACAGCAACTAGAGACACACGTATTGAGAATGTACTGTTGTTGGAGAACGAAGTGGGGATTCACAATAAACCCCCAAAACTTATTACGTTAGACGACTACCCACAATGGAAGCAACGTTCGAAATCTACTTTAATGGAGTAGATACAAATTGTGGGAGGCCATCGAGTCGGGTAATAGCATGCCAGTAGGAGCTCATGGAGTCAAACTTACTCTAAGTGGCATGTCAGATGCTTAGAAGGTAAAACATAATGCTGAAAAGAAAGTCTATGCTTTGCTTACTTAGCCTATTCCGAAGGATATTTTCCATCAGTATTCAGAGTATACTCAAGCAAAGAAACTTTGGGATGCGTTGGAAAAGAGGTATGACGGAAATGCCTCTGTGAAGGCCATCATGGCAAAAGCCTTGAAGAAGTAGTTTGACAACTTTTCTTCTACGGGAAAAGAAGGCCTTGATGATGTGATTGATAGATTCTACCACCTGATGAGTGAGATGCACACTCATGGAGTGGTTACATCAATGGAGGAAAAGGTATCCAACTTTGCTCATGGATTACCAGAAAAATGGGATTCGTTTGTCTCTGATCTCAGACAAAATGAAATGCTCTCGAAGTTAGATATAAATGACTTCATTCTGAAACTGTGAGAAGAGGCGCTCAGGATGAAGTATCGAGCCCAAAAGGCGAACTATGATCAGAATCCTGCTCTCTACAATGTTACTCCTTCGGTCAAGACATCTGGAGCGCCCCTGTAAACCACCTTCATCTCAAGCGCAGCAGTTCCAGCACAACCCTAAACTTCAGGTTCTGAAATGTCAGGGTCGTCTAGCACCCATATATCATATCTCAAGCTAATGCAGCAAAGCTTAAAACCGACAACCTCGGAAATGTAACTGTGGAGGTGGCCAAAGAACATATGGACCTTTTAGCTGCGGTGGTTCAATCCTACGATGGATTAATTGCTGGAAAGATAGGCAACTGCCACCTGGCAGATGAAGATTATGAGCTAGTGGATGAAATGGAGTTGGAACGTATAGACATAATGTGGGCCCTGGCAAGTGTTCTCCGACGAGCAAAAACGTTTGTCAAAAAGACCGGACAGAACTTGGTTGCAACAAAAGACACAACCTTTGTGTTTGATAAGTCAAAGGTTACTTGTTTCAACTATGGTAAGAAGGGACACTTCAAGAGGGAACGTGTAAAACCAAAGAAGACGGGTAATGGCAATCCCTTCTCGTCATTTAATCGTCAGGACAAGACCACATCTAGTAGCTCTAACTCATCCTGTAAGGATACAAAAGCCTTAACAGCTAATGAGGATGAAGGACAGGACTAGAGCTTTCGGTTCGTGTCACCAGGAGAGTCCAATATAGCTAGTGTGGAGGATATTGATGATGATTCTACGAGTGAGGGAGATATAGCAGTAGAGCTCGCGATATCAAATTCTGAAGACACTGCAAATGTTGTCAACCATCTGGCTGAAGAAGAAAAATCTGCATCACCATGTGAATTACCAGAACCAGGACAACTGAGTCTGCACTCATGGCTGATTCCTCTTCAGCATCTCGGTATGTACTACTGACCAACTGTTTAATAATCATGCTTGCTTAGAATGTAAAAAATTCAAAGAAAGAATAGATTGAAAATTTTCTAGGCTATTAGATCATAATGATAGCTTAGTAAAGGATCTGGAACTGTGCACAGAGGCAAATAGAGTGTTAAAACAAAACTAGCACAGTTACAAGGAAAAGATAGACCTATTAAATAAATAGCTTAGGGAAACTGAGGTAGTTGCATTTAACCAAGCAAATGACATTAGATAATATCTGAACTCCCTAGAGGACACTAAGCAGCAAAAAGCAATGTTAGAAGTAGAAGTCAACTCATTAAAACAAAAACTGCACAGTTGGACAAGCTCATCACATATTGTCCAACACTTAGTACGAAAGGGAAATATGGGGAGGGGTTGGGATACAAAGTGGTGCCAGCACCACGTGAGACCTTGATGAATACTAAAAGCAAACCAATTAACAATAACCCCATCAAGGATCATGTGGTGTCCACTCCTTTGGTTAATGATCCAGATTCCTTAAGTAAATCAACTGGATCTGACACTAAACAAAAGGAGGCCACTTCAAAGGCAAGAGGAAAGATGCCATGTGTTAACCTCGAAAAGAATTGGAAACTTTAGTTTAAAGTCAGGGTCAAACAATGTCAAACAAGAACCTAAAAAGACTATAAAGTATAATCAATCATGTGCATCATGTCACAGTCCAGGGAAACAAGAGATCAAAGATATAAAACCAGGTAAAGCAATTAGGTTTGTAAAACCAACTGATACATCTAACAAAGTAGTGTCTCAATCCAAACATAATAAGGTCAACCTTGTGACATCTACATCTCCACCAAAAAATTTAAATAGGAAAGTTGAAAGCAAATCCTGCTATAAGTGTGGAGAGTATGGTCACATAGTGTCTCATTGTCCTTATTACCAAACACCGAGGAGAAAAGTTGAACTTCTGCATCGACATCTAGATCCTTCAAGAGGAACTCAATGACGCCTCCAAAAGGGGACTGTGAATCCAAAGTTCAACCCATTATCTACTCGTCTGTTTTTATCATAAACAGGCTTTACACAAATCTGGATCATGGAAGGGAAAAACCTCCTCAGTGCCTGAAAATGAGAACAAACAGAATGCTGATCAATCCTTAACATCAAAGGATCAATGGGTTGAGTTTGTGATATGTGATGCCTCGGGGAAACCTAAGCCAATTAAGGCTTAGGTTCCTAACATGACTAATGTTTTCATTGAATGTGCGGGGTGTTTGCTATAGTGCTGAGACTAACACGTGGATTGTAGGTAATGGAGATTCCAGGCACATGACAGGGAACAGAGCTCTCTTATCAAATGTTAGACAAATTAATGGAGGGCATGTTTCATTTGCTGGAAACAAAGGTGGGTATATCACAGCCCAAGGAGAAGTGGGAAATGAGAAGGTTAAGTTGATAAGGTAAACTATGTCCAATAATTACAAAATAACCTGCTTTTTGTCTCTCAAATCTGTGATAAATGATTCAAGGTAGTTTTTGACAACCAAAAGTGTTACGTTCTAAAGAAGGAATACATGATCCTGGAGGACTAGTTCCTAATGTCAGCTTCAAGATATAATGATCTTTAAGTCATGGATCTCTCAAAGGCATCCACAACAAATCGTGAAGTCCAATGCTTCCTGTCCAAAGCTACTAAGAAAGACTCCATCTCCTAGCATAGGAGAATGGGACCACATAAATCCTAGAAAGATGAAACCACTTGATCCAAAATGATCTTGTGAGAGAGTAAATGTCAAAAACATTCAACTCCTGATTTTTGTGTTGCATGCAAAAAGGGCAAACAGACGAAGAAATCTCATAAGGAAAAGAAAGTTCATTCTATAGAACTTTCTCTTGAGCGTCTTCACATGGATCTGTTTGGTCCAGTCAGTACAAGAAGCATTGTTGGCGACCTGTATTGCTATGTAGTTACAGATGACTACTCAAGGTTCTCTTGGGTAATGTTTCTGAAATCCAAATCAGAAACATTTGAATCTTTCAAGGAATTGGTAACTACACTGGAATCCCTATACAAGCTGAAGGTACTACAGGTGCGCTCAGATAACGAAACCGAGTTTAAGAATCAGACGATGGAGGCATATTGCAAGGAAAAGGGAACTGTACATCAATTTACCTCGGCTTATACCCCTCAGACGAACGGCATAGCTAACGGAAGAACCACAACATGATAGAGACGGCACGGACTATGCTGGCAGATTTGAAACTACCTATCCAATTTTGGAATCGAAGTGTGGCATGTGCTAATTGTATATACCCTAAATCAAGTTTTAGTAGTAAAACGACAGGCAAAAAACATGTCATACAAGTTATTGCAGACTTAACTTAACTACTCTAGGGAGTATCTCGAGCCCTTTGGCGCTCGTGCACTCTGCTGAAGAAGACTCGGGAGGGAAAATTCAATTAGAAGATGGATGAGGATATCTTTTTAGGATTAAACATACCGAACAAGAGATTTTACCATAACTCAACAGGCCAAGTTAAGTGTGTGTGTAACGTTGATGTTCAGAGATATATCACACCGTCTGGTGGAAAAGGGTCTGCCTACTTCTTAGACTATGATGGATTCTTCAAGACCTTCAACATACCTTTTCCTTCTTCAGAAGATGAGTTGGCAAATAAGATGGTATGATGTCTTGAACACACCTTCTCTAGATTCAACAAGTCTGACCCTACCAACTCAGGGGGAGTAGTTGATGTGAGTGATTCTTCCTCTGATGAAGAAAATGAAGAAAATGATCAGATCAACCAGGATGTACAGGTTCTGACTACCCCAAGTTCACAAGCATCGACGAGTGATGCTTCTGATCCATGAGAACATCAGACTCTAATTGCCTCAGATCCAGAACCAAATTTTCATAATCATGACTCTGAGGTGATTGTTCTGACAACTCCTGGCTCACGTCTAAACGTCTATCATCCATTGGATAACATTATAGGAGATGTGAGATGAGCTGTTTAGACTAGAAATCAGCTATACTCAACTGATTATGCCTCCGTGATAGAAATGGATACCTTCATGACGGTGCGTACCATTGCTTTGTGTCTCAGTTTGAACCAAGTATGTTAGCGAAGCACTAAATGATGAGGCTTGGGTTAGGGCCATGCAAGAATAACTTCTCTTCAGTTTAAGAAGTTAGGTGTATGGACACTAGTTGATAGACTTAAAGGTGCTAAGGTCATTAGCACCAAATAGGTCTTGAAATGCTAGAAAGATGATCAAGGGGTGATCATCAGAAACAAGCTTGGCTTGTTGTTAGGGTTTTCGACAAGTTGAGGTATCGACTACAATGAAGTATTTGCACTAGTGGCAAGGATGGAAGCCATCCGCATCTTCCTAGCCTATGCATCGTATATGAAAATCAAGGTTTATCAGATAGACGTTAAGAGTGCATTCCTTCATGGTGAGATCAGAGAAACAGTGTATGTCAGTCAACCCGAGGGATTTGAGGATCCATATCACCGGGATAGAGTTTACAAACTCGACAAGGCTCTATACGGGTTTCATCAAGCTCCACGGGCTTGGTATGAGAAAAAGGTGGAGACTTACTGCTAGTACAGATCTATGTCGTCGACATAATCTTTGGTTCAAAGAACAAAGGATTATGCAAAGAATTCGAAGCAGTAATGAAGGCGGAGTTTGAGATGAGTGCCATGGGGGAGATGAAGTTCTTTCTTGGGTTACAGGTGGATCAGACACCAAATGATATCTTTCTACATCAGACCAAGTGTGTAGGACATATTCTCAGTAGGTTTGACATGGAGAATGCTTCCACAGCTGGCACTCCATTGGCTACAAACCATAATGTAGCACCCGATGAGAACGGTGATCTGGTAGATGCCACTATGTACCGAGGGATGATTGGATCGCTCATGTATCTCACTGCCTCAAGACCTGATATCATGTATGCCACATATTTATGCTCAGGATACCAGGCAAAGCCTAGGGTGAACCATCTAATTGGAGTCAAAGGGATATTTTGTTATCTAGAAGGGCACAACCACACTTGGGTTGTGTTATCCTCATGATGATGACTTTGAACTTACAGCGTATAGTGACTCGGATTACGACGGCTGCAAGATGAACTACAAGTCTACATCAGCAGGGTGTCAGTTCTTAGGGAGAAGATTAGTAACCTGGCAGTGTAAGAAGCAGACCTCGGTTGCTCTGTCAACCTGTGAAGCCGAATACATTGCTGCTGCAAGCGCTGTTCCCAATCATATGGATTCAACACAAATGCGGGATTATGGTTTGCATTTCACTTCCACTCCTATCGTTGTTGATAACTCTACTGCGATTGCAGTCACAAAAAACCTAGTCCAACATCCTAAGACCAAACATATCGGAATCAAATATCACTTCATACGTGATTCTTTTGAAAAGAATTTAATCGATGTGATAAAAATAAACACTAATTTTCAACGTGCTGACCTCTATACAAAGGCTTTTGACAAACCACAGTTTCTATATGAGTTAGAGGTCAATGGCGTTAAAAAGAAAAGTGAGGTCATTCCTGAAGACGACCATGTATAGTCCGATGCATCGTATCTAGTTTCTTAAATTTCTAAATTTTTAATTCTCTTTGTTTATTCCCTTATTTTTGTTTAGTGTTATTTCGTTAATTACAATTAGGTTATTTCCTTGCCCAATAAAATCCTAAAACACAAATCCTTTAGTGGTTTTAGTATTTTAGGGGGAGAATAGGTATAATAGGTAAGAAAAAAAAACGAGGGAAAAGGAGAGGCGAGCTGAAAATAAATAAGATTGTATGTGTGATACTGATTCAATGTTTTGAATATGATAGTACACAGGTACAAACCATTTGAGACTTTAAAATTCAAAATTGAAAAAGATGCAAAGTTCAAGTATAATCTATGTAGTCTGAGCAATATAAAAGGAAATATTATAGATAAGCGCTACTACTACTGAGGTAACACAAAGAAAGTAACCTAGAGGTTGCTAGACCACAGTTGATATGTCGGTAGATTCAACACAATAGATGACTAGACCTTTTGGTTATCTCAATATTAAACTAAAATGTTTGACTAGCTGTGGGTAACGCCTTATCCTTGGTTAACACAATCAACAAGATTCTAATAAGGGTGACGAGCGAAATAACACCACAAAGTGTGCGTTAAACCAAAGCATGAGCAAAAACACATGAAAATTGCAAATACAATTAAACTCATAAGCTATGGTGTTGGTGAGATCTGTGCAAAAAGAAGAAAAATTGCTCAAACAAGAAGATAGATTATGTGCCTCTCTGTTATGCGATGACGCTGACCTGAGGATAAGCATAACCTATATATTCTAGAACTCATTGTTGTTTGTCACCTCTCTGCTTTGCGATGGCACTAACCTGAGGATTGGGTTCTCTTTGAAAATTCTATGAATAGTCTCTTCTTGAATTCTACCCTAAGACCGCTCAAAAATCTCCTGAGGAATGTTGATTACCATATAAGTCTGGGTTCCACAAATTGCTTGTGAAATAAACAAACCTTAAGACGATCACCCAACTGTGTTGAAAGTCTGTGTATGGATTTAAGAGGATAGGTATACTGAAAATCACCGTGGCTACAATTCTTGAAAGTTTCAAATTAGTGCGGGGACCTAATAGTACTAGTATGATTTCCTAAATTTGCTAAATGACTCTAGATGAAAAACAAGGATTATAGCATCAAAGGTTTTAGCTAACTGGTCCCAAATGATTTGAATATCATGTATGATTCCAGCTTGACTTGGTCCATGTATGGTTTAAATGATTAAGGCGGCTCTCTCAGAAACATTATCCTTAGAATTACATCTTAGGAGTTCACCCTCACAAGAAAACAAAACCATGTCTTAGTTTTTTTTTAAGTTTTGAGTATTATTTCTTTTATATCTGCACAAAGTTTGTCAAATTCAGTATGTTAGTATCGGACTTTGACATGGAAGTTGATAAGGGACCTTATCATCTAAAAGGTCACGTCTAAGGTGACCACATGTACTTTCAAGTAAAAATTGTGTCACATCAAGGTAACAAAAGGTCTTTAAAAGGTTCACGTCTGAGGTGATCAAAAGGTTTTAAGTTACAATGATCATATCTGAGATGATCAAGTGTTCAAATGTTAAATCAACAGTTTAAAGGGGTCTAAAAGTCAAATGGTCATAAAGTCAGAAAAATTTCAAGAGTATGACCCATTCGCATGAGTGGACCATGAGTATGGACCAATAGGCGAATGGACCATATTCGTGCATTAAACAACCGAATGGACATGAGTATGAGCCATTCACCCGAATGGCTTATCATAATGAGCCATTCGTCCGATTGGGAGTGTGCGACTGAGTCTGTCGACCGACTGAGCTTCAGTCGGCCGATTGAAGGTGATCGACTGACTTAATCACCCGACTGAGTTTCATCATCGCCCGAATGAACTGAGCGAATGTGTCCAGTCGGCCGATTGAACTCAGATTCAGTATATAAAGGGCTACAGTCGATTGCATTCTTCTCACCAGTCCCAATCGCCCTTAAATCACACACCATACCGTTACACTACCCAAATTCTTTAGACCTCAATTACTCTTCCTTCTGGATATTCTAAAGTGTGTCTGCTTTCTTACAGGTAAAATGTGATGAAATCTCACCGAAATCAAAAGAAATGGTGCCCTAATTAGTGATTCGCGATTGAAACAAGACCGAACCTCTCAATGACTAATAACCTACTGAAACCATGTAAAATGTTAAAAAAATGTTATTAGGTTATTAGTTAAGTGATTGCAAGTCTAAAGAACCTTAAACAATGTTTAATTTCATGAATTGGTCAAGACTCGAACCTATGTCAACAAATAGTAGGTCATGCGACTGTCACATGGATGAACTCCAATCGCACGATTGAGCCGGATGAATAGCTCAATCGGCCGAATGGGACATGGGAATGAGCTCAGTCGCCGGACTGAATCAATCGCAGCCTCAGCCAGCCAATGAACTAAGTTGCAAGTTCATTCACCCGAATGAGTGACGTCGCATGATAGAATAGCCGACTAAACACAAGCGCATGATTCATTCGCATCAATGAATGAGAATGAATCTTATCAAGTTACTTAGAACTGGTATGTATTATGTGAGTATCTAATGATTATGTATCTTGTGTTACAGATCGATGGTGAAGAGGCGGTCTATCAATCCCAATCACAATATCTGTGCACATCTAGACCACACAACTCGAAATGGTGCCGAGTTTGCCAAGATCATCGCCTTCCTTAAGCGATCGAGGATACACAAAGCCATCTCTACCCCATGCACTCCCTATAGGTCCATCTCTACCCCATGCACTCCCTACTGGATCAGATGGTACAAGAGACTGAGAGGGTTGAAGAACAAGCCCAAGCCTCAATCGCCGATGTTGATATCAGAAAGGCTGAATGGGCTGCATGTTTTGAGGAGATCCAAGCACAACGCTCTCCTCCTAAACCAAATGTATACACCAAGCTCTACAGAGTAAAGAAACATGAAAAGGTGTCAGGCAAGATTATCGCATGGGTTCATTTTGATGATCTTAATGTATACGCGATAAAGAGAGATATGGTATCGAGTACTTTAGATTCCTGCATGATCTAAAGTCTCTACCTGGTTTTGAGCTGAACCAGCTGGCTAAACTGAAGTTACTATATGCTGACTCCAAGAAGATGTCAGGCTGGTTTGAGGCTGCCTTGAAGAAAGAGTAACTGACCAGGTGGGTCAACTTCAAACCTTTACAAGCTACAAGGTATATCAGACGGTCTGAAGTTGATCCCATAACTCGGAAGCCTAAAATAGTGCTGAAGTGGAGTCCCCCAAGAACAATGTCAAGAATCCCTCTCAGGGAAATGCCATAGGACTTCACTCCACACTTTAAATGGTGGTACCATGATTGGAGAACAGGAGAGGCGGTCATAGTTCTGAACAAAGAAGGGAAAATGGATACTATCTGGGTATTTGACCAATGTTGCTTACAAACTTGTCTGCTGATGATGTATACACATTATACTAGTGGTCAGTGTTCTATGACACGCAAAATATTGTACAAGCCCTCCAATTTCAAAATGTGATACGACTATGCTTTGCGTTTGAGATACACGAAGGAGTCACAAGAGAGGAGAAGTACAAGAAGTATGATGAGGTTATGAAGAAGGAAAGACAATAGATGAATCTACGTCCGAGGGGGAGTTTGTTGATACATGTGTCCCTAGTTTTTTATCTTAATGTAATATCTTTGTATTGTCTTACGCTTATGTAAATGTAATAGTTGGGTACTTAATGAAATAAGTGTTTGGTTGTATTATAATGTTTAATATTTCATTAATGAGTTGTTTAACGCATATGGACTTGACTATATAGGTTTGCGATTGTTTGAATTGTAATGCATAATGTTATAATATTGAATACATTAAACTTGGTGAAGTGAAGTTCTCATGCGTCTGACTGGACAATGCGCCGCAACAGTGGTCATGCGTTCGAATGGCCATGCGACTGAGTGTCCATGCGCCTAAATTTTTCATACGCCTGAACCACTTCATGCGTCTGACTCAATCACACGACTGAACACTCAGTCGTGCGAATCGATCAACCGCATGGCTCAATCGCATGAATGAACCACGCTAATGGTTCAGTCGCCCGAATGAGCAACCCTAACCAATAAATACCACCTAATTCATGGAAAAGCACAAGGATTGAATCCACTTCAACTCCAGACATACCCTAGCCATCCAGAAGCCTCTAAGTTTGTACTACAAGTTCATAGAACGCGGTAGATCGATTCCTAATCGATTCTTGACGTTAGATTCAGTACGTTATTATTTCTACGTGCGTTCTCACTGATTGGATCACCAATCAAATAGGATTCCGCACTATTTGGTTTGGTTTAACACGTCAATCAGTTGGTGTTTCGTTCAAATACCAGATCCCCACAGAATGCATGCATTAATGACTAAATGAATGTAAGAAAGGCTTGCAAGCAAATATATGGAGGTTCACATCAAATGAAGGGTGTTAGCTCAACTGTGTGCGGGTTAGCTACACTAGAAGGATGCACACTGGGGTCTAATCTTTGTGATTGACCATACGTATGGGATCCTTGTCGCTTGCCCTAGGTACTGGAGTCAACTTCGTGCACAATGATCGAGGTCTGTAAAATACCTCAGGCCCAGTTACCCGCATCGTACACAATGTTCGGGCTGTAGCATATGGCATTGATCCAGAATGAAAGAGAAAGGATAGATGGTGAATGTACTTACCCTAGGTACTGGAGTCAGCTTTGCGCACAATGATCGAGGTCTATGGAAGACCTCATGCCCAGTTACCCGCTTCGGGCACAATGTTCGGGGTAATGTACATTTCACTGGAAGTAATGATGAATGAATGAAGGTATGAACGAAAGAATGACAAATATAATAATGATATTATCTGTATGTACGTACTATGTATGATCACGAATGAATGTAAAGTACAATATGTTTTTATGATAAAGGATGGTTTTATGAAAGAAAAGTAAGTTTTATTATAAACTAGAACTCACTTACGCTTACTTTTATGCATTTTCCAGTTGGCAGGTAAGCATTGCTGAGGATGGCACGAGGCGGCTGCTCAGCTCTTTTGGATGGCATCCATTTATATAAAGCTTTTGTGATGTAATACAACAATGTAATTTTGTAACCGACAAACGATGCATTATTTTGTAAAAGTTTTTATGATGAAATGAAATGCCATTTTTGAATGTTTCCGCTGCGAATGCTTATTTAAAATAACTGTAGATGTATGTTTTATGTGCAATGATTGACCAATTGTAAGTGTCCCGGAAACGGGGCCTTATAGCCTTACACTCCCTACCAAAGTGGCCCATCAAGTTACAGTTGTAACACTTGACTTGCTAGGGAACTTCCTTCCAATCCGCTTGTAGAACTTCTTGGCTCTGTGAATGAGAAGAGCCATCTACTGGACTATCTCCATGTATTCTAGATCATCTAGATGGATACAGTCGAGGTTTTCAAGAGTGAAAAGAAAGTTTCCACAACTTTTATCAGAAGACACAAAGGCTTGACAAGAACTTGTACCTTGGAATGGGCTTCCTTGAGTGCAGTTCTCCCTTGGTGTCTCAGGGAAGGTGATGAAAGGACCCTTTGATTAGTTTTCAGGGTAGCATATGAGATAATGTTGGGGTTCTATGCTATTCCATTCAACCACATGAAGGGCTGAGCCTATTTGATTATTGGAGTTGCCAGATGAACCTTGCATGTTCATCTCCACCTGGCAGCCACTGAGAAACCTATATAACTCAGTCAGAGTGAGAGTTTTGAGGTTTGCAGTCCTCTTGATCACCACACAATAGTGTTTCCACTTCCTAGGAAGTGAGGACATGAACATCCTTACAATGTCTCTTTTCTCAAGAACAACTCCTCCATCCATAAGGGTATCCACAATCTCAACATACCTGAAGTATTGCTCAGTCATGGTTTCACCTGCTTTGAAGGTGAGGTTTTCAAACTACTGCTTCAGGAGATCTATCTTGTTATCCTTTGCTTTAGCGAAACCCTCAAACATCAATTCAATGCATCCTTTGCAGTGCTCTTGATCACCACACAGTAGTGTTTCCACTTCCTAGGAAGTGAGGACATGAACATCCTTACAATGTCTCTTTTCTCAAGAACAACTCCTCCATCCATAAGGGTATCCACAATCTCAACATACCTGAAGTATTGCTCAGTCATGGTTTCACTGCTTTGAAGGTGAGGTTTTCAAACTACTGCTTCAGGAGATCTATCTTGTTATCCTTTGCTTCAGCGGAACCCTCAAACATCAATTTCAATGCATCCCACAGTTGCTTAGTTGTTTTGCATTTTTTGAAACCTCTGTATACATAGTTTGGAAAAGCAGTCTGAAGGGCTGTCATGGCTTTTCTATCAATCTCTACTCTATTCCTGTCTTCATCAGAGTAGTTTGCCACAGCCTTGGGGATCATACCACCACCAGTAGAGAAGGTTTTCAAGTTTGTAGTATATTGCTTTCTCAATGTTCTATTACACGTGTTACAAAGCATAAAGGAAAGCTACAAGAACATGAGATACTTATACAACATCCTATAGCCAGTCATAATATGAAAGCCAGCTGGATACAATTGACTAGACATAACAAAAAATCAATTGTAGAGTCAAAATGCCAAATTGCCTTTTTGACTCTGTGACTATGACATGCCATAGCTCACATCCTTATCTATTACAAAAAGGACAAAGTACATGAAGTAGAAAGTTTACACACTTAAGACCTCAATGTACAGTTACCAAAAGCATGGACCTTTTCACCAACTCATGTAAGTTGGTGACTTTATAGAGTTGCAGCGGAAAGGGGTCCAACTTTATAGAAAAGTACATCAGATAAAGCATGATGTTAAAAGTCTTTGGAAGAAATCGGTATTCAAGAGTTGAGCTTAGGAAGACTTTGTCTCTAAAGCTTCGGAAGACTTAATCTTTGGCTTCGGAAGACTTAATCTTTGGCTTCGGAAGATATTGGTCTTGGCTTCGGAATATTTCACACTTAGAATATTTCTATTGCTTGTGTGAAACTTCCGAAGTATTCTTTTCGGTACTTGTGCAGCATCCATGTAGAAAGACTTTGAGTGTTTTGTTGCTTCAGCCTCTTTATATAATCTCTACACATCTCTGTAGTGGTCAGCCCTTCTTGAAGTTTCAGTTAAGAAGACTCAGTAAACCACTCAGGATATATGGGAAGTACAGGTGCCAAAGAGTCATGCTCTCTATAGGTGAGCTGCATATCTTGAGCAAACACTGTTGAACAGGGCTTTTTGAGAGTAATTTGTTCTTCCAGAGTTTTAAGTCTCTCTTTATTCTCATTGATCAACCTAAGGATGGAAGCGCTTAGGGAGTTTGTTTATATATTCTGAAGCTTTCTCTGGGTGAATCCTTGACTTGATAGATAATCCTTCATTTCTCTATCAGACATGTTAGAGGGATCAGGATATAAAGATTGAGGAGTTATGGTTTGCTTCTTCTTGAATGTTACTTTTGGCACATTAGCTTTAGGAGATAGTCTTTTCATACTCAGTCTAAACTATGGGGTCTAGCAGCTTGTTCAATTTTTCTTCTTCTGCCTTCATTCCCTCATAGTCATGATGAAAACTTCATCTGGATCATATCCATGATTAATAAGAAACATGGCTTTCACCATTAGATCATCATTCTGTGTTTTTTCCACCATTTCTTCTATAGATATTTCTTCCTTCATTGGGCTCTCAATTGCTATTGGTTCATCAACCAAATAGCCACCTTCTATTTCTCCTTCCTTTAAGTCAACAAAATCTTCTTTCTTTTTCAGTTGGGCCTCAGCTTTTTCATGTTTTTCTAAGAAGTTAGCTACAACTATAATGCTTCTTGGTTTTCTTTATTGGCTATTCTTCCACCATAGGACTTTTTCCTTTTGCCTTTTTAGCCAAGTACATCCTCTTTCGGGTATATGTTTGAATGATTGACCAGAAGAGGTTGCAACCTATGGTTGTTCTTGTTCTTGAATGGCAGCTGATGATTCTTCCTTTTCATGTTGTTCTTTGTACACTTTTCTCATCAGCTCCATTTGATCTTTAGGAAGTGTACATACATGTGTACCTAGTTTATGAGCTTAAATGTAACAGTCTTTCATGTCTTACACATATTTGATCAATTGGTTCAATGAAATATAAAATGTGGTTGATGTTTATTAATGTTTGATATTTCATATTATTATTGTGTTAAAGTTTATGAATTTATTATATAGGTTTGAAGTTTTTGTACACAAATCTAAGTCAATAATGATTATGTAATGTGTTCAACCTAGTCGGATGAGTATTCATGCTAATGGCCCATACTTATGGACCATATGCATGAATACATCTTGCTTATGGACCAGTCGCACGCCTGAAACAGGAGACTGGATCAATTGTATGATTGATATATAAGATTGACTCAGTCGCACGACTAAACCTTCAGTCGTGCGTACGACTCACTCGCACGACTGAACATGCTAATGGTTCAGTCGTATGAATGGAAAACCCTAACCTATATATACAACTTAATTTGTGGAATAACATAAGAATTGAAGAACACTGGATATTTTGACAAACCCTAGCCGTCCGAAACATCCAAGAAAGCTAGTCCAAGTTCATAGTTCATTCAAAATCGACTACTGTTCGTTCATAACATTTAGTTTATTTTTATATTGATCAGGTTAACGTTCTCACAGATAGGATCGCCAATAAAATATGATTCTGTACTATTTGGTTCGGTCTAACGCAAAATCTGTTTATTCTTATATCAATCAGGTTACATTGATTTTGCGTTTGATTAGATTAGCTTTGGTGTTAAACTTAAAGTTTTCATTCAAAAGAGTCATTATTTTGTGTCAAAAAGTGGTTTTCGACGTTTTTAGACATTAATGTTTAAGTTTTCGTCATACGGCAGATTAGGGTTTCTGGGTAAATCGTATTTGTGTCTAAGTGTCAAAATTTTGATTTTTTCAAAAACAGCAGCCTTCAGTCGCACGACTAGCTCATTCGTACTTTGAACTCATTCAATCACTCCATTCGCATGACTGAACTACTCCAGCTGTTTGCTTCCACTCGTCCATTCATACGCACAACTGAATCAAATCACACGATTGAATTCATTTGCACCCTTCATTCGCACGAGTGATCCATACTTTTTTTCCATCACACGATTGAAGTTGTCCTATTCTCCAAGTACAAAGTTTACACAAATGGAAGATCAGTTTGCGGCGTTTACTGCTAGGAAGGACTCACACATCCAAAACCTTCTACTTCTGGAGAATAAGATAGGAAATCACAATAAACCGCCGAAGCTATTACGTTAGATGACTATCCACAATGGAAACAGCGATTCGATTTTACCTAATTGGAGTGGATCCAATCATTGGACTTCTATAGATACCGGTTACATGGTACCAGTCTGCATAAATGGAATAAAGTTGACGTTTGGCAGACTGAACGAAGATCAGAAGATACCCTTCAATGCGGAGAAGAAAGTTTATGCCCTGTTGACTCAATTGATCCCAAAAGATATCTTTCACTAGTTTTCTAAGAACAAACATGCCATAAAGCTATGGGAGGCATTAGAGAAGAGGTATGATGGAAACGCAACATTAAAGGACTGAATGCTAAGGCTCTCAAGAAGGAGTTCGATAACTTCTATTTGATAGGGAATGAGAGCTTTGATGATATTATTAAGAGATTCTATCATCTAATGACTGAGTTGCACACTCATGTTGTAACCACCTCAATGGAAGACAAAGTGTCAAGCTTCGCTTCTGGTTGCTTGAGAAATGGGAGTCATTTGTGTCTAACCTGAGACAAAACGACATTCTTGCGACGTTAGACATAAATGACTTCATCTTGAAGTTAAGAGAGGAAGAACCGAGGATAAAGTACAAGACGAGGAGAGGATCCTACGTTCAATATCCTTCGCTTTACAACTCGGTTTCCACTCCAACCGATTCAGGAGCATCACTACAAACAACATTCGTGTCCAGTTCCGTATGCAAGGCCCCGTTCCCAGGATGTTTACAGCTGGCCAATCATTGCTCATAAAATATATAATTACATTAACATGAAAAAAATGTTGCAGCGGAAACATTTAAAACAACATTTCATTAACAATGCTTTTGCAAAATAATACAATATTCATTACACAATTTCATTTGTTCGCATTATCATGCAAAAACATTAACAAAAGAATACCATCCCCATGCCAAGTAGCTACCCCGCGCCAGCCTCAGCAATGCTCACCTGCCAACTGGAAAATGCATAAAAGTAAACGTTGCTGAGTGAGTTCTAGTTTTATAATAAACATACTTTTCTGTCATTAAAACCGTTCTTTACATTCATGCGATCATACACCATACGTACACATAGATAATATCATTATTATCTTCATTATTCGTTCTTACATTCATTACATATTTTTCTTTCATCAACACCATGAACTTTACCCTTCATGCTCATAGTACTGGGCCTAGGCCTATCATAGACCTTCATTCATGGTGCCCATCACCTCTGGCCATAGTACCTAAGATAAAGTTCAGGTATACCATTGTCATGTTCTATGCCCTTCATGCTCATGGTACTGGACCTAAGCCTATCATAGACCTTCATTCCGGTGCCCAGCACCTCTGGCCACAGTACCTAAGGCAAGCAACAATGGTTCCATACAAATGGTTAATCACAAAGAAGGGCCCCAATGTGCGTCTTCCCAAGGTAGCGAACCCGCACACCATTGGCTAACACCTTTTAATGGTGTGTCCCGACATACAATGCTTACAAGCCTTTCTTTACTTCATCATTCATTAATGCATGCATTCTTACTTTATGTTCCTCTTTCATTATATTTCACTTTACGTTAAATACTACTTTTATTCATTCATTATCATCCAACGTAAAGTCAGGGGAAAGATAAACATACATCATAATAAGGAACATAACATACACAGTCATCATCATCATACAGGGCAACATCATACATACATAACATGCATAATCATGCAACATCATCATCATTATCATGCATAAGCACCAATCATATATCATAACATGCCCATCATAACAACTAGAACCTCAATCAGTCAACCTACATAGCCCCGGGAACCTCCCAAGTCAAAGCCTACATTTCACCCTTTTCCAAGAAGTCAGAAAATAGTCTAAGGGTTAATCCGCATTTGCTGTAGTTCATCCACATTTCCCCATGCTTCATCCGCATTAGTCGTCCGCATTCGTTCACACTTAGACTTTCTCATCCACATTGCCTTACTGATCCGCACTAGCCATCCGCATTAGCCTTACTCATCGCATTAGCCATCCGCATTTCCCATACTTAGTCAATGCTCATCCGCATTGACCTTACTCATCCGCATGAGCCATCCGTATTTCCCATACTTAGTCAATGCTCATCCGCATTGACCTTACTCATCTGCATGAGCCATCCGCATTTCTCATACTTAGTCAATGCTCATCCGCATTAACTGTTCATCCGCCTTTCTTCCTATTACTCATTCGCATTTACATTCCAACCCTTATGCAGATTCAAAACATACAACATTAGCCTAAAACATCAGATTACATCCCCATACACCAATCATCATGTTGTAAGCTTAAAACTAACCCTCTAAGCCTTAAAAATCCCATCATACACCCACAAGATGAACATAGTCACACATCGCATCATAACATCAACATACACACAATCAAGCATACGGATTCGAAACCCAGTTTAATGAAAACATACATTCATGCATTTCCAGCCCCAAAAATTGGTTAAAAACATAAAGAAGGGGGGGGGTTCTAGAACTCACCTCTGCAGCTCTTGAGTATGGCTTTCTTCCAAACTTTTTTGCAAATTGTATTCAACCGCCTAGAACCCACTAAAAACATACCCAAACACATTTAAACACACATAAGCATAAACTCGAGGAATTAACCGGTTACGAACACCATAAAAACATGAATTCTTACCTTGAAGTCACACTTTTCTTCTTCTTTCTCTTCCAACCGAGAGTTTTGCTGCTTCCTGATGCTCTATCTATCTAAAATACGAAATTTGTGTGTAGAAAGAGTGATGGGCGGCCATGCCACCTTTATCACCAACTTTTCAAACATTTTGCCCTTTTCGACACTTTTTACCCCTAGACTTCGGTTTTATTTTTTTCCTTCTTTCTTTCACTTTCATTCACTTTCTTGATTTATCCAACATCGGCTGGCACACTCGATTCATCAAATCCATAAAAGCAGCTGGCGTGTTTGTAAACCAAAAGATATTACAAGAAACTTGTAGCGACCATAACACGTGCAGAATGTCTTGCTCCTTCACCTCCAGTTGATGATATCTAGATTGAAGGTCTATTCTTGAGAACCAACTGGCACCTTGAAGCTGGTCAAAAATCATCGGTTGTCGGTAAGGGGTATCGGTTCTTGACCGTCAACTGGTTCAGCTCACGGTAGTCAATAAACATCCTCAAACTACCGTATTTCATCTTCACGAAGAGGACTAGAGCACCCCAAGGAGAGATACTAGTTTGAATGAACCCCTTATCAAGCAACTCTTGCAACTGCTCCATCAATTCTTTCATATCAGCCGAGCCAAACCGATACGTGCTTGGCAACAGGTTGGGCACCTAGTATCAGATCAATCTGGAACTCGATCTCTCGGTCAGGTGGCACTCCCGGTAAGTCTCCTGTGAATAGGTCTGGAAAGTCAACACAACCGGTAATGATAGTTGTGGTGTTGGCGTATCCACATCCTTTACATAGCCAGGTAAGCTACATCCTCGCCTCATACACTTTCCCACCACCGCCTTTGAGATTACATTAGGGATCGTAGTAACCCAATCCCCATAAACAGTTACCAAATCCCGTCAGGCGTTGTAAAACGAATCATCTTCTTGCGACACACAATGTTCGCCTTGGAGTCCGCCACCAATCCATCCCAAGAACCAATCAAAACCACCTAAGGTCATTACGAACGTCTAACAGAAACTTATGACTTTCAAGTTCAAGATCACAGTTCTCTATCATCGAAGAAAATCCTGGTAGACTTACTTATGGCAGTTTCTACAGCAAAGGCACATCAACACGTCTAATACTAATAGGCAGCTTAGCATACAAAGCAGCAGAAATAAAACGTACCAGGGTCCATAGAAGCTAAAGTTTGGTTCACTAAAACCGTACCGGACACGACATCAGGGTCCATCCTAGCTTCCTCCTGTGTCATTGTGAATGCCCTGGCACTCACCCTTGGACCTTCTCCCCCCGTCTTCTTAACCCTGGAACCCTCCGCCCTCAGCTTCTTACAATCCCTACTTATGTGACCCTCTTCACCACAGTTAAAGCATCGGATCGTACGACAGTCCCTTGCCATGTGCCCCACATTCCCACATTTGAAGCACAAGTTTGACCCAACCCTACTCTAGAGATTAATGGAGAGGCTGATGCAACCTAAACATCCTAAGTCTATCCTACATGCTACACAAGTGCATTAAAGAAGAAGCTTCGGAAGTTTAACACATGAAACAGAAAATACTCTAAGTGTGAAATCTTCCAAAGCCAAGACCAATATCTTTCGAAGCCAAACATAAAGTCTTCCAAAGCCTTAGGGACAAAGTCTTCCGAAGCTTTAAGTTCATGAAGACAGATTTCTTCCAAAGACTTTTAGTAACATGCTTTATCTGATGAACTGTTCCATAAAGCTGGACACCTTTCCGTTGTATCTCTGCAAGTCACTAACTTGCATGAGTTGGTGAAAAGGTTCATGCTTTTGGTAACTGTACATTGAGGTCTTGAGTCTATAACTTTCTACTTTATGTACTTTATCCTTTTCGTAATAGATAAGTATGTGAGCTATAACATGTCATAGTCACAAGTCAAAAGGTAATCTGCCTTTTGACTCAACAATTGATTTTGTTTGTGTCTAGTCAATTGTATCCAGCTGGCCTTTAAAGTATAGCCGGCTGTAGGATGTAGTATAAGTATCTAATGTTCTTGTATCTTTCAATTATGCTTTTGTAACACTTGTAATAGAACATAAAGAAAGAAATATACTGCAACTGATTTTGTTTGTGTGTAGTCTAATGTAGTATAAGTACCTAATGTTCTTTGGGTTCTCTCTCTTGCATTACTTGTGTTCTTAGTATCTCAACTTGGTTAATCGAGTTTACTGTTTGATCAAAGTTTAGTTAATATCGTCTTTGTGTTGTTGTGTTGTTACTTACACCCTTCAACGATCCTGCACCTATATTCCCCACTATGCTCTAACCCACACCTACCACACTTCTTCATACCCGCACCCAACGTGACCACAGAGCGGTCGTCCACCTTGCCTTCTTGTTACCCATCGAGGCACCACCCCGACCAAACCTCTTCCTATTCCAGTTTCGATCACTTTCACCCTTCCTGCTACCTTCAGCCACCACCACTACAGCCCTCTTATCATATAACCTCCCTGCCAAATCCACCGCCACCCTAAACGTGCTCGGTCGGGCGGCATACAGGGCAACATCATACATACATAACATGCATGATCATGCAGGGAAACATCATACTTACATAACATGCATAATCATGCAACATCGCATCATCATTATCATGCATACGCACCAATCATACATCATAACATGCCCATCATAACAAGTACAACCTCAAACAGTCAACCTACATAAGCTGGGAACCTCCCAAGTCAAAGCCTACATTTCACCCTTTTCCATGAAGTCAGAAAACAGTCTAAGGGTTCATCCGCATTTGCTATAGTTCATCCGCACTTGCCTTTTGTTCATCCGCATTTCCCATGCTTCACCCGCATTTCCCGATGCTTCATCCGCATTAGTCGTCCGTATTTGTTCACACTTAGACTTTGTCATCCGCATTAGCCTTACTCATCCGCATTAGCCATCCGCATTTCCCATACTTAGTCAATGCTCATCCGCATTGACCTTACTCATCCATATTGACCTTACTCATCCGCATAAGCCATCTACATTTCCCATACTTAGTCAATGCTCACCCGCATTGACCTTACTCATCCGCATGAGCCATCCACATTTCCCATACTAGTCAATGCTTATCCGCATTAACTGCTCATCGGTATTTCTTCCCATTACTCATCCGCATTTACTTTCCAACACATAGGAAGATTCAGAAACTTAACACACGAGCCTAAAACATCAGATTACATCCTCATACACCAATCATCATGTTCTAAGCTTAAATCTTACCCTTTAAGCCTTAAAAATCCCATCGTACATCTACAAGCATGAACGTAGTCACACATCGCATCATAACATCACATACACACAATCAAGCATACAGGTTCGAAACCCAGTTTAATGAAAACATACATTCATGCATTTCCAGCCCCAAAACTTGGTAAAAACATGTAGAAGGTTCTAGAACTCAACTTTGCAGCTTTTGAGTATGGCTTTCTTCCAATCTCATTTGCAAATTGAATTCAACCGCCTAGAACGCACCAAAAACGTACCCAAACACATTTAAACACACAGAAGCATAAACCAAGGACATAACTAGTTAAGAACACCATAAAAACCTGAATTCTTTCCTTGAATTCACATTTTTCTTCATCTTTCTCTTCCAATCGAGAGTTTCTCTGCAACTTGATGTTGTCTCTATAAAATACCATGCCACCTTTATCACCAACTTTTCAAACATTTTGTCCTTTTGGACATATTTTACCCCTAGACTTGGGTTTTATTTATTTTCCTTCTTTTCTTTTAACTTATTCTTCTTTCTTGACTATAAAATAATAGGTGTTACACCGCAGCCCCTTCGTAAACCACAGTTTCAGGACCAGAAACATCAGGGTCATCAGGGACCCAATACATAGCGCCTGAAGCAAACACAACATAGTTGAAAACCGAGAATCTCCGTAATATCACAATGGAAGTTGCAAAGGAAAATAGGGATCTTGTAGCGGCTGTTTTCCAATCATATGATGGAGTAGTTTGCTGGGAAGATTGGAAATTGTCATCTTATAGATGAAGACTATGAGCAAGTTGACAGGAACGAGCTGAAAAGAATGGACATCATGTGGGCTCTAGCAAGTGCAGTTAGATGAGCTAAAAAGTTTGTCAAGAAGACGGGGTAGAATCTAGTAGCCACGAAAGATAAGACTTTTGGTTCGACAAAACCAAGGTCACCTGCTTCAACTGTGGTTAAAAGGGGCACTTTAAATGTGAATGTGTGAAGCCCAAAAAAACTAGAAATGGTAACCCATTTCCTACATTCAACCATCAAGACAAAGATATGGTTGGAACTAGTTCTTCAAGTAAAGAGACAAAGGTACCAATTGCTCAAGCTCATGCAGGACAAGACTGGTCCTTCCTGACGGGTTTGTAAGAACATAAAACACGAGTTTAACCATTTAAATGTTCAGAAAACGCAGCGGATAAGAATAGCTTTAAAACCGATTTTAAAGCTGAAAAAATGTTGTTTAGTTACCATACAAGTGTACAAAACAAACCCATAATCAAAGGATCTTTAATATGTGAATGAACAAGCAATAACCTAATGTAAAACTACATAAAATCACAGCCACAAAGAGCTGTGATTTGCTACCTTTCTCCAACAGAATTTCGACCAAAGATGGGAGTGTTTGGATGCCAAAATTCGGCCAAGGTTCCAAGGGAGGTCCCCTCAAGCTAGTATACCCAAAGCTCTAAGCAAAACCCTTCTTGTTAGGATGAATCACAACAAAAAAGAAGCACAAATTTGATCTTCTAAACCTCTAAAGCTGCTGCCTTGTTCCGAAAATAGAGAGAGAGAGAGAGAGTTTGTGTCTTTTGCATACAATGAATAATGAATGGCTGGTCCAAGAGAGCTACAATACCCTTTAATGTGTATTGTGTTTTCAAAGAAATTGGTCCAATAGGAAAAAGGGGAGGGGTGGCCGAAAATTGGGTTTCCCCCCTTTTTTTTCTCACACATTACAAAGTTAAATGGTCTTGTGATTTAATCTCTTAGTAGATGTATAAAATTAACCATTTAATTGTACTACATGTATAATGCCATTATTAATTTGTAATGTCATCTAAATAACATTACAAATAATATCATTGAACAAAATATCCTAATAAATTGTTCCATCTCATATGCAACTTGTTTAGAAAACCCATTTTCTAAATGGTGTTAATATTTAATTGCATGATCATATCATCAATAAATATTATTTGGTGTTTGCTAAGCTTGTTATTGGGTATAACCCGACTTGGATCATAACGTACTAACCACATCAATATTCTAAGTGTCTTGGGCACATAGAATCCTACAATCTCCCACTTGCCCAAGATTCATAGAAGATTGATGCAAGCAGTAAATACCGCCTAACAACGGTTTACTACCCTTAATACGCATGACTTATAGCCATTCAATAACATCATCCCTTTCAAGTACCCTACTTGATATGATTTAGGTGAATTAATCATCTATCCTTTTGTTACAGATGTCATGTTAAATCCAAGGACACAGAATGATCATTCCTTGTTGATTTAACTTAATCAGGCCTTAGACATCTAACTCTCAACGAATAAGAGGAACAAATTCCATCTTGACTACATACGTTTCTCACAAACACCTCGTGTTATACCTGGACATGTCCTTATGTACTGTCCACTATTTCAGGACAGTGTGTGAATATGCTCAAGGTATAATACTTGGTGAACATCAAAACCCAATATGTATCTCAGGTCGGAGGATACCAAATGATATTCGCCTTTACTCAAATTTATTTATGATCAATCAATAAGATTCCATGTAGTAAAATTTGAGATGCGGGTTAGTCCAATATTTGTAACCCACAAATATCTATGTACCTTGGTAGCAACCCATTGCTCTATATCATCCTTATGAATATCAACCAATCCAAGTTCATAATAGTCTTACCTTCAAACTTGTTCCCACAAGTATGAACGACTACGGACATTTAGAGTAAACATTTTACTCATGGATTAAACATGCTAAATTGGAATATTATTTGAAACATTATAACCAAATAATTTTATTCAAATAATAGAAAATTCCATATATCCAAATGCTAAATTTACAGATCATATCCAATCACTAGAATATCGAAGTCCCATGGCACAAGTATGAGCTTCATGCTTTGCCTTTTCAAGGAGCTTCGTGAGAGGATGAGCAACGTTTTGATCCGTGTGAACTTTGCGAATACATATCTTTCCCTTTTCAACTTCATCTCGTATGTAGTTGAATCTCCGCTCAATGTGCCTAGTCTTTTGATGAGCACGGGGTTCCTTGATTTGAGCAATCGCACCCTCGTTGTCACAAAAAATCTCTAGGTGGTCCTGAATGGAAGGGACAACCCCTAGATCGGCAATGAATTTCTTCAACCATGCAGCTTCTTGAGCTGCCAATGAGGCGGCGACATATTCTGATTCTGTAGTTGATAGAGCCACCACATCCTGCTTGGAGCTCTTCCAAGAGACAGCTCCTCCATTCAGAATGAAAATGTATCCCGATTGTGATCGTGAATCGTCACGATCGGTTTGGAAACTTGCATCCGTGTAACCTTTTACAACGAGTTCCTCGTCACCAGATCCATAGATCAGGAACATATCTCTTGTCCTCCTTAGGTACTTAAGTATGTTCTTAACAGCCATCCAATGACTGTTTCCAGGATTCTGCTGGTAACGGCTTGTCATGCTTAAGGCGCATGACACGTCCGGTCGAGTGCATATCATTGCATACATGATGGATCCTATAGCAGATGCGTATGGGATTGCCTTCATTTTATCTTGCTCTTCCTTTGAGCTTGGACATTGAGCCGTACTCAATATCGTTCCTCTTTGAATAGGTACGGTACCTTTCTTAGAATTCTCCATCTTGAACCTTTTCAAGATTTTATCAATATATGCACTTTGATTCAAACCAATCAACCGCCTTGATCTATCCCTATAGATCTTTATTCCCAGAATATAGGCGGCTTCACCAAGATCCTTAATGGAAAAACAACTTCCAAGCCAGGTTTTTACCTTCCAAGGTTGGAATGTCATTTCCAAATAGTAGTATGTCATCAACATACAATACTAGGAAAGTAATTGTGCTCCCACTAGCCTTCTTATACACACATGCTTCATCAGCGTTTTTTATGAAGCCAAATTTCATGACCTCCTCATCAAAACGATGATTCCAGCTTCTCGATGCTTGTTTCAATCCATAGATTGATTTCTTTAACTTGCATACTTTATTAGGATGTTTTGGATCGACAAAACCTTCAGGCTAAACCATATAGACATCTTCCTCAAGATATCCATTTAGGAAAGCGGTTTTGACATCCATTTGCCAAATCTCATAATCATAATGAGCAGCTATGGCAAACAAATCCTTATAGACTTTAGCATCGCAACAGGTGAGAAGGTTTCATCATAATCAACCCCTTGAGTTTGAGTGAAACCTTTTGCTACAAGTCTAGCTTTATAAGTATCCAAGTTCCATGCATATCGGTTTTCTTCTTGAAAACCCACTTACTTCCAACTATCTTGGAGTTAAGAGGTGGTACAACCAAGTCCCATACTTGATTGTCATACATGGATTGCATCTCAACGTTCATGGCTTCAAGCCATTTGTCACAATCCGTGTTGGACATTGCATCATGGTATGTGGTTGGTTCATCAGAATCTATCACATAGCATCCATCCATGAAAAATCCATATCTTTCAGGTGGATTACTAGTTCTACCACTTCTGCGAACGTGTTGTGTGTATTGATCAACCACTTGATCATCCTCAACATCCTTATGTTGAGTGCTAGTTTCAACCAAACGTGCATCGGGCTGTGGTTCTTGATCTTCCTCAAGATCCACTGTTCTACTGCTAGCTCCTTCCATAAGGAACTTTGCTTCTAAGAACTCACCCTTCTGGCAACAAACACCTTTTGTTCCATTGGATCATAGAAATAATATCCCATAGAATCTCTAGGATATCCAATAAAGATACACTTGGTGGATCGGACATCCAATTTGTTTAGGGTGGGAGTCTTAACATAAGCTCACATCCCCAAACCGTTAAGTACGATAGGGATGGAATTCTTCCATGCCATATCTCAAAAGGTGTCCTTTCTACCTTTTTGGTTGGGCCCATATTTAGAATACGGGCCGCGGAGAGCAGAGCGAAACCCCAAAATGATAGAGGTAATGTGCTTCTAGCCATCATAGATCGGACCATATCCAATAAGGTTCGCTTCCTCCTCTCAGACACACCATTATGTTGTGGTGTTCCAGGTGGAGTGAGATGTGAGACAATCCCACAACTCCTAAGATGATTTTGAAAGGCATCACTTAGGTATTCACCTCCTCTATCGGTACGAAGAGTTTTAATTGACTTGTTGAGTTGATTTTCTACTTCATTTTTGAAGATTTTGAACATTTCAAAAGCTTCGTCTTTGTGCCTTAACAAGTACACATACCCATAGCGACTATAATCGTCGGTAAAGGTAATGAAGTATCTTTCACCATTCCTAGTCATTGGCTTAAATGGACCACATACATCCGAATGTATGATTCCTAATAAATCTTTTGCCCTTTCGGTAGTTCCACTAAAGGGTGCCTTAGTCATCTTACCTTGTAAACAAGACTCACAAACATCAAATGAATCACATTCATTTGTTTTTAAAAGACCATTCTTTTGAAGTGTTTGTAAACGTTTCTTGTCTATATGACCAAGACGACAATGCCAAAGATAGGTATCACTTAAGTCCAACTTGAGTTTCTTGGTGTTAGTTTGGTACAATGAACTATTTAAAGTATTTTCATGAACCAATTCATAAATACCATTAATTGGAATAGCTTTAAAATAGAACATACCATTTAAAGAAACATGAATATCATTTTCAATAAAAGATAATACATAATCATAATGTCTTAATTGGGATACAGAAATAATGTTCCTAGTCAAACTAGGAGCATACAAAACATTCTTCAAAATAACTTCCAAACCACTTGGAAGTCTTAGGATGTAGTCTCCACAAGCTTCAACTAAGACTTTAGTTCCATTTCCCATGAAGAGGCTAACATCCGCTTGTTTGAAGTCCCTACTTCTTGTGAACCCCTGCAACAAATTGCAAATGTGAGTTCCACATCCGGTATCCAATACCCATGTGTTAGAAGATGTAACATTAAGATCAATATGAATCATGTATATTATACCTGAGGTCTGCCCGGCATCCCTCTTGGCTTTCAACTCTTGGAGATGGACAGGACAATTCCTTGCCCAATGTCCAATCTCCCCACACTTGAAGCATGGGTCATTTGTAGCAACCTTTTGCTTCTTCTCTTGTGGTTTGGGTGGCACCCTTGCCACCCTTTTCCCTTTTCCCCAAGCGGGTCCCTTACCCTTGGCAACCTTTGCCTTGGGTGCGGGACGAGGCCTTTTGTTGTTCCCACCTTCATTAATGGTGAGAACGGGTAAACCCTTTTACCCATGGCCGCCTCGGCCGTTTTGAGCATTGAGTGAAGCTCACCAATGCTTTTATCCCAAGCATTCATGTTGTAGTTCAACACGAATGTCTCGAACCTTTTGGTAAGGCCATTGAGGATCAAATCCGTGGCCAATTCCTTCGAGACGGGACAATTAAGCCTCTCGAGGCGGTCAATATGACTTTTCATCTTAAGTACATAAGATGAAACAGATTGGTTGTCGTCCATACGACATGCATGGAGTGCTCGAACCGTTTCGAAACGCTCAACCCTCGCTTGCTGTTGGAACGTTTCCTTCAGCTGGGTTATCATGTCATAAGCCCCGTGGTGTTCATACTCCTTTTGGAGATCCGGAGTCATGCTCGCTAGCATGAGACAAGACACTTGGACGGAGTCCTCAGTGTACTTTAGCCAATCATTGAAGGCCTCCTCATCATCCTCGCTAGGTTGATCAGGGATAGGGTCGTCTAAAACGTACGATCTTCTCTCTTGCTTGAGAACGATTCTCAAGTTTCGATACCAATCGATGAAGTTGTTGTGATTTAGACGTTCCTTTTGGAGGATCGCACGTAAAGATTGGTTGGACGCGGATGAGTTATCGGAATTATCATTATTAGAGGCCATCTACAAAATTTAACAAAGTTTTATTTAGTATTTTCGATATTATCAATTTTAATAATTAATGCCTATTAAGGTCAATTATATATTAAAATCTAGAACCCAACATTACATTTAAATTGTGGTTAGGTGACCTTTATCCCACGATTTAAATTAATAAGGTGGTCAACGATTGACGGTTGCAACCATTTGCAACTTCTAGAGGTATGGGATCGACCCTTGAACATCATATGTAAAGTCGGCATGTAAATCCCATCAACACCATTTGGAAACCACATTGTAGGTGATCCATTTAACATGGTTTGCAAATCAAGACATCCTACTTACACCCACGTGTGAGTTTGCCAAAACAATGGTTAGGTGACCTTTATCCCATAAGTAAGGATTCTCACCTCAAATCACAAGTTCCCTCAAAATGGTTAGGTGACCTTTATCCCACTAAGAGTTCCCAAGTGACTCAAGTGTTGTGTAAAAGGACGGTGTTGATCTCGTTTTTAAAATTTTAGAGATTTCTTAATTCTAGTTTAGAAAACTCTATGTACTTGTATTTGTATGCTTTCAAATACAAGGTACCCTATGGTTCTTAGATTAAAACCAATTTTAATCTTTAAAATCATTAAACCATTTTAATAACTTTTATTAACTTTAAAGAACCAACATTTTCAGCTTGTTAAGTTTGTTAATGAGTTTGTTATGAATATTCAAATACAACCAAACAATCAAACAACAAACAATCAAACAAGCATATATATACAAACATGAGTGCATAACCATAGCTACTAAGTTGACAACACTTGTTTGCCATCACAAGTGTTGTCATAAGGTCTTTTCTAAGGTTGAAAACAATCACAAAATGCAGGTCATCTTGGACCCCACTTGAACTTGCATCCATATGCTTCAAGTTCCATGTCTTTGATGTCCATCTTCGGGTCTTGAACTTGTGCATCTTCCTTTTACAAAATTGTATCCTAATACATTTTTCTAATAAAAGAAATGCACCTACTCTATTACAAACCCAAATGAATGAATAATTACAACCCAAATAATGAAACAAAATTACAACCAAACTGAATGAATGAATACAACCAACACAAGCATCCAAACATCACAAGGTCCATGGCTAGGTTATGCACTTTATCATCCAATGATCATAACATCAAAACATCTAATGAAACCCCTTTTAAAACCACCAAATTTCAGCCAACATAAACTGAAATTTTGGTTTTGAATATTGTCCAAACAATCAACACATCAAGATATGTATCTTTCAAGATCTAATCACTAGCATGTGTGATATGACCATGAAAGTTGGGGAATCATTCACCAAACAATAACAGCCCAAAAACAGCCTAAAAATGTCTATAAACATCCTTTAAAACCATTTTAAAGAACACACAAGCAAGTCATCCACATAACCGGCTCTAGATGCCATTGACGGGTTTGTAAGAACATAAAACACAAGTTTAACCATTTAAATGTTCAGAAAACGCAGCGGATAAGATAGCTTTAAAACCAATTTTAAAGCTGAAAAAATGTTGTTTAGTTACCATACAAGTGTACAAAACAAACCCATAATCAAAGGATCTTTAATATGTGAATGAACAAGCAATAACCTAATGTAAAACTACATAAAATCACATCCACAAAGAGCTGTGATTTGCTACCTTTCTCCAGCAGAATTTCGACCAAAGATGGGAGTGTTTGGATGCCAAAATTCGGCCAAGTTCCAAGGGAGGTCCCCTCAAGCTAGTATACCCAAAGCTCTAAGCAAAACCCTTCTTGTTAGGATGAATCACCAACAAAAGAAGCACAAATTCTCTAAAGCTGCTGCCTTGTTCCGAAAATAGAGAGAGAGAGAGAGTTTGTGTCTTTTGCATACAATGAATAATGAATGGCTGGTCCAAGAGAGCTAAAATACCCTTTAATGTGTATTGTGTTTTCAAAGAAATTGGTCCAATAGGAAAAAGGGGAGGGGTGGCCGAAAATTGGGTTTCCCCCCTTTTTTTTTCTCACACATTACACAAGTTAAATGGTCTTGTGATTTAATCTCTTAGTAGATGTATACAATTAACCATTTAATTGTACTACATGTATAATGCCATTATTAATTTGTAATGTCATCTAAATAACATTACAAATAATATCATTGAACAAAATATCCTAATAAATTGTTCCATCTCATATGCAACTTGTTTAGAAAACCCATTTTCTAATTGGTGTTAATATTTAATTGCATGATCATATCATCAATAAATATTATTTGGTGTTTGCTAAGCTTGTTATTGGGTATAACCCGACTTGGATCATAACGTACTAACCACATCAATATTCTAAGTGTCTTGGGCACATAGAATCCTACACTTCCAATTTGTTTCTCCTAGAAAATCAAACATAGCTTTTGTTGAAGCACTAGATGACACGTCCGCTAGTGAAGGTGAGATTGAAGCTGAGCAAGCGATGTTAGATACATAAGAAGTTGTTAACGTGGTAAATCACATGGTTGAGGAAGAGCTCAGAGCAACAAGTTTAGAATCTCCAATAAGAGAAGAGTCTACCTCTGTATTGATGGCTGTATTGATGGCTGTATTGATGGCTGTATTGATGGCTGTATTGATGGCTGATTCAACTGACTCCTCATAGGTAAATTCTTTAGATTAAATATTTATGAAACATGCTTGTTCCAAATGTGAAAAAATTAAGGAAAGCATTGATCTAAATTTTTGCTAGGTTATTAAAACACAATGATAACTTAGTAAATGACTTACAACTATACACTGAATCTAATCGTATACTAAAACAAAATGAGGTAGTTTTAAAGAAAAGATAGAAATTTTAGGTAAACATTTAAGGGAAACCGAGGTTGTTGCCTTAAATCAATCCAATGATATAAAGTTTTATTTAAATTCATTTGAAGAAATCAAAAAGGAGAAATCAGTTTTCGAAGTCGAGATTAATTCATTAAAACAAAAACTGCATAGTTGGGCTAGTTCTTCTCACATACTACTAAACTTAGTGAAAGAACAAAACAATGGGAAGGTTTGGGGTACAAAGTAGTTCCACCATCACATGAGATCCATTTAAATACAAAATGTAGACCTATTAAAAACAACCCAATTAAGGATCATGTGGTGTCTACTCCTCTAGTTAGTGATCCTGATTCCACGGGTAAGCCTGTGAAATCTAACACTAAACAGAAAGAGTCTACTTTGATGTCAAAAGGCAAGATGCAATTTAGAATTTGGATGTTGCATTTAAAAGGGTTAATATAAGGTTAGGTTCACTAAAGTCCATTTCAGAATCCAAAATGACTAAACCAGTTAACTAGAAACGTGTTAATCATCAAAGTCCAAACAAAGTGCAGATTAAAGATGTTTAAAACATTGAAACATTTAATTTTGTTAATAAGGATGAAAAATCTAAAAGGGTAGTGACAAAACTAAACTAGACACACCTCACACTTTCACCAAACTCAACACCACATAAAAGTTTTATTCAATCTGTAGAAGCAAGATCTTGCTAGAGTTATGGAAAACAAGGACATATCTCTACTAATTGTCCCTATTATCAGACACCCATAAGAAAATTAAACTTTATGATGAAAAACCAAGTTTATCTAAAATAAGATCTAACAATCCACCTAAGAGTGTTAGTGAACCTAAAGTTCAAACCATAAGTTGGTCGTTTGTTTACCACAAACAGGCCTTACATAAAACTGGCTTATGGAAAGAAAAATCAAATATAGTGTGTGATAGTGAGGACAAGAAAAAGATAGATATGCCCTTAGCCTCTAAAGGACAATGGGTTGAGTTTATGATATGTGATTCATCTGGTCACCCAAGCCAGTTAAGGCTTGGGTCCCAAATCTGAACTAACAAGTTTCTTTGACTGTGAAGGGTGTCTGCTATAACGCTATGACTAATACCTGTATTATTTATAGTGGGCATCGAGGAACATGACACGTAACTCGTCCCTCCTTTACAACGTAATCAAATCAAAGGGGGTCATTTTACATTTGTTGGGAACAAAGGAGGATACATCACAGTAGAAGGCGAAGTGGGAAACAAGAAAGTCAAGTTTGACAAGGTCAACTATGTTCCAAAACTACAGAACAACTTGCTTTCTGTCTCCCAGATCTAAAATAAAGGATTCAAATTTGTATTTGACAAGAAGAAGTGCCACGTGTTAAAGAAGGACTTTGTTATTGAAGAGGATAATTTCTTAAGTTAGCTTCAAGATATAACGACTTGTATGTCTTGGATCTATCAACAACCTCCACAACAGATCACAAGGTCAATTCTTCCTGTCAAAAGCAACTTAGAGGGATTCAATCTCATGGCATAGGAGAATGGGACACATCAATCCTAGGAAGATGAATCATTTGATTTAGAATGATCTAGTGAAAGGTGTAAATGTCAAGAACTTCTAGCTGCCAGACTTATGCATAGCACGTAAGAAAGGGAAACAGACCAAGAAAGCTCACACCACAAAGAAAGTTATTTCTATTGATATGCCTCTCGAGCTTCTGCACATGGATCTGTTTGGCCCTATCAGCACAAAGAGCATTGCTGGAGATGTGTATTGCTTTGTAGTGACAGAAGATTACTCAAGAATCCCTTGGGTGATGTTTCTGAAAGCCAAATTAGAAACTTTTGAATCGTTCAAACATCTCATAACTACATTGGAATCACTCTACAATCTAAAAGTTAGGCAGATTCGGTCAAGCAACGACACCGAATTCAAGAATCAGTGGATGGAGGCATACTATCACAAAAGATGAATTGTTCATCAATTCACCTCTGCCTAAACACCATAGATGAATGGAGTTACCAAAAGGAAGAATCCCAGCTTGATAGAGACTGCCAAGACAATGCTTGCCGACTCGAAACTACCTATTCAATTCTGGAATGAGGCAGTGGCAAATGCTTGTTACACGCTTAATCGAGTCCTGGTGGTCAAACGACATGGCAAATCATGTTATGAACTACTCTAGCGATGTAAACCTAACATGGAGTATCTAGAACCGTTTTGTGCACCATGCACATTGTTGAAGGAGACTCAAACTGGGAAGTTTAGCGAGAAGGCAGAAGAATGTATCTTTCTTGGATATAGCGTACTAGACAAGAGCGTTTACAACAAATCAACGGGTCAGGTAGAAGTATGGTGCATTGTTCATGTTCATGATACACCACCCCCCAACTAGGAAAGGACCCTCCTTCTTCTTCGACTACGATGCATTCTTTAAATCCTTCAATCTTCCGCCTTCTCATACTGATGACGAGCTTTTTGCTACGATGATGTACGATGTTATTAACTCTCCTCTACTAGACTTGCTATCAACTGGTCCATTAGATGATACATCTAGCCCTTTAGGGGGAGACCTTGAAGTAAGTGAGTCTTCATCTCATGAAGAAGTAGTTGAGACTGCTAATGTGGACCTGGAGGAACAGGTTTGTACTAATGAAAATACTCAAGCATCAATCCTGATGCCTCTGACACTTCAGAACCTCATACTCCAACAGCTACTGAGACTAAACCTCACTTTAACAATCTCAAAAATAAGTTGGCTGTTCCAACCACACCCACATCTCGACTAAATGTTTATCATCGCTTGGACAATGTCACTCGGGATGTTAGCTCAGGAGTACATACACGAAATCAGCTATGCTCAGCTTATATGCCTCGGTCATGGAAAAAGGATATCTTCACAATGGTGCATATCTATGTTTTGTGTCTCAATTTGAGCCAAAATATGTGAGTGAAGCGTTAAACAATAAGGCATGGTTCAGTGCACTGCAAGAAGAACTCCTATAGTTCAAGAAGTTAGCAGTATGGACCCTTGTGGACAAACCAAAAGGTGCTAAGGTGATTGGCACAAAATGGGTGCTTGAATGCAAGAAATATGATCAAGGGGTCATAATCAGAAATAAGGCTCGACTTGTAGTTCAAGGATTTCTACAAGTCGAAGGCATAGATTACAATGAAGTGTTTGCACCAGTGGTAAGGATGGAAGCAATACGTATATATCTAGCCTATGTATCCAACATGAAGATTCAAGTTTGTCAACTAGATGTGAAGAGTGCATTCCTTCATGGTGAAATCCGTGAGATGGTCGATGTCACTTAACCAGAAGGATTTAAGGATCCTTATCATCGGGATAGAGTTTACAAACTGGACAAGGCTCTTTACGGGCTCCGTCAAACCCCTAGAGCCTTGTATGAGAAACTCTCAACTCATCTTGTGAAACACAGTTTTTGCAGAGAAGTGATTGAGTATACATTGTTCATCAAAGAAACAAATGGAGATTTAGTGCTGGTACAGATCTATGTTGATGACATAATCTTCGGGTGAAAAAACGAAGAATTATGTAAAGAATTCGAATCTGTAATGAAAGCAGAGTTTGAGATGAGTGCCAAGGGGGAGATGAAGTTCTTTCTTAGCTTACAGGTGGATCAGAGACCAAAAGGAATCTTCTTGCATGAGACCAAATATTTAGGAGATATCCTCAATCGATTCGACATGGAAAATGCTTCAACAGCTGGAACTCCACTGGCCAAGAACCATGATATGGCACATGCAGAAAATGGGGATGTGGTTCATACAACTATGTATAGAGGAATGATCGGATCTCTCATGTATCTCACAGCCTCGTGTCCTGATATCATGTACGTCACGTGTCTTTGCTCTAGATATAAGGCGAAACTAAAAGTAAATCGTCTCATCGGGGTTAAAAGGATCTTTCGTTATCTCAAGGGTACTCCAACTGATAGGATCTCAGCATCTAGTTTGATCGATTCGAATGATTTCAGCAGCGGGATAGAGTACCAACTAGCACAATTCGAGCAAGAATACCAAAGATATAGCAATGAACAGAATTAGTTATAGAGAGAGAAAGTTTCTACAAAAGGAATATTTCATTCAATCAGACGCTTTGGCATGGCTTTCGCAAAATTACAATTTAGGTCATTCTTCCTATATAAGGAAAGATGACGTAGGCTGATGTCACTTGATAGTGACATCTAACCATTATTTCACAAACTACTAAAACACTAAAACTACTGAAGATGTCAAGCAGCTGACATCTTCTTACAAGAAGCTAAGTGTTCACTTTTTACAAAACTACTGAAAGTAAACATAAAACTACTAATAACACAACTACTGAAGAAGTACTCTTCAGCTATTGTGACAAACTACTGAAACTTCAGCACTTGATCTTCAGACTTGAACTTTAGACGTTTCATCAGCTGATGACTTCAGTAGATGTCATCAGCTGATGTCGCCAGTCTTTGTCTTCAGACTTTGTACATCAGTTGTTGAACTTCAGCACTTATGGACTCTTTAGCTGTTGAACTTCAGTACTTTGGTCATCAGCTTCAGCACTTGTATTCTTCAGCTGTTGACCTTTAGTACTTTGGTCTTCAGCTTCAGCACTTGTGTTCTTCAGCTGTTGGACTTCAGCACTTTAGTCTTCAGCTTCAGCACTTGTGTTCTTTAGCCGTTGAGCTTCAGCACTTTAGTCTTCAGCTGTTGAAGTCTTCAGTACTTGATCTTCAGCTGTTGAAGTCTTCAGCACTTGTCCAACTGCTCATGAAGCCTTCAGCAGTTGTTGTGATATCATGTGGGACTTAGAGGTTTTCTGATCTTGGCTTATTGGTTCTTTTGGTCCAACAACTCCCCCTGAACCAATGCAGCCAAAACCTCTAATTAATTTATTTTCCCACTTATTGTTGGCAGAATGGTTGGTCTTTTTCCTTCTTGATCAGTTGAGAAGATGACCCATATAAGCACTAGCCTGGGAATGAGTCTCTGATGTTTTGGTTGGCAATGTATGGATGGGAGCACTGTATTGGGGAATTGGACACTGAGCTGTTCCCCCATCCATGAGACTCACTTCCCAACTATGAGCTTGCAGGATTCCCTGGTGTTGGCCTCTAAAAATACAATTTGTTCCTCCATGGTGAGCTCCTCTGCCTCACCATCGAATAATCCTTCTGGCCCATAGTACTCAGACAGGAATTTGACCTATTTATCATTTTTGAGTACCACTGTTGTAATCTGTCTGTAAGCAAATTCATCAGGATGATGACCTTCTAATAGCAGTGGTAACTCATCCTTTCTGATCTCATTCAGCCTCTTATACACCAGCCCCTTTTTGATCATTCTGTTCTCCAACAACTTTTGTGGGGGCATGTTTGAGGTGTAGGCCTTTTTGAAATCTTCCAGGATTTCCCAGGGTGAGACTACAAGGGCTAAGGAGATCACTTCATCTACAATCTATTTCACTTGCCCATTGTATCTTTGAGGGATAATTTTCTTTTGTATTCTATGAGCCACCCTCGGATCAGGCCAAATTCTTACTCTTTCTTTCACATACTGAAAAGTATGTCTAAGAGTATAAATCCTCTAAGCTTGTTTTTTTCATATTAATGATGGAGGAAGTGGCTGCATATGCTTTATCTACTCTCCTCAATAACTCTTCATCGTGCAATCTGTGTTGTTCTTCTTCTTCCAATTTCACTTTGATTGCATCTCTTTGTTGCTCAGGAGTTATTGCAAGAGAGAGATCTTTGGCCTTAGGCAACTGCAGAATAGCTGAGATCGGCAGCCTGTCTTCATCATCATCTTCTTCTTCTTCCAGACTCAACACCTTTCTCTTCTTCTGCTTAGGTGCATCATCGGTTGTTGGTTTTGAGGGTGAGGGAGTTGGTTTTGTGGGTTGTGGTTGTGGTTGTTTTGGAGAGGGAATGTTGACAGGCTGAGTTAGCATTTTGAGGTGAGTGTGGCTTTTGAGTGTTTGGCTAGCTCAGTCCTGCTCCCTGCTCCTGTTTCATTCAAAGCTTCTATTACTAATCCTTAGTATATGCCTCAGACGAACAGATCTTGGAGGTTATGGCCAAGATGCTGTCCCTGGTCCATGATTTTATTTCGATCAATGATCTCCCAAGGTATTTGCTCATAAATCTGATCATGATCTCAAGTCTTTCTCTATCCATTGTGCTGTAGTTGTCCCATCTTTGTTGAATCTCTTTGATCTCTAATCTTCTTATTTCAGAGTCCAGCTTTTCAGTATTGAAACCTTGCCTAAACAGCTAATCAATGATATTGTCCATTGAGCTGCTGTGTTCAGCATCAGCCTCTTTAACCATTTCATTCAAGTTTTTCTCTTTTTCAGCACTTTTCTTTTTCTTATATGTGACATGAAAGTCCTTTTGACTTTCATGTACTTTCTCCTTTTCAGCTCCCTTCTCATTCTCATTCTCCTTCTCTTTCTCGGTCTCATACACACAGTCCTTCTCTATTTCCACTTCTTTGTCCTTCTCTTTCTCTTTCTCCTTCTCCATCCTTTTTCTTTTAGCTTTCACTACTGGAATCTCCCCCTTTTTGGGTGCATTGGTTTTAATGGTTTGATCAGCAGAAAGCTTTTGGCTCAGTACATCCTCCACCATAGGTTGTAAGACAGAAGAAAGTCTCTCATCAACAGTTTTAATGACAAGTTCAGTTATCTGCGGTGTGATGAGAGATAGGGAATTTTGAGGGAGAGCATCCATTTGCTCATGGGGTTTTGGTCCTGAGAAATGGTGCCAAAAACAGAGGCAGGTGGCTGAGATTCTTTGAGTGGTTGTGTGTTTAAGTGACCTTCACAGGAAGGTGCCATCTGTTGGGTTGATGTGGTGGCAGATGGTCTTTCCCCCTGAGAGAGTTGGTCAAGTAGTTTTTGCAGCCTACTGACTTCCTCCTCTAGGATTATGTTCTGGGCAAGAACATCATAAAAGAAGCCCAGGTCATCATCAACAGATGCTGAATCACCTGACCTCCTGCTTGTAGCAGGATGTACATGCACTAGGTGTAGACCAGATGTAGCATGTGCCCCTTTGTCTTGGAACTGGGGACTTCCAGCCTCGGACTTTGTCCTTCATCAGCTGTTGCCTCTGGTGAGGTCTTAGTTATGTTACCAACCTCAGTCTGATCATATGCTGATTCAGAAGAGGTGGCAGCCTCACCAGATGTTCTGATCTCCATATCCACACAAGGAGATAGAACATTTAAACCCCGGTGCCGTGGGTTGTCAGAAGCATGTGTATCCTCTTCCTCAATTGTTGTTGTTCTCCCCTTTGTTAGTGGTTGTAGGGGAGGAGGAGAGGCATGCAGCTGAGTCAGCATATTAGCAATTATAATTCGACTTTGGGGGGCATTTGCATGGGGAGAGGGGATAGAAGCTGATTGCATCCGGGGAGAGGGATGCTCTTCAATGATAACCTCCCCAAGTGAGAGAGGTCTCAGTAATGTGGTTTCCCCTGAAGTAGTTGCAACAGGATCCTTTTGAGAGGATACCTGTGCGGCTGTTGCTGGTTGAGTCTTTAACACTACTGGAGGGTTTGAACCAGTAGGTTATCCTGTTTGGGTGGTACAGGAGCATCATCAGGGGACTCATCTCCCTGATTAGCTTGTTGGGTTTGGATTTTGGCTTGGTGGGGACTTTGGATCTGGCAGTTGAAGCTGTGGGTTCCCTTTGCTTGGGTTTGAGCAAACGGGCAGCTTCTTTGAGAGATTGGTCGGAGTTATGCCTGGAGTATACCTCAGCTAGAACAGCTGGTGCAGGGACTCCAAGGCCAACAAGGCCATCAGTTTGTAATTCATTTAAAATTATGGCCATCAGAAACCTGGGATATAATAGCCATCTGTTTCGCATAGGTTTCTGTGCCAGATCTTTGATTTCTAGAAACACAATTTGTGAAAATTTAAAAAGGTTGGTGTTCTAGAATTGAATATAATACCTGTTGCCACCGGGAAGACATTTGATCCCATGAGGATGTCTTCGAGGCTAAGCAAACATTCACCATATGATATATCAGTCTTTCAGATCAGGGAAGTTCTTCTTCAGTATGGTAGGAGCTTGAAGATTTCCATCGTACCCATTGTTGATGAAGGACATATCAGTTGTGCCCTTCGATACTCAGTCACAGCAGTAGCATCTGTAATTTAGCACTCGACGAATGCTATCAGGTGTAACCTCTACTTGTTTTTGGTTGACCAATGACCGAATAGAAATTTGGCCGGAAGGCACATGAGTGTGAACGTAGGCATTGGACCAAAACTGACTTAGTGACTCTGGGTAAATGGTCGGTTTAAGAGCAGAGCAGTACTATACTGAGAATCAGCCATTAGGTCCATGGCGTGATCAAACTTTGTCCAGAAGGCCGATTTCGTGAGGTAGGCGACGCAATTATGTCTGGGTTTTAGACTCATGATTACCATTTTTGAAGTATGAAGGTCAGAAGAACGGCTAATGGAACGTTGAGAAGAAGACAGGTATTTATAGGGTTGGGATAGGAAAAGCCTGAAAGAAAACTACTGAAGGTTTTGGTATGGTCATCAGCTGTTTGAAACTACTGATACGTGTATTAACCTTCAGAGGTTTAAAACGACTGACAGTGGTGGTGTTGTCATCAGGTGTTATAAAACAACTGAAGACTTGGTTTTGACCATCACGTTGAAAGCTGAACTCTTGGTGTTAACCATCAGTATTTATGAAACTCTGAAGGTCGTGGTTTTGACTTCATATGATGTAAACAACTGAGGACTTGGTGTTTGTCATCAGTAGTTGTGAAACTACTGAAGACAGTGGTTTTGCCATCAGTTGTTGTAAACACTGAAGACTTGGTATCAGTTATCAGTAGTTGTGAAGCTACTGAAGACTGTGGTCTTGCTTCAGTTGTTTAGAAACAGCAGTTGTAGAAACAACTGAAGAGAAATTACTCATTAGCTGTTTTCGTCAATTCTTAGCTTTTTAGTTGTTTCATACTGTCCTCAACACTTACTCATCAGACTTTTCATCTGCTTTTCAGGTGTTTCATAGGACGTCAGTACTTTTCTGTTTTTACTGATTTCAGTAGTTGTAACTACATCAGTGGTTGTAACTACATCAGTAGTTTAGAACAGATAAAGTACTTCAGTACTTGTGAGGCATTTAGCCTTCAGTAGTTATAAAAACTACTGAGGGTAAAAGAACTCATCAGTACTTATATGTGACAGGTTACCAATGATCATCAGTACTTATTACTAAGATCATCAGTAGTTGTCACTTATTCTAGCTGCAGCATACCAAGCCTTAACACCAGGTTGTGGAAAGTTGAACTATCCAAAGGCTTAGTAAAAATGTCTGCAAGCTCATCAGCACTAAGCAGAAACATAGGATTAATTAGACCCTTTTTAAAACAATCTCTTATAAAATGATGTCTAATTTCTATATGTTTGATCCTAGAGTGCTGGACTGGATTTTTGACAATGCAAAGAGGTGAGGCACTATCCATTAATAACGGAGTCTTAGTCTCTGTAATGCCATAATCCAAAAGTTGATTCTGAAGCCAGAGTACTTGGGATGTACAACTTGCAGCAGCAATGTACTCGGCTTCAGCAGTGGATGTAGCAACAGATGTTTGTTTCTTACTCTGCCAAGAAATCAAACAGTTTCCTAGTAATTGACATCCACCAGAAGTTGATTTCCTGGTTAACTTACACCACGCATAGTCACTATCAGAGAAAGCAACTAATTTGCAAGAGTGCCCAGTGGAATACCATAAACCTAGAGATTGTGTACCTTGCAAATATCTAAAGATCCTCTTGACTGCAATCAGATGAGACTCTTTAGGTGCAGCCTGAAATCTAGCACAAACACATGTAGCAAACATAATATCTGGTCTAGAAGCTGTTAAATACATCAAGGACCCAATCATACATCTGTATAGTTTTCATCAACAGCTTTACCTTTCTGATCATATCCAATTGTGTGGTGTTGCACATGTGAGTAGAACAGGGCTTACAGTTTTGTAAATCAAACTTATTTAAAAGATCTTTTGTATATTTAGACTGATGAATGAAAATTCCATCAGCTTTTTGTTTGATTTGCAAGCCTAGAAAGAACTGTAATTCTCCCATTGCACTCATTTCAAACTTCCTTTGCATTAATTTTGTAAAATCATCACACAACTGGGGATCAGAGGATGCAAATATAATATCATCAACATAAATTTGAACAAGTTGCTTATGCTCATCCACCTTCTTAATCAATAAGGTTTTATCTATGGAGACCCTAGTGAAATTATTTTGCAGAAGAATGTTAGATAATGTCTCATACCAGGCTCTAGGAGCTTGTTTCAACCCATAAAGAGCCTTATCAAGCTTGTATACCCATTATGGGTGTTTATTATCCTCAAAACCTGGTGGTTGACACACATAAACTTCTTCTTTTATTTTACCATATAAAATGCACTTTTAACATCCATTTGAAAAACTTAAGATTGTGGAGTGCAGCATAGGCTAAGAACAATCTAATTGCCTCTAGTCTGGCTACAGGGGCAAAGGTTTCATCATAATCAATACCTTCTTCTTGTGCAAACCCCTGAACAACCAGTCTGGCCTTGTTCTTAAAAATAAGCCCATTTTCATCTGTTTTATTCCTAAACACCCATTTAGTGCCTATTGCACACTTACCTGGGGAAGAGGAACAAGCTCCCACACTTGCTGCTTTTTGAACTGAAGAAGCTCAAGCTGCATTGCTTCAACCCAGCCATTGTCTCTAAGTGCAACATGATAATTCTTTGGCTCTAGCTGACTGATGAAGAGTGCATAGAAGCAGAAATTGGACAATTGACTTCTGGTTGAAACTCCAGCATTGATATCACCAATGATTTGAGACATTGGGTGATTCTTCAGCTCTTGATAAATAATGAGATCAGTGCAAGTGTTTGTAGAACCTTCAGCAGCAACAGATGTTGATGTAGACTCTTGAAACCATGTAGATGGTGGCAACTCAAATGAAGTTGAAGATGCAGAAATCTCATCAGCACTTGTTGTGGATGAAGCTACTGAAGCTACAGGAGCATCAGGTTTAGAGGACACAGGCAGTTGGTCACTAAACCTGAAGAGGTGAGTACTGCTATTCATCATCATCAGCACCAGCAGTACCATCAAGTGGTGACTGTTGACAGGAGCAACAGCAGGAGTTTGATAAGGAACATATTGCAGTATGTCCAAATCAAATAGCTCACAGGGCTTTGTGGAATCTTGTCCTTTGGAGATTCATTAAACTTAACATGTAGAGTCTCTTCAACCATCTTTCTTCTACGGTTGAAGACTCTGTATGCTTTGCATGTTGATGAATAACCAACAAAGTACCCTGCATCCACCTTAGGATCAAATTTTTGGAGTTGATCCCGTGTGTTGAGAATGAAACAAGGACACCCAAAAGCTCTGAAGAATGAAATTAGAGGGGCCAAATGATGAAGAACTTCATATGGAGTCTTCATCAACTCTGATTTACTAGAACTCTATTCTGTACATAGCAAGCTGTATTGACAGCTTCAGCCAAAAAGTCATTGGCAGTCCAGAATCAACCAACATGGACCTTGCAGCTTCAATAAGGGTCTTGTTCTTTCTCTCCACTACTCCATTTTGTTCCGGAGTTCTTGGAATGCTAAATGCCTCTTGATTCCCTTTGAGAGGTAGAACTCATCAACTATATTGTTTCTGAATTATGTTCCATTATCACTTCTAATACACTTGACTGAGAGGGAATACTGCTTCTCAACATACAACACAAAGTTGATAATCTTCTGAGTTGCCTCATCCTTTGAATGCAAGAAGAAAGTCCATACATCTGGAGTAATCATCCACAATTACCAGACAGTATTTCTTCTTAGCCATACTCATCACTCTCATAGGACCAAAGAGATCCATGTGAAGAAGCTGTAAGCAGCAGTGGACTTAGGTTCTTCTATGGAGGGAAATGAAGCTTTGTGTTGTTTTCCTTTTAAACAAGTAGTGCAATTATCTTCACATTTGAACTCCTTCATAGGCAGTCCCCTTACTAAATCATGGTTTATGAGCTGATTTATGTTTTTGAGATTAACATGACCCAGCCTTCTATGCCATAGAGTAGATTCTTGAGGGGGAAGCCTTGGAAAATAGGCAAGGATGGCCTTTGAGATCTATTTTCTTGGAAAGATCTAAGGCATACACTCTTCCTGTCCTATGGCCTTCAGGAGAATGTATTCATCCAACACCTTATCAATCAAACTTAGAACTTTGGATGACAGAATCCGACAGTTTTGACTGGTGAAAAGAGCAACATGGCCTTTGTCACACATTTGACTGACACTCAAGAGGTTGTACTTGAGATTTTCCACATGGTTAACATCATCAAACTTTATTTCCCATTGGAAACAAAGCCTTTACCGATGATGTAAACCTTTGCATCATTGCCAAAAGACACAAACCCTTCCTTCCTTGAGAGTAGTCATTAAGAAGTGATCTGTTTCCTGTCATATGCATGGATCCTCCACTGTCTACATACCAGATGCCTCTATGGCATGTTGAAGAACCCTGCAAAACACAACAAATTAGTTAGATTTTGAGACCCAAACCTTTTGGTTTTGGGCCTGTTCTCATCAACAGATGGTAAACTAACAGGTTGTTGGAAACAACAGCTGAGAGGAAGAAGATGGTGAAGAAGAGGAATCCTTGGCTTGGACCTCCTTTTCTGTGGTTTCAAAATAGGAACATCTAATGGTTAACTCTTCCCAATAGATGTTGAACCATCATAACCAGCTGTGTCTGATTTTGTGATAAAGCTTTCAGTTCTCCAGACACATTGGCATTGGAGTTTGATAAGTTCCTATGTTGCACCTTCTTCTTTTGAGCAATCTCAACTGTTACCTGTTTAACCCTTCCTTTTTGGATTTCTTTTTGGACTTAAGGGTTACAGGATTTGATGTTGCGTACAAATGTGGCTTCAAACTCAGTTTTCATTTTAACCATTTTCTCTTTAATTTCCTCTTTATGTTTGAGTTTGGATCCTCTTTTGTACCAACAATCATCTATAAGATTATTGAAAAACCACATATTTCACATGGTTTCTTTTTCATCTTATGTGATCATCAACTAAAGAGAATGAAACTACTAAAGACTTGTTCTTCAGCACTTTGGAAGCACTATTTGCTTTCTTGACTTCCTCTTTAGTAGTCTTCAAACCCTTTCTACTGACAGTTTTCTCTCTTCAGTGCTGACAGTAGTTGGAGTTTGAACTTCAGGTGTTAAATCTTGCTCTCCAGTCCTTTCAGGACTTCCAAAAATAACTCCTGAGTTGATCAACTCTTTGATCATGTGAGTGTCAGTATTTGAACCATCAAGATCAGCTGATAGGTTCAACGAGGGAATAATACTAACTTCAACTTCTGATGGTGCTCTATCAGAAAGTGAATCACATGATGAGGTGGATTGGTTATTGCTTTCTCCATCAGATTTCACTTCTGCTCTTGAAGCAAAATCTGTAGGAGGAGCAGTGTGATTATAACCAATGCCAAACTTCACATTGAAAGCTGATTGCTTACTAAGAAGCATTTCAAAACCTTTGCATGATTGTACCCATCGATCACACTCTACTTGGGTGACTGCAAGGGTTTCTTTGAGGGTTTGTACTTTTCTAAAAGTACCTCTTCCCTAGCCTTATCATCAGTGATTTGGCATTTAAGTTTATAAATCTCATCATTTTTCTCTTTAAGCATAGACTCAAACTCAACTTTTCTTTTGAAATGATCTTTTCTAGCTCTATGTTCTTATTAATTAAAGCTACATTTGCTTCTCTAATAGAGGCAAATGTTGCTATGCATGTTTCAGAACATAATTTGGCCTTAGCCTCAGAGGATACCTGTGATGAAGAGGCATTTGAGGATGATCCATCTGCAGACTCCAGAGCCATAAGTGCCACATTCCCAAAAGGACTGTCACCACCATGTTGACCAGCACCTGTGAACAGTTGTTCATGACGAGATAACAACTCCAGGGTGAAGAAGCTGTTTGTTGAGGTTGAGGAGGTTGATGAGATTGAGATGGTTGAGGCTCAGGAAGAGCATGTGGTTGTTGAGCAATGGATGCTTGAACCTGACTAGTTTGTGGCATGTAATAACAAGGGTAAGGATATGGCATTGGACCTGAGGAACAAAATATGCAGGAGATTGTGGTTGAGAATGACGACCAGAACTGACAGGATGTTGCCCTCTGTGTTGTTGACTATTGCGAGGGAAAGTCACACAGCATGCAGAAGAATTAGATCCAGATGATCTACGCTCTCTAGCAAAGTGTCCAAGCCTGTGTTTGTGACACCTCAACTTACTCTTGTCAAAACCAACTTTGGTTTTGTCATAGAGTCCTGGGAACTTTCTTCCAGTTCTTTTCTAGAACTTTTCAGATCTGATATTTATCAAGGCCATTTGGCTCAAAATATCCATCTCTTCTAAGTCATCATCAGCATCTCCTTAAGATCATCCATGATGAAGCATAGATTGTCATTATTACACCTAGTAAACTGACTATCAACACTCACAAATGCAGAATCAGAAGTGTTTGAAGAGAAATCAATATGCTCATCATACTGGCATTCAGATGAAGCATATTCTGACTCATGACCAACCAAGGAAGTGTTGCCTGGTACAAAGTCTTCAGTGACCTTACCAGATGAAGCCAGTTTCCTTTTCTGCTCTATCTCTCTTTCAAATGTAAGCAGTTTCCCATGAAGTTGGGTGAGAGATAGACTATCCAGATTTGCACTGGAGCGTAGGACAATTGTATATGTGTCCCATCTCTCAGGCAGTGATCTGAGGAATCTGTCCTTCATTTAGCTTTTGGTATATTCATGTTTAACCATTTTCAACTCAGAGATTAAACATGAAAACCACTCAAACTGCTGAGTCAGAGTCTCACCCTTTCTATGAGCAAAAGTCTCATACTGTTGGGCGAGGATTTCCGTTGTTTGCTAAGACCTCATCAGTGCCACCAAATTGTTCTTTCAGTGCATTCCAAAGGTCATGAGCAGTTTCATGATGCATAAGCCCGGAGTAGATTTCATTAGGCAGTGCCATGGCCAGAATTCCATGGGCTTTACCATCAATCTCAAACAACTTCTTGTCCTCATCAGAGTATTGTTCCTTCTTTCGGAATCAACTGATTTGTTTCCGGATGATTCACCATTGGCTTATGTGGTCCATGTACCATGGATGTCCAACAACCTGAACTATTGACAGACAGGTGATGGAGCATTCTTCGTTGCCAAATGTTATACTCATTCCTAACCAGCATCGGGGGCTTGGTTGAGGAACCAGTATTGTGTGGATCATTAGAAGGTGTAGTCATTTTCAAAAATTCAGACAAATTCAAGATAAGCAAAACAAATTTAGCTCAAAACCACTAAGAACCTCAATTAAAATAGCCAAAAGCGACAGAACTTCAATCTCTATAACAGATTCGTGCGAATTTGCTAGTTTGATCAAACTTAGAGCAAATGAGCAGTTTCAATGATCAATTGTTAGATCGATCAATGATTAACCAGCTCTGATACCATTTGATAGGATCTCAGCATCTAGTTTGATCGATTCGAATGATTTCAGCAGCGGAATAGAGTACCAACTAGCACAATTCGAGCAAGAATACCAAAGATATAGCAATGAACAGAATTAGTTATAGAGAGAGAAAGTTTCTGCAAAAGAATATTTCATTCAATCACACGCTTTGGCATGGCTTTCGCAAAATTACAATTTAGGTCATTCTTCGATATATAAGGAAAGATGACGTAGGCTGATGTCACTTGATAGTGACATCTAATCGTTATTTAACAAACTACTGAAACACTCAAACTACTGAAGATGTCAAGCAGCTGACATCTTCTTACAAGAAGCTAAGTGTTTACTTTTTACAAAACTACTGAAAGTAAAAACATAAACCTACTGATAAACACAACTACTAAAGAAGTACTCTTCAGCTGTTGTGACAAACTACTGAAACTTCAGCCCTTGATCTTCAGACTTGAACTTCAGACGTTTCATCAGCTGATGACTTCAGTAGATGTCATCAGCTGATATCTTCAGTCTTTGTCTTCAGACTTTGTACATCAGTTGTTGATCTTCGGCGCTTATGGACTCTTCAGCTGTTGAACTTCAGTACTTTGGTCTTCAGCTTCAGCACTTGTATTCTTCAGCTGTTGACCTTCAGTACTTTGGTCTTCAGCTTCAGCACTTGTGTTCTTCAGCTGTTGGACTTCAGCACTTTAGTCTTCAGCTTCAGCACTTGTGTTCTTCAGCTGTTGAGCTTCAGCACTTTAGTCTTGAGCTGTTGAAGTCTTCAGTACTTGATCTTCAGCTGTTGAAGTCTTCAGCACTTGTCGAACTGCTGATGAAGCCTTCAGCAGTTGTTGTGATATCATGTGGACTTAGAGGTATTCTGATCTTGGCTCATTGGTTCTTTTGGTCCAACACCAACACTCGCGTTGTGGTATCCTCGTGACGATGACTTTGAGCTTAGAGCGGGAAGGCAGTTCTTTGGTAGACGGTTAGTCACCTAGTAGTGTAAGAAGTAGACCTCAGTTGCTCTGTGAACATGTGAAGCTGAATACGTTGCTGCTCGCAAATCATTTGAATTCAACAGCAAATGCGCGACTACGGTGTACAATTTTTTAACACCCTTATTTTGTTGATAGTTCTGTTGCTATTCCTGTAACCAAAAATACTGTCCAACATCCAAAACTAAACACATCGGTAATAAATATCACTTTATACGTGACTGTTTTGAAAATCAATTAATCGATGTTATTAAAATTTATACGGATTTTCAACGTGCCGACCTCTACACAAAAGCATTTGATAACCAAGGTTTTTATATCTTTTAGAGGTTAATGGCATGAAAAAGAAAAGTGATGTGATTTTAGAAGAAGAAAGTTCATAGTCCGACATGTTTTCTTAGTTTTTCTTATTTATTTTCTTATTTATTTTCCTGTCTATTAAAATCCAAAAACAAAAAAAGATTTTCGGTTATAGTATTTTAGGGAGAGAATAGCCTTAGGTTAGTATTAATTTCCAGTATCTGTGTATTAAAAAAACAAGGGAGGAGGGCAGCTTAGCTAATAGAAATGAAATCAAATCTGTTATTCTCATTCAAATCTATGGAAAGTGATAGTACATGGGAAACAAATCCTTTGGGACTTCAGAAGAACTTAAATGATTATGATGCAAAATTCAAAGTTTAAGTCAGAGAAGTCCAAGAAAAATAAAAGGAAAAATGATAGTAAAACTAATCTGCTACTGAGGTAACATAGATAAAGTAGACCTAGAGGTTGCTTGTCCATTATATGATATGTCGGTAGATTCAACACAATAGACGAGTAGTCCTCATTGGTGATTTAAATTCAAACAAAGTTGTTCAACTTGCTCTTGGTTCCCATCTTACCCCTGGTTAACGCAATCAAAGCATTTCCATTAAGGGGTGATGAGCAAAATAAAAGGCACAAATGTGTGCGATGACCGTAAAAATGAGCAAAGCACATGGAAAAATGCTAAAGGCAATCAAGCTAATAACATATGTTCTTGGTGTGTTATATGCAAAAAGAAAAATAAATGCTCTACAAGAATATAGGTTGTGTGCCTCTCTGCTGTGCGATGGCACTTACCTAAGGATAAACATAACCTAAATATTCAATAATTCATTGTTGTTTGTGCCTCTCTGCTGTGCGATGGCACTGACCTGAGGCTTGGCATCTCTTTGAAAGCTCTTAGAATAGTCGCTTTTTTTCCAATACCCATAGACCGCTCAAAAAATCTCATGAGGAATGTTGATTACCACATGTGTGGGAAACACAAATGCATGTTGAAATAATTAAACCTAATTCATCACCAATGTAAGTCAAAAGTCGGTGTATGGATTTAAGTGGACAAACATACTGATAATCATCATGCCTGCAACTCTTGACAGTTAAAATCATTATGTACATTTTGTAGCTCTAGTATGATTTCCTAAAATTGCTATTGACTCTCAGTCAAAACAAGAATCTAGCATCAAAATGTTTTATCAAAATGTCCCAAATGATTCTGATACACCTGTATGATTCCATAATGAATCGTTCCAGAGATGATCAAATTAACTTGAAGCTGTGTTGTTCAAGAAGAAAAATCTGTTAGATGTTTTTCTAAAAGATTTCAATCCATCTCTAATCAAAACACAAAAATATGTTATGTTTTGTCTTTAATTTCAAGTCTTTTTTCTATTTGTCTAGTCTTTTGTTAGGTAAATGTCGGACTACACAACTAGAACAAATCTATGAATCACTCACTAAAGTGGGTCACGTCTTAGATTATCAATTACTTTTAAACTAAAAGGATCACGTATGAGGTGGTCAAATGGTGTTAAAAGGTCATAATGTTTATCAAAGGTTATCATTTTAAAGGATTGACAAGTATATGAGGTCAAACTCATGAGTATGAGCCAATCGTATGATTAGATCATAAGAATGATCAAATCGCATGATTGAACCATAAGAATAAGCAGTCACACAATTGGACCATGTGTATGAAACAACCATGGGATTGGACTACAAGACTGAACCAATCGTACGAATGGATGAAGGAGTATCAAGCAGTCATGTAAGGCACCGTTCCCAAGATGCATACAGCTAGCCAATCATTGTTCACAAAACATACTATTGCATTTAACTTTTATAAAAACATCACAACAGAACATTAAAATAAATTTTTCTTTCATAATAACTACTTTCGCAAGTTAATACAATCATTCATTACACCTTTTCATTTGTTCACATTACAGTGCAAAAACAGTAACAAAAGAATGCCATCCAAAATAACAAGTAGTTGCCCCGTGCCATCCTCAGCAATGCTCACCTGCCAACTGGAAAATGCATAAAAAGTCAGCGTTGCTGAGTAAGTTCTAATTTTATAATAAAACATACTTTACATTCAATAAACCGTTCTTTACTTTTGCATGCGATCACACATCATATGTACACATAGATAATATCATTATATCTTCATCATTCGTTGATTTACTTTCTTTCATTCATGGTATGTCATTATCATCACATTCATTACTTTCGTTCATACATTCATCATTACTTCTTTTCATTCCATCAATCCATGAACCTTACCCTACCGTCACGCATAAAGCTGGTACTGGGCCGGGGTCCATCATAGACCCCCCATCATGGCGCATAGCAACCTGGCCACAGTACCTAGGGTAAGTTCAGGTGTACCATTGTCATGTGCTATACCCTATCGTCATGCATAAAGCTGATACCGGGCCGGTGTCCATCATAGACCCCTCGTCATTGCGCACATCAACCTTGCCACAGTACCTAGGGTAAGCGACAAAGGTTCCATACATATGTTCAATCACAAAGAAAGGACCTGATGTGCATCCTTCTGGGTTAGCTAACCCACACACCATTGGGCTAACACCCTATAATGGGGCGTGTCCCGACATACAAGGCTTGCAAGACTTTCTTTACTTTCCATCATTCATTAATGCATGCATTCATTCATCATGTTCCTCTTTCATTATCGTCCACATTACATTACATAATACTTTCATTTCATTCATTAACATCCAACGTAAAGCCATGAGAAAATAAACATACATAATAAGGAACATCATCATACAACATAATATGCCCGTCATAACATCTATGACCTCAAAAGTCAGCTTACATGAACCCACGGGAACATCCCAAGTCAAAGCCTACATTCGTCTTTTACCCAAGAAAGTCAGAAAACATTCTAAGTGTTCATCTGCATTAGTCTTTTGTTCATCCGCATTTGCGATATATCATCCGCATTTTGACAGGATCAGTGATCACAAGTTTGATGTTTATCAGAATGTAAAGCAGCGGAATACACAAACGAATTAGACAAATTGTAGCAAGCAAACAATATATGTAAGCGTTAAGATCGCATACGGTTATAGGGAGAGAATATGAATTCCTGATTTCTAGGAATGTTTATAGATGGAGAATATTTCTAATCAAATCAAACAAACATTCCATTCAATTGCTCATATCGCTCATGATTACAATGGGTTGTCACTCCTTATATAGAGTGCAACAGTTACTGCTGTTATCACGGAAAGTGACAACTGGCAGATCCAATACAGAAATAACTAAATCTTAACAAACTACTGAAATGTTCACAACTACTGAGAACATATCAGCAGGTTAAGTACAAAATATAAAACTACTGAAACTACAACGACTGAAGAACAAGCTCTTCAGTCGTTTTACAAAACTACTGAAACATAAAACATAAAACTACTGATATCACAACTACTGAAGAAGTACTCTTCAGCAGTTGTGACAAACTACTGAGGCTTCAGTACTTGATCTTCAGACTTTGACCTTCAGGCGTTTCATCAGCTGATGACTTCAGTAGATATCATCAGCTGATGTCTTCAGTCTTTGTCTTCAGACTTTGTACATCAGTTGTTGATCTTCAGCACTTGTGAACTCTTCAGCTGTTGTACTTCAGTACTTGGTCTTTCAGCTTCAGCACTTGTGTTCTTCAGCTGTGTACTTCAGCACTTTGGTTCTTCAGCAGTTGGTCTTCAGCACTTGATCTTCAGCTGTGAAGTCTTCAGTACTTGTCAAACTACTGATGAGGCTTTCAGCAGTTGTTGTGATACCGTGTGGGACTTAGAGGTTTTCTGATCTTGGCTCATTGGTTCTTTTGGTCCAACAAACTCCCCCTGAACCAATGCAGCCAAAACCTCTAACTTATTTATACTCCCACTTATTGATGGCAAAAATGTTGGTCTTTTTCCTTCTTGATCAGTAGAGAAGATGACCCATGTACGCTCCGGCCTGGGAAGAACCTCAAATATTTGTTTGGCAGAGTATGAATGGGAACTCTGTTTTGGGGAACTGGACACAGAGTTGTTATCCCATTCATGAGATTCACTTCCCCATAATGAGTCTGTATGACTCACGGACATAGGCCTCAAGGAGAACAATTTGTTCCTCTTGAGAGAGTTCTTCAGCTCCTCCTTCGAAGAAGAACTCTGGACCATAGTACTCTGATAAGTACTTCATGGTCCTGCCATTTTTCAGCTCCACCGTAGTTACCTCCCTGTATACAAATTCATCCGGATGGTTGCCTTCAAGGAGTAACTGGAGCTCATTCTTTTGGATGTCTTCAAGCTTTTTGTAAACAACCCCCTTCTTAATCATCTTGTTTTCTAGTAAGGCTTGAGGTGTCTTCTTTGCTTGGTGAGCTTTCTTGAATTCATCAATGATTTCCCAAGGTGAGACTACAACGGCCAGCATGATGGTAGATTCTATTGTTTTTCGTACTTGGCCGTTGTATCTGTGTGGGATAGTTCTTTTATGGATTCTAGAACTCACCCTGGGGTCTGGCCATACTCTCACTCTCTCCCTCTGATACTGAAAGGTGTGTCTGAGAGTGTACAGCCTTTGAGCATGCCCTTTCATGGCTTGAATAGATGATGACTGAGGAAATTCCTTGTCAACCATCTTCAACAGTTGCTCATCGTGCTGTTTCTGCTGTTCTTCTTCTTCTATTTTGACTCTGACCATTTCCCTTTGAGAGTCGGGTGTGATCATGGATTGACTCTGGGGCTTTGGTAGCTTCAGAACAGCAGAGAGTGGCAGACTATCATCTTCATCCTCTTCTTCTACTTCTTCTAGCCTCAACACCCTTCTCTTCTTCTTCTTGGGTGCATCATCGGCTGTTGGTTTAGAGGGTGAGGGAATTGGTTTTGTGGTTGTGGTTTGGGTAGTTTTGATGTTGGAATGTTGACAGGCTGTTCTAGCATTTTGGATGTGAGTTTGGCTTTTGACTGTTTGGCTAGTTCAGTCCTGCTCCCAGCACCAGCTTCATTTAAAACTTCAACAATTAAACCTTTTGTATATTCTTCAGACGAACAGATCTTGGTGGTTATTGCCAAGATACTGTCCCTGGACCAAGCTTTGATCTCGATCAATGATCTTCCAAGATGTTTTGCTATAAATCTGATCATGATCTCCAGCCTTTCTCTTTCTGACACATCATAACTTGACCATCTTGATTGGATTTCTTCAATCTCTAGTCTTCTGATCTCAGAATCAAGTTTTTCAGTGTCATGGCCTTGCCTAAACAACTGATCAATGATGTTATCCATTGATCTGCTGTGTTCGGCATCAGCCTCTTTCACCATCAGCTCCAAGGCTTTCTCTTTTTCATCCTTCTTCTTTTTCTTGTATGTGACATGAAAGTCTTTTGAACTTTCAGTCACTTTCTCCATGGTAGCCTCCTCCTTCTCTTTTTCCTTCTCTTTCTCAGTCTCCTCAACCAACTCCTCAGTTTCCACTACTGTCTCTTCTGTTTCTTTCTCCTTCTCTTTCCTCTTTCTTTTACCTTTCACTGCTGAACTCTCCCCCTTTTTGGTGCATTGGTTGCAGGGAATTGAGTAGCAGAAAGTTGTTTGCTCAGAACATTCTCCACCATGGGTTGTAAGACAGAAGAAAGTCTCTCATCAACAGTTTTGATCACCAATTCAGTTAGCTGTGGGGTGATGAGAGATAGGGGATTTTGAAGGATAGCAGCCAGTTGCTCAGGGGGGTTCTGTCCCTGAGGAATGGTGCCAGAACAGAGGCAGGTGGCTGAGATTTTGTGAGTGGTTGTGTGTTTAGGAGACCTTCAGAGGAAGGTGCCATCTGTTGGGTTGATGTGGTGGCAGATGGTCTTACTCCTTGAGAGAGTTGGTCAAGTAGGTTTTGCAGTCTACTGACTTCCTCCTCTAGGATCGTGTTTGGGCAAGAACATCATAGAAGAAGCCCAGGTCATCATCAGCATATGCTGAATCACCTGACCTCCTGCTTGTAGCAGGATATACATGCTCTGGGTGTAGACCAGATGTAGCATGTGCCCCTTTGTCTTGGAACTGGGGACTTCCAGCCTCAGGACTTTGTCCTTCATCGGCTGTTGCCTCTGGTGAGGTCTTAGTTATGTTACCACCTCAGTCTGATCATTTGCTGATTCAGAAGAGTTGGCAGCCTCACCAGAAGTTCTTATCTCCATATCAACACCAGGAGATAGAACAGTTAAACCCCTGTGCTGTGGGTTCTCAGGTGCACTGTATTCCCCCCCTCAATTGTAGAGGTATTCCCAGTGGTAAGTGGTTTCTGGGGAGGGGGTGAGGAGTGCAATTGAGTCAGCACTTGTGCAACTATTAAAGTTGGGCTGTGAGGGGCGGTTGGTTGGGGTACAGGGGAAGAAGCAGTGTGCACCTGGGGTGGATGGTGCTCTTCAATGGCAATCTCCTCAAGTGAGGAAGATCCCAGATAAGTAGGTGCCCCTTGGGTTGCTGCAGTTCCTGTTGAGAGGAAGCCTGAGCGGCTGTGGCTGGAGGAGTCATTGTATCCACTAGGGGGTTTGGACTAGTGGATATATCCTGCGTTTGTTGTGCAGGCATCCTCAGGGGACTCAATTCCCTGAGTAGCCTTTTGGGTTTCTTTTTGGTGGGTTTGGTGGGGACATTGGATTTGGAGGTGGTGGCTGTGGGTTCCAGCTGCGTGGTTTTTCGCAGCTTGGCAGCCATTTTTAGTGTCCGGTCAGAGTTGCCGGGAGTATACTTCTGGCAAAACAGCCGTAGCAGGGACTCCCAAGCCAACAAGTCCCTCAGCATTAAGCTGGTCTATTATAATGGCCATGATGAACCGTGGATAGAGTATCCAACGGTTGGCAGTTAATTTTTGAGCCATATCTTTGAGCTCTGAAAATATTAATTCGGAAAAGTTCAGTGGTTGTTGCTCAAGGATAGAATACAATACCTGCTGCCATTTGGTGGACATTTGATCCCAAGACGATGTCTTAGGGGCCAAACATACATTGACCATGTGAAAGATCAGGCGCTCAGCGTCATGAAGTGTTTTTCATAATGGTTGTGGCACTGAGATCACCTTGATATCCATGCTGAGCAAATGATAGATCTATGGTGCCCTTCGGATATCCAGCAGGAGAGGTAGCATCACTCAGGAAGAATTTTTCGGATTGTTGCAGGAGTAATCACTACTTCTTTGTTGTTGACTACAGACCGGAGGGATTGTGTGTTGCTCTCCTCAGTTGTAACCGTAATGTTCATCCAAAATTGGTTCAAGGATTCGGCATGTAAAACAGGGTTCAGAAGGAATGCCTTGTTGTATGGGACTGAACCATAAGATCGATAGCAGCATCGAACTTAGTCCAGATCGGCGATTTTGTAAGGTAGGCAACACAGTTGTGTCGCGGTTTAATTTGCAAAGACGCCATGGAAATTTTGTTGGAGAGGAACGTTAGGTTTGAAGAAGATGAAGTATGGAGAGCTCAGGTTAAGGGTATTATAGGGTACGGGTGAGAAATGACTGAAGGATGTGGTGTTAGTCATCAGTAGTTTTAACGACCGTTGACATGGTATTATCCTTTCAGACGTTGAAACAGCTGAAGTCGTGGTTTAGGCATCAGTAGTTTAGAAAACTACTGAAGACCGTGGTTTTGACTTCAGGTGATTGAAACAACTGAGGACATGGTGTTTGTCATCAGTAGTTATGAAACTACTGAAGACAGTGGTTTTGTCATCAGCTGTTGTAAACACTGAAGACTTGGTATTAGTCATCAGTAGTTATAAAACTACTGAAGACGTGGTTTTGCTTCAGTTGTTTAAAATGAAACAGCAGTTGTGAACAAAGAGAGACTGAGCTCTCAGCTGTTTCGTCAATTCTTAGCTTTTCAGCTGTTTCAAACTATCCTCAACACATTCATCAGTCTTTATGGCTGATTTCAGTTGTTTCATAGGACATCAGTACTTATCTGTTTTTACTGATTTCAGTAGTTATGACTACATCAGTAGTTGTAACTACTTCAGTAGTTTAGAACAGATGAAGTACTTCAGTACTTGTGAGAACTTTTAGCCTTCAGTAGTTAAAAACTACTGAGGTTAAAAGAGCTCATCAGTACTTATATGTGACAGGCACTCATGATCATCAGTATGAATTACTGAGATCATCAGTAGTTGTCACCTATTCTAGCTGCAGCATACCAAGCCTTAACACCAGGTTTTGGAAAGTTGAACTATCCAAAGGCTTAGTAAAGATGTCTGCAAGCTCATCAGCACTGGGCACAAACTTAGGATAGATCAATCACCTTTTTCAAAACAATCTCTTATAAAATGATGTCTGATCTCTATATGTTTGGTCCTAGAGTGCTGGACTGGATTTTTGACAATGCAAAGAGCTGAAGCACTATCCATTAACAATGGAGTCTTAGTCTCTGTAATGCCATAATCCAAAAGTTGGTTTTGAAGCCAGAGTACCTGAGATGTACAGCTTGCAGCAGCAATGTACTCTGCTTCCGCAGTGGATGTAGCAACTGAGGTCTGTTTCTTGCTCTGCCAAGAAATTAAGCAGTTGCCTAGGAATTGGCATCCACCAGAAGTTGATTTCCTGGTCAACTTACACCCTGCATAGTCACTGTCAGAAAAAGCAACTAATTTACCAGAATGGTTTGTAGAATACCATAAACCTAGAGATGGAGTGCCTTGCAGATATCTAAAGATCCTCTTGACTGCAATCAAATGAGACTCTTTAGGTGCAGCCTGAAATCTAGCACAAACACATGTAGCAAACATAATATCTGGTCTAGAAGCTGTTAAATACATCAAGGACCCAATCATACATCTGTAAAGTGTTTCATCAACCACTTTACCTTTCTGATCTGAGTCCAGTTGTGTGGTGCTGCTCATGGGAGTAGAACAGGGCTTACAGTTTTGTAAATCAAACTTTTGCAAAAGATCTTTTGTATATTTGGATTGATGAATAAAAATTCCATCAGCCTTTTGTTTGATTTGCAACCCCAGAAAGAACTGTAATTCTCCCATGGCACTCATTTCAAACTTCTGTTGCATCAACTTTGTAAAGGCATCACACAACTTTGGATCAGAGGATGCAAAAATGATATCATCTACATAAATTTGAACAAGTATTATGCTATGCTGCCCAGCTTTCTTAATAAATAAAGTCTTGTCTATGGAGCCTCTAGTGAATTGTTTTCCAGAAGAAAGTTTGATAATGTCTCATACCAGGCTTGGGAGGAGCTTGTTTTAACCCATAAAGAGCTTTATCAAGCTTATACACCCAATTAGGATGTTTGTTGTCCTCAAAGCCTGGAGGTTGACATACATAAACCTCTTCTTTAACTTTTCCATACAAAAATGCACTTTTGACATCCATTTGAAAACTTTAAGTTTTTGATAAGCAGCATAAGCTAAAAACAATCGAATTGCTTCCAGTCTGGCTACAGGGGCAAAGGTTTCATCATAATCAATACCTTCTTCTTGTGCAAACCCCTGAACAACCAGTCTGGCCTTGTTCTTAACAATAAGCCCATTTTCATCAGTTTTGTTCCTAAACACCCATTTAGTGCCTATTGCACACTTACCTGGAGGTAGAGGAACCAGTTCCCACACTTGCTGTTTCTTGAACTGAAGAAGCTCAAGCTGCATGGCATCAACCCATCCATTGTCCTTTAAAGCAATGTGATAATTCTTTGGCTCTTGCTGACTGATGAAGAGAGCATAGAAGCAGAAATTTGACAATTGACTTCTTGTTGATACACCAGCAGTGATATCACCAATGATTTGAGACATGGGGTGATTCTTCAGATCTTGATACACAATGAGATCTGTGCAAGTGTTTGTAGCCGGTTCAGCAGCAACAGATGGTGATGGTGAATCATTTCCTTGAAACCAATCAGTGGATGGTAATTCAAAGGAAGTTGAATTCGAAGAAATCTCATCAGCATTTGTTGTGGATGGTGCTACTGGCGCTACAGGAACATCAGGTCTAGTTGAATCAGGCAGCTGATCACTAAACCTGAAGAGGTGAGTACTGCAATCATCATCATCATCAGCAGTACCACCAGGTGGTGAACTGTTGACAGGAGCAACAGCAGGAGTTTGATAAGGAACATATTGCAGTATGTCCAGATCAAATAACTCCACAGGACTTTGTGGAATCTTGTCCTTTGGAGATTCATTAAACTTAACATGTAGAGTTTCTTCAACCATCTTTGTTCTGCAGTTGAAGACTCTGTATGCTTTGCAAGTAGATGAATAACCAACAAAGTATCCTGCATCCACCTTAGGATCAAATTTGTGGAGTTGATCCTTTGTGTTGAGAATAAAACAGGGACACCCCCAAATGCTTTGAAAAATGAAATCAGTGGAGCCAAATGATGGAGAACTTCATATGGAGTCTTCATCAACCTCTGATTTACTAAAACTCTATTTTGCACATAACAAGCTGTGTTGACAGCTTCGGCCCAAAGGTCAATGGCAACCTGAGTCAGCCAGCATGGACCTTGCAGCTTCAATGAGGGTCCTGTTCTTTCTCTCCACTACTCCATTTTGTTCCGGAGTCCTTGGAATGCTGAACTGCCTTTTGATTCCCTTTGAGAGATAGAATCATCAAGTGTATGATTTCTGAACTCAGTTCCATTATCACTCCTAATACACTTGACTGGAAGGGAATACTGCTTCTCAATGTACAGCACAAAGTGGATAATCTTCTGAGCAGCCTCATCCTTTGAATGTAGAAGAAAGTCCATACAAATCTGGAGTAATCATCCACAATTACCAGACAGTATTTCTTCTTTGCCATGCTCATTACTCTCACAGGACCAAATAGATCCATATGCAGTAATTGCAAGCAGGCAGTGGACTTGGACACTTCAATAGGAGGAAATGAGACCTTGTGCTGTTTCCTTTAAACACAAGCAGTGCAAGTTTCATCACAGTGGAACTCCTTTATTGGTAAGCCTCTGACTAAACTATTGTGGCTAAGCTGATTCATGTTTTTGAGATTAACATGACCAAGCCTCCTGTGCCATAGTTTAGATTCTTGAAAAGAGGCTTTGGAAAATAGGCAGGATTACCTTTGAGATCTATCTTCTTAGAGAGATCTAAGGCATACACTCTTCCTGTCCTGTTGGCTTTCAGGAGAGTGTGATCATCCAACACCTTGTCAATCAAGGGCAAAACTTTGGATGACAGAATCCTACAGTTTTGACTTGTGAAAAGGGCAACATGGCCTTTATCACACATTTGACTGACACTCAAGAGGTTGTACTTGAGATTTTCCACATGATTAACATCATCAAATTTGATTTCTCCATTGGAGACAAAGCCCTTACCGATGATGTAACCCCTAGCATCATTGCCAAAAGAGACAAATCCCTTCTTTCCTTGAGAGTAGTCATGAAGAAGAGAGATGTTCCCAGTCATGTGCATGGATCCCCCACTGTCTACATACCAGATGCTATTTTGGCATGTTGAAGAACCCTGCAATAATAAACAATCAGTTAGTTTTAGAGACCCAAACCTTTTTGGTTTTGGGCCTGGTCTCATCAATAGATGGTAAACTAGCATGTTTATTTGTAACAACAGCCTGAGAGGAAGAAGATGGTGCAGAAGAGGAGTCCTTTGGCTTAGACCTCCTTTTCTGTGGTTTCAACATAGGAGAATCTAGTTGGTTAACTCTACCCAACAGATGTTGTACCATCATCACCAGCTGTGTCTGATTTTGTGATAAAGCTTTCAGCTCATCAGACACATTGCTAGTGGAGTTAGATAAGTCCTATGTTGCACCTTCTTCTTTTGAGCACCCTCAGCTGTCACCTGTTTAACTCCTTCCTTTTTGAATTGCTTTAAGGACTTAAGGGTTACAGGATTTGATGTTGCTGATACAAATGTGGTCTCAAACTCATTTTTCATTTTTACCATTTTCTCATTAATTTCTTCCTTTTGTTTGAGTTTGGAACCTCTTTTGTACCAACAATCATCTGTAAGATGATTGAACAAACCACATACTTCACATGGTTTCTTCTTCATCTTAGGTTGATCATCAACTAAAGATGATGAAGCAACGAAGACTTGTTCTTCAATGCTTTGGAAGCATTGGTTGCTTTCTTAACAGCATCTTTAGTAGTCTTCAAACTCTTTCTACTGCCAGTTTTCTTCTCTTCAGTACTGACAGCAGTTGAAGTTTGAACTTCAGGAGTTGAATCCTGCTCTCCAGTCCTTTCAGGACCTTCAGGATTGACTCCTGAGTTGATCAACTTATTGATCATGTGAATGTCAGCATTTGGACCATCAACATCAGCTGATAGGTTCAAAGAGGACTTGATACTGACTGCTACTTCTGATTGTGCTGTATCAGAAGGTAGATCACATGACTTGATGGATTGGTTATCACTCTCACCATCAGATTCTACCTCTGCTCTTGGGGTAAAATCTGTAGGTGGAGCAGTGTGATTGTAACCAATTCCAAACTTCACATTTGAAGCAGATTGCTTACTAAGAAGCATTTCAAAACCTTTGCATGATTGTACCCATCTATCACACTCGACCTGGGTAACTGCAAGGGTTTCTTTGAGATCTTTGTACTTCTCTAAAAGTACATCTTCTCTAGCCTTATCATCAATTATTTTGCAATTCAGTTTATAAACCTCATCATTTTTATCTTTGAGCACAAACTCAAACTCAGCTTTGTTTTTGGAATTTCTTGTTCTAGCTCAATGTTCTTATTAATTAAAGCTACATTTGCTTCTCTAATGGAAGCAAATGCTGCTATGCATTGTTCAGAACATAATTTGGCTTTTGCCTCAGAGGATACCTGTGATACCTGAGGTGTAGAGGCATTGGAAGATGAAGTATCAGCAGACTCCAAAGCCATAAGAGCTAGATTCCCAAAGGACTGTCACCACCATGTTGACCAGCACCTGAGAACAGTTGATCATGACCAGACAAGTCATCTGGTAAACTGCTCCAGTCAACAACTCCTGGGGTGAAGAAGCTGTGTGTTGAGATGAAGGTTGTTGATGAGATGGGGAAGGCTGAGGTTCTGGTAATGCATGAGGTTGTGGTGTCATAGGAACTTGAACTTGACTTGACTGTGGCATGTAATAACAAGGGTACTGATAAGGCATTTGACCCTGAGAACAAAATATGCCGGAGATTGTTGTTGAGGATGATGACTAGATGTGACAGGATGTTGCCCTCTGTTTTGTTGACTATTGCCAGGAAAAGTCACAAAGGGTGCAGTAGAGTTAGATCCAGTTGATCTACATTCTCTTGCAAAGTGCCCAAGCCTGTGGCATTTGTGCACCTCAACTTGCTCTTGTCAAAACCAACTTTGGTTTTGCCAGAGAGTCCTGGGAATTTTCTTTCCAGTTCTTTTGTAGAACTTCTGAGATCTGATATTTATCAAGGCCATTTGGCTCAAATATCCATCTCTTCTAAGTCATCATCAGCAATCCCCTTGAGATCATCCATGATGAAACATAAATTGTCATTATTACATCCAGTGAACTGACCATCAACACTTACAAATGCAGAATTAGAAGTGCTCGAAGAGAAATTAATATGCTCATCATACTGGCATTCAGATGCAGCATATTCTGACTCATGACCCACCAAGGCAGTGTTGCCTTGAATAAAGTCTTCAGTGAGCTTTCCAGATGAAGACAGCTTTCTCTTCTGTTCTATCTCTCTCTCAAAAGTGAGCAATTTCCCATGGAGTTGGGTGAGAGATAGTTTGTCCAAACTTGCACTGGAGCGTAGGACAATAGTATATGTGTCCCATCTCTCAGGCAGTGATCTGAGAAATCTGTTATTCATCTGAATATTGGTGTATTCAAGTTTGACCATTTTTAGTTCAGAGATCAAACAAGAAAACCGCTCATATTGTTGAGTCAGTGTCTCACCCTTTCTATGAGAGAATGTCTCATATTGTGGGCAAGAATTTCTCTATTATTTGCCAAGACCTCATCTGTTCCTCCAAATTGTTCTTTCAAAGCAATCCAGAGGTCATGGGCAGTTTCATGATGCATTAGCCCAGAATAGATTTCATTGGGCAAAGCCATGGCCAGAATTCCATGGGCTTTTGCATCAATCTCAAGCAACTTTTTATCCTCATCTGAGTATTGCTCCCTCCTCTTCGGAACCATTTGATTGGTTTCCGGGTTATTCACCATAGGCTTGTGTGGACCATGTACCACTGATGTCCAACACCCTGCGCTGTTAACAGACAGGTGATGGAGCATACGTCTTTGCCATATGTTATACTCATTCCTAACCAGCATAGGAGGCTTGGTTGAGGAACCAGTATTGTGAGGATCATTGGAGGGAGTGGTCATTTTCAGTTCAAAAACAGTTTAGTTCAAGTTTTAAAAAGTTTTAGACAAACCACAACAAACTCAATGAGAACCAAGAATAAGATCTCAGGATGAATGAGCAGAAATACAGAAAATTCAATCTCTATAACCGTTTCTTGCAAAAACAAAAGCTAATTCAATCAAACTTGGATCTAGAATAGCAGTTTCAATGATCAATTATTAGATCGATCAATGATTAACCTGCTCTGATACCATTTGACAGGATCAGTGATCACAAGTTTGATGTTTATCAGAATGTAAAGCAGCGGAATACACAAACGAATTAGACAAATTGTAGCAAGCAAACAATATGTGTAAGCGTTAATCGCATACGGTTATAGGGAGAGATATGAATTCTGATTTCTAGGAATGTTTATAGATGGAGAATATTTCTAATCAAATCAATCAAACATTCCATTCAATTGCTCATCGCTCATCGCTCCTGATTACAATGGGTTGTCACTCCTTATATAGAGTGCAACAGTCACTGCTGTTATCACGGAAAGTGACAACTGGCAGATCCAATACAGAAATAACTAAATCTTAACAAACTACTGAAATGTTCACAACTACTGAGAACATATCAGCAGTTAAGTACAAAATATAAAACTACTGAAACTACAACGACTGAAGAACAAGCTCTTCAGTCGTTTTACAAAACTACTGAAACATAAAACATAAAACTACTGATATCACAACTACTGAAGAAGTACTCTTCAGCAGTTGTGACAAACTACTGAGGCTTCAGTACTTGATCTTCAGACTTTGACCTTCAGGCGTTTCATCAGCTGATGACTTCAGTAGATATCATCAGCTGATGTCTTCAGTCTTTGTCTTCAGACTTTGTACATCAGTTGTTGATCTTCAGCACTTGTGAACTCTTCAGCTGTTGTACTTCAGTACTTTGGTCTTTCAGCTTCAGCACTTGTGTTCTTCAGCTGTTGTACTTCAGCACTTTGGTTCTTCAGCTGTTAAGGTCTTCAGCACTTGATCTTCAGCTGTTGAAGTCTTCAGTACTTGTCAAACTACTGATGAGGCTTTCAGCAGTTGTTGTGATACCGTGTGGGACTTAGAGGTTTTCTGATCTTGGCTCATTGGTTCTTTTGGTCCAACACATTTCCTTTCCTTGATCTCCGCATTTCCTTTCCTTCATCCGTATTTCTTTTACTTCATGTGCATTTTTCTTCCTCAATCCGCATTTCCTTTCCTTCATCTGGATTCTTTTTTACTTCATCCGCATTTCCCACTACTCATCCGCAATCTCCACATATAGCAAATGTCCATGCCGCATTGACTGTTAATCCGCATTGACTTTCCTTAGCAATTAATGCTCATCCGCCGCATTAAACTTGTCATCCGCATTGACTTTCCATACTCATCTGCATTCTTCTGCTACTTAGGCAGACTAAAACTTAAATACCTATGAGCTCTAAACATCAGTCTCCCGTTCCTAACATCATCTAGCTGTTCTAAGCTTAAATCTACTTCCTAGCCTTAGAAACACATCATACATCATCAAGCATGAGCATAGCCAATCATCAAGCATGAGCATAGCAATCATCACATCATAACATCAACATAGACATAATCAAACGTACGGGTTTGAAACCCAGTTTAATGAAATCATACATTCATACATTTCCAGCCCCAACATAGTTACAAACTAGTAAAAGAGGCGTTCTAGAACTGACCTTTGCAGCTCTTGAGTATGGCTTCTTCCAAACTCGTTTGCAATTGAGTTCAACCGCCTAGAACCCCACTAAAAACATACCCGAACACATACAAACACACATAAGCATAAACCTAAGATATAACTCGTTAAGAACACCATAAAAACTTGAATTCTTACCTTCAATTCACACTTTTCTGGTTGTTTCTCTTCAAAACCGAGAGTTCTCTACTTCCAGCTACTCTCACTTTCTAAAAATCAGAGAATTGGTGATATGTGTGACATATTGGCGGCCATATAACCTTTATCACCAAATTTTAAACTTTTTGTCATTTTTGTCACTTTTAACCCCTAGACTTGGGTTTTATTTATTTTTTTTATTTTTCATTCACTTTATTCTTTCTTTCTGTGTCTTCATAAATAACCGGTGTTACAAGTCCACCCCTTATAAAGGATTCATCCCCGAAACCTGTTATTCCTCGAACAGACATAGCTAATGCTGTCTCATCTCTTCTTCAGTCTCCCACGTAGACTTGGATCCCTTCATGTGCTTCCACTATACACTCACAAGAGGAACCACTTTATTCCTCAGCCTCTTCTCTTTTCGATCAATGATTTCCACCAGTTGCTCACATAATGGAGCCATTAATCTACTTCGATATCCTCTAGTGGAATAATCATATCCTCATTGTAGGTCCATGTGATCGTATTATAATGCAGATGATATTAAGAATCGTTCAATATCCAACAAAGATACTAAAAAACAATAAAAAAGAGGATTGAAAACAATAAGAACTCATTCGTAATACGACAATGATCAATGACAATCGATAACATAAAGCACAAGGGTAATTCTATGTATTAATTCCTTTGAAATGGCAACTTGCAACAATGATAATCGATTAGGGTTTTTGCAAGCATACATACAATGAGAAGAAACAAAACAATATAGCAGTCTATCGTTTCACAGACAGTTTCGCTGTTAGCGAAACTACACTGCCGAAACTATAGTTTCGCCAGACGAAACAGTAGATTCACCAAGCAAACAAAACAACTAACAGTGAGTGAACTTATAGTTTCGCTCATAATTTCGCTGGACTGCTAAAATACATAAATCTATGTACTTACAAAAGGGAACTAACAAAAGACCTATTGTAAGTAAAAGTAAACAACCTAAACTAAGGTGACTCCAACCTACACGTGATCTTCAGTACTCCCCCTAGGTTGGAGCGCACCATCTTAACCCTACTTGAATAGTCTCTTCAGCTGTAGTGACCTTTGTTGCTTTAGATTAATATTCAGCATCTCCTGCAATAGCTCCCTCTGAAGTTTCAGCACATGATTCTTTATGGTTTCCTCCTGCATCACTAGCTCCATCGGGATGAGCACTAGCCCTCAGAAACTGCTTGGCTAATTCTTGAATATCCATGTTAAGGTCATCTTGAGCCCTTACCTTGGCTAATTTATTCACCTCTGCCCTCACCCCTCTGATCTTGTTGGCTACATTCAGAAAGAGACTAGCTTCTTTCCGAGACTCTTCCCCAGCCCCAGCCTTTATGTGATTCTCACACAACACTAATAAATCTTCGTCGCAAAAAATGAATAACTCCATAGGATCAAAAACTTTAAATTCCTTTGCCATTCTTCACCCTAATCACAGCTTCCCTAGTATTATTATCATAAAACCATGTCTCTAAATCTTGTAGCTGTTGGAGAAGGGGATCATATAATTTCACCCTGTAGACTGTCTTTGGTGGTTTAATTCTCAAAACAATTTGTACATTTCCCGTTTCCCAGTCCTTGTCTTTCTTTGACCTTCTCCATTCTCACTTCATGTAACCAAACGATTCGAAGTTGTCATTAAGCACGTTTTGAGTTTCTATCATCAAAAGTGTGGCTCACTCGCTCAAATGTGCATTCAGAAGTGGTAGAGCTGCCAAACGCCTAAGGTCCCATTTAGGCAAGGACTTAAATCCTTCCTCTTATGCATATAGCTCATACTACCTCCCCTCCTCTTTATCATGAACATTTTTAGACCGGGATTATAAGACTAGCTTATGATCTTCTTGTTAGACTCCTATTTACTCAAACCTCTCATGTGTTGGAATAGGACAGTGATTTCTTCTGGTTCCTTATCCTTTACAAACCATTCAGCTCTATCCATCTCAAACACATGTTCAGCAACTTCCCCTTTCTTGCCACATAGATCAATGGTCTCTCATCAACTTCATAGAAGTCCGGTTTAGAATCATAGTCTATGAGCTATTCATCATCCTCTTCTTCATCAATCACGCCTTCCCTTTTTCAACATCTCTTTCCACTGAGTTCTCTCTTATTACCTCTTCTCGAATTAAATCCTTCTCAATATCAAGACCCAAGTCAACAAATCCAGCCTAAAAAATATCTTCTTCATTCTCTCTTCCAACATCCTTAGCTCTAGCTTCACAATCTCCAACATCAGCGGTTGCTGCACCAGATGTTCCTTCTCCTGCCTTGGATGAAGTACCAACATTCAGAAATTGATACTTTGAAGTGCCAGTGAGATCATCTAACTCAGATGGAGTTAGTTGATCAGGCAGGCCGGCTACAGCTTTCGGATGTGCAATCTCCTTAAACAAGTAGGCAGTTTTGATCAAGAAGCATCTTCTTCATGCCCTCTATTACCTCATCTTTTTGGTTTTCTCGAATCTCTTGATTGGTAAGTTTAGTCTTGATCATGCTTAGTTCATTTGTTCAGCTCTTTTGTTCAGCTCTTGAGGATACATCCACCCGTCTAATATAATTCCATCTCTCTGGAGGATACATATTTTCCCAAGGGTGGGTGATCTTTCCACTAAAATCGTGGTGTATTGCACAGCAGTCAGCAAAAATGCGGGGGTTCATTTGTACCAGCCTCTTTACCTCTCCATGTTTTGGTACATTTGGTATAAGATCATCAAAAATCATTTGAAGAAAACGAGGATATAACAGCCATTTTTCCTTCTTCAAGGCCATCACATTCTCAGCCATGCATGCAAATATCAATTTGGCAATGTTGGCCTTCTCTCCTTTGCAACACAACACCATCGCCTTTTCACAATCAATGTTTAGTCTTTGTTATCCTCCTTTATGGTGATCAAGACACATGATGGATACATGAGCAATAAATCTCCATTCTTTGGACAGAAATGACTTCTTGATTTCCTTACAGAACCAAAGCAGGCCCCTCATACCCTATGCTTCTAAATGCCTCAAAAACCTCTAAATCTGACATAGTAATTTAGTCTCTACAATCTTCTTCTAGTCTTAAAATTCTAGAAACAATCTCAGCAGTTTGGTCACTTCATAATCTAAGACTTTAGCAGTAATTCTTTATGAATTTCCTCATGTATCGTACTCAGCAGATCTTTAAAAATCTCTGATCTGAAGATCATAAATGGTGGTCGAATGAGATATGGCATAAGTTATAGGTGATCTTTGCAGCCATCTAATACATTCTCTGAACCCAGCAACCTTAGGATGTGTATCATCCAGAATCGTAGTGATATTATTCCGCTCATCGAACTTTAAGTTAACAATTTGATCATGAGAAAGAGACCAAATAAGTTGAATAAGAATTCAAGAAATTAAGAAAAGAATAACGGAGAATAATAATTTTAAATAAATATTAGAAAAATTATTTCAAAAAAAAATTGGATTGCCGAAAGAATAATTTCGCAGACAGTTCCGGCGGGCGAAAGTGTAGTTTCGCGAGCTAAAACATGTCAATTTCGCTAAACAGGAAAGGTAGTTTCCACCAGGCGAAACAGTATGAGCTAATGTCCATATCTGGGGAAACTCAAACTTGGTCAGCGAAACTGTTAGATTTGCTTAGACAAAATAACTTCACAGTTTCGCTGAAATTTAAAGAACTTTCATTTAGTTTCGCTGGAAAAACAGTAGTTTCGTTGGATGAACAGCGTAGACAACGAAGAAACACAACCAATAAACTTAGAATGTGTTATTATTACGAGGATTAACATATAGTTATGAGTTTGAAACACACATGTGAACTAAATACAACCAACAGATATAAACAATACCTAAAATCACGATATCAATCGAACCAGTCACGGTAAAGCCCTAAGAAAGAGGAAACTACGAAAGTGCGAAAGTGTGAGGATATAATTTCGTAGAAGGACTTATATTGCAAATAGTTTCGCATGCTGCGAAACTATAGTTTCGCTAGACGAAACAACAGTTTGGCCAGGCGAAGTTGCAATTTCTACAAACGAAATTCAGATCAGAATGACTTCGCTTATAATGAGAATGTTAAGCGAAATTGCAATTTCGTTTAGCGAAACAAATAGCGAAAGTATAGTTTCGCTGCATTTATTACTATTATTATTATTATTAGTATTATTATTTTTTTTATAATATATTTTTTTAAGAAATGCAAACATAACAAATCTCCAAATTGATGGGAGATCACATCCTCAAGATAGAAATAGCAAAAAGATGAATTAGATCATCGATCGGCAATGAGATCACACTGATAACTGAATTTAATCACATTCTTTGAATGAATTTTGAATTTCTTAAACAGATCAATAACGATTGGTGATATGTTTTTCCACTTAAACCTATGCCTTATCTTTTTCGGCAAACAACATATGATTTGTTAAGGTTCGATTAGATGCTTTAGAATGTTAGGCCCCAAAATCATATTGCTAAACCCTCACCCAACCTTAGGATTTCTTGAATTTTGTTACGTCCATTATAGAGCAAGCCTTGTGTATTAGTGTGCAAGTGATTATTATCATAATATTACACTGAGATATGAAATCATCATTTAGATGATGTGACACAAATTAGATCAAATAGGTGAGAGCTCCAGGTCTATACTCACGTATAATAAAGGAGATGACCATTTAATCATGTGCCGATGAGAACTCCAGGTCAGTACCAGCATACAACAGAGGAGATCATCACTCCTGGTCAGTACCACCATACATCATAGGAGAATAGCACAAACACAAGACATATAAATACACCAAACATCACTCATGTATAGGGCTTATATGATTTGTATCATGGTGTGAGAAAGATCAATTCTCAATCCAATTTTTGTCAAGACTCAGTTTTCATGCAGGCCAAAAAGATCGCGTAAATCCAGACATCCTTAAGCATATATTTTAATGTAAATCAAAATGCTGCAGCTTACTTTATTATTCAGGCTGAGTCTATCAAGAATATCGTTACAAAATCTGTTTGTTTGAGCATTATATGTGGTCCCCCTTTTTGTTTTTGATTTTTTAAATAAGATGTGAAATATATAACATCATCAATTACTATCATTTCTCATTTTAAGTACCAATCATGCAAAAATTAACATATCGCGAGGATATACAATCATTTCTCGTCATTTTAATATTAACACCTAGATTATTTTAAGGCTTCCCCAAAATTTTATTTTAGAAGATAAAATTTAATAAGGTGATAATGATAATTCCTCAAGTTTTCCAGTTCTCTTTTTATTTTTATTTACTAATACTCTCCCCCTAAATTTTTATTTTTGCAAACCTTTTTTTGACTATGTTTTTTATTATTATTTATTTAAATTTTTTTTATATAAAAAAAGAGGTTTAAAAGGATGTTAGCCCTAGCATAAAGATCAATTCATTAAAATGGGGTTTATCAAAAGTTTTTGTGAAAAGATCTACGTTCTGATTTTTTGTGTCAATAGGTATACTATCGATAAAACCTTTTCTTGAGCATCACGAATTATGTGAATTCGTGTTTCGATGTGCTTGATTCGGGAATGATGAATAGGATTTTTTGCAATCCCAATGGCTGCTTCGTTGTCGCAAAACAAAGGCGTGTGGAGGAAGTTAATTCTGTAGTCAATCATTTGGTGTTGTATCCAAAGAACTCGGGAACAACAACTAGAGGCAGCAATGTATTCTGCTTTGATTGGGATGAGTAAGATTGAGATTCTTACTGTGAATCGAATATGGTAATCAAGTCTGTGATTGAATGGCGGAAACAAACAATCAAACAACATTCAATGCAAGAAAATTACTCATAAATGCTTTTGTATTGTATTATGAAAGTTGATGAATTACAGAGAATAATTACAACAAAAATTCTCTATGTCTATCAGCCGTCACCTCTGTATGACGTTATTTATTCTATTTATAGGCAGTCAAGATGCCTTTTACAAAATGACTAAACTACCCCTGAACTATTACATCAGAACTAGTCTAAGTCTTCAGCCGCATATTTGCTTGTTCATCCGCATTGACAAATGCGGATGAGTTAACTTGATTAGCATTTCTTCACTTGATCATCAGCATTAGTATGTTGGTCATCCGCATTGGTTAATCCGAATGAACAAATACGTATGCGCATTTGTTCGGTCATCCGCATTTGTCTAATGCGGATGAGCAAAGTCTTGTCTGCATTAACTTTTAGTCTTCTAGATTTGTCTAATGCGGATGAGCAAAGTCTTGTCCGTATTTGCATTATGTCTTCCGTATTGACAAATACGGAAGACAACACTTGTTCTTTTTCTTAGCAGAATTTTCATCCGCATTTCTTCTTGGACATAAGGGATTCCAGCATAGTAATCATCAAATCGCCTATTGAGTTGGCATGTATGATCCTTTCAAGGTGCAACAATACTCCCCTAAGGATTATATAGCCTATTTTTCTTCAATGTTTAGGAGGTGAGTGATGTTGTGAGGATTTTGTTGGGTCTTGTGGAGGTAATATGAATGCAGCCTTAGTTGGATCTAGGATAGCCTTGATCATGTTCATAAAATCAGTTGCTTCTGACATCCTGTCTCTGCTTAGCACATGGATCTTCATTTTGCTCATGTTGTAGATGACTTTCATTGGTAACTTTTTCAGTGAAATAGGCTCCCAAATGGAAATTGTAGAAAGACCATCTCTATGTATCCGCAAGCTTCCACCCACATCCACCTTAAGTTTCATAATATTCCCAAGTTGCAAGGGTGTTTTCTTCTTCTTTCTTTTGTCTATTTTAGCACGTATCCGATCATATGCCAGTTTCAGCAACTTGGTGCACTTTAAAAAGAAGTGCATGTCTTGTTCACCCAATTTTTTGTTTATTTCCGTGAAGTGTCTCGTATAAATTTAGTGGATGTGTGACTCATCAAGTAGTCTTACTTCATATCCACTAAATAATCTTAACTCAGCTCCCTTTTTTCCTCCCCACTTCCTTTCAACCACCATCTCATAAGTTTGTTCATCATAATACACATTTGAGATGGGAGTGGATGAATGAGTACCAAAAACCATTTTTTCTTTTCACTGCTTCTGTTGGTTTCACCTTCATCTCAGGAACACAACTTCTTCAGCTTGTATGTTCTTCTTCTTCTCAAGAGGATTAATAAAAGACTTGTCTTTCCTCAAGCAAACAGTCTTTAATGAATTGAAATTATCAGTTCTTCTCAACATTTTGAGTATGTTTTCAAATTCATATCCTTTAAACATAGCTGAATGATTTATCAGTTGCAGTTGAGCTACTTCTTTTAAACCATGTATCTCCAGGGCATTTACTAGAGCAGAGTACTCAGTAAAGAATTGCACCAGCCCTGAGATTCTTTTTACCATGAACATGTTCCACATACTATCATACTTCCAGGCACTTATCTTCTAACAACTTTGCCTTTGGGAGTAGACACCCCTCTAATTAACTCTGCAGTTGTTAATCCTTCTTGTAATTTCAACTAAGAGGGTTCTGCAAACCATTCAGGGTACTTGTGTAGAACAGGAGCCAATAGTTATTGATCTTTCTGATTCAGCATCATGTCTTCAGCAGATACTCTATATCTCGGCTTTTTGATCAAGATTTCTTCTTTTACTCTCTTGATCATGTCTTTCTTTTTAGTTATCATTTGTAGAGTAGCAGCCCTTAATGAGTTAGTTTTCATGTTCCAAATCTTCCTTCTTGTGAACCCTTAGCTTGAAAGATAGTCCTTCATTTCCTTATCTGACATACTATAAGGATCGGGAAATAGTGGTTCAGGAGTTGGGAATGAGTTCTTTATTGTTGATAGTTTAGGTAAGGGAACCTGTCTTGACAATGGCCTTTCATACATAGTTGTAGTTGATTTCTTCATGGGAGGCAATTTTGGTACAAAATCCTTCCTAATTACTGATTTCTCATACTCAGTTTCAACACTTAGATCCAGCAGCTTTTTCACTTTTTCTTCCTCTTCCTTCATTCCTTCATTTGTCATCCCAAAGACTTCATCTGGATCATACCCTTGATTGATAAAAAACCTTGCTTTTATGATTAAGTCATCAGTTTGGGCTTTTGACACCATTTCTTCAACTGATTTTTCAGGTTTCAATGGACTGTCCATATCAACATCCTTTGTAGCATCATAACCTCCAGCTATCTCTCCTTCTTCTAGATCAATGGTAACAACTTGTTTCTTTAATTGAGCTTCAGCCTGCTCATGTTCTTCAAGAAATTCAGCTATTGCTGCCAGGCTTCTTGGATCGTCTTTCTGTTTCTTAACACTTTCTTCTTCAACCACTGGTCTTTTACCGTTAGCCTTTTCAGCTAGATATTTTCTCTTTCTTGAGTATGTTTGAAGTTGTGGAATTGAAGTTTGAGCCTTCTCGATCACTTCAGACATTTTTTCAGGTGTGGTTTGTTCTTGAACATTCACTTCTATTTCTTCCTTCTCTTTTTCTTTTTCTTTTTCTTTTTCTTTTTCCTTTTCACACAATTCTCTTGTAATTTCTTTCTGTTCTTCAGTCAGTGACATAGCAGGGACAATCTACATGGTCAACTCTTTCTCCAAAGGAACAGGAGTTTTGGGAATGACTACAATAGTTTCAGAGTCAGTCCTTTGATTGTTCCCAAATTTCCAAAAATCATCATCTACACTGAATTCTTTACATGTAAAGCTGTCTAAAGCATTAAAAAGTTCGTAAAATTCAGCTTTCTTAGTGTGAGTACCATCTGTTTTTCCAGAGTAAATCACTATCTCTAGACTTTGTTCCTTATGCTTTGTTTGACTTGTATCTTCTTCTTCTTCATTGTTAGAGATAGACTGGTTCTCATCATTATCAAACTTTTCTTGTTTATCTTTACTTTCATTAGCCACAACACTTCTTTGAATCTCAATTATCAGCTCAAGTTCAGAGATCCTTTTGTTTTCACTATGAATTTCATTTTCAAGATTAGAGATGATTTTAGCTTGTTCTTCAATAATGCTCTCTTGTTCTTCCATTGCTATGGTTTGAATGGCAAGAGTGTCAACATGTCCACTCACTTGTTCTCTTGAATGATTGAGTGCAGCTTTTAAGTTTTCAAGTTCTTTCTCTTTCTCCTTCTTTTCAGCTTCATGATTTTCTTTAAGCTCTTTCAACTCCTCCTCCTTTTCATCAAGCTCTAGAATTCTGTCATCAATGATTCTAGCCCTTCTATTCAATATTCATTCCATCCTTTCAACCATTTGTAGGAGCTCAGATATCAACCTATCCTTTTCATCGGGCCTGTTGTGTTAGATTCAGCAAAGCTTTCTGAGGGAGCAGTCTCAGAAGTTGCTCTCTTTGCAGGCATTTGAGTATGATGATCCTCCTTATCTAAAGATGATTTGTATGCTTTAGAAGCACTAGTTGATCCTCCAAATTAAGCAGGGTAATCATGGGTTGGCAAAGGTTGGTATGGTGATATTGGTGATTGATGAGATAGTAGTATTGGTGATTGATGAGGTGGTGATATTAGAGAGTGATGTTATGGTGATATTGGAGATGGTTGTGATGATGGTTGAGGTGCTGGTTGTTGTGTTGGTTGTGGTTTTGGTTGTGGTGATGGTTGTGGTGTTGGTTGTGGTTTTGGTTATGGTGTTGGTTGTGGTGTTGGTTGTGGTGTTAGTTGTGGTGTTGGTTGTGGTATTGGTTGTGGTGTTGGTTGTGTTATTGGTTGTTGTTAGGATGAGTGATCTACGTTTGATTGATTTGAGAGTATAGCAGCGGAAAACAAACAATGAATTAGCCAATTCAAAAGAACACAAAATATATTCAAGGTAAGAACAAACGGTTATAGACAGAGAGAATTCTGCAAAATATATTTCATTCAATATTCGCTTCGTGGTAACAGAATGTCACAAATACAATTAGGTCAACACCTCTTATATAGGAGATGTGACGTCTGCTGATGTCACTTGATAGTGACATCTAACAGATTTATTCAAACTACTGATAGTTAACACAACTACTGAAGATGTCAAACAGCTGACATCTTCTTACAAAAATGCTAAGTGTTAACTATCACTACAACTACTGAAAAGAAACTACTGAAACTACAACGACTGAAGAACATGCTCTTCAGTCGTTTTACAAATACTGAAACAAAAAGAAAACTACTAAAAGGAAACTATCACAACAACTGAAGAATGCTTCTTCAGCTGTTGTAACAAACTCTGAAGGCTTCAGTACTTGTACTTGAAGTTCAGCTGTTGTCATCAGCTGATGTCTTCAGTCTTTGTACTTCAGCTGTTGATCTTCAGTACTTTGTTCTTTAGCTGTTGATCTTCAGACTTTGGTCTTCAGCTGTTGAAGTCTTCAGTACTTTAGTCTTCAGCTGTTGAAGTCTTCAGTACTTTAGTCTTCAGCTGTTGATCTTCAGACTTTGCTCTTCAGCTTCCGATCTTCAGACTTTGGTCTTCAGCTTTTGATCTTCAGACTTTGGTCTTCAGCTTTTGAAGTCTTCAGTACTTTAGTTTTCAGCTGTTGAAGTCTTCAGACTTTGTCAAACAGCTGATCAAGTCTTGAGCAGTTGTTGTGATGTCTGTGGGACTTAGAGGTTTTTCTGATCAGGCTCATTGGTTCTTTTGGTCCAACAAACTCCCCCGAACCAATGAAGCCAAAACCTCAACTTATTGAAGATGTCCCACTTATTATGGCAGAAGGATTGGTCTTTTTGTCTTCTAGATCAGCTCAGAAGTGACCCTTGTAATCATAGGCCTGGGAAGAAGTCTCAATGATCTGTTTGGCAAAGTATGACTGGGAACTCTGTCTTGGGGAACTGGACATAGTGTTGTTACCCCATCCATGAGATCTACTTCCCCACTATGAGTCTGTATGACTCTCTTGTGTAGGCCTCAAGGAAGGTAATTTGTTCCTCCATGGTCAGCTCTTCAGCACCTCCTTCAAATAATGATTCAGGCCCATAGTACTCAGATAGGTATTTGACCTGTTTCCCATTCTTTAGCTCCACAGTAGTTATTATTCTATAAGCAAATTCATCAGGGTGATTACCCTCTAGGAACAACATGAGCTTATTCTTTCTGACTTCTTCAAGCCACTTATATACTAACCCCTTTTTACCATTTTATTTTCCAGCATCTTCTATGGGGTTTGGTTAGCTTTATAAGATTTCTTGAAGTCCTCTAGGATTTCCCAGGGTGATACTACAAAGACCACTGAGATCACTTCATCAAAAATCTTCTTCACCTGGCCAATGTATCTCTGTGGAATGTTTTTCTTGTGAATCCTGTGAGACACCCTGGGATCAGGCCAAATCCTCACTTTCTCCTTTTGATATTGAAATGTATGCTTAAGAGTGTATAATCTGAGAGCATGCTTCTTCATGTTGATGATAGAAGATGTGGCTGCATATGCTTTGTCAACTCTCCTCAATAATTCCTCATCGTGTTGTTTGTGAAGCTCTTCTTCTTCTAGCTTCACTTTCACAAATTGTCTTTGAGTTTCAGGAGTAATTGTTGGAGAGTGACTTGTGACCTTCGGAAAATGTATAACAGCTGAGAGTGGCAGCCTATCTTCATCTTCATCATCATCATCTTCTAGCCTCAATACCCTTCTCTTCTTCTTTTGGGGTACATCATCGGCTATTGGTTTTGAGGGTAAGGGAGTTGGTTTGGTGGGTTGTTGTTTTGGTGGTTTTAGTGTGGGAATGTTGATAGGCTGTTCTAGCATTTTGGAAGTGAGTGTGGCTTTAGATTGCTTGGCTAGTTCAGTCCTGCTCCCAGCACCAGCTTCATTCAAAGCTTCAACAACTAATCCTTTAGTGTATACATCAGACGAACAGATCTTGGTGGTTATTGCCATGATGCTGTCCTTGGACCAAGCCTTGATTTCGATCATTGATCTTCCAAGATATTTTGCTATAAATCTGATCATGATCTCCAGCCTTTCTTTTTCTAACCCATCATAACTGCCCATCTGTTTTGGATTTCTTCAATCTCTAATCTTCTAATCTCAAAGTCAAGTTTGTAGTGTCATGGCCTTGCCTAAACAACTGATCAATGATGTTATCCATTGATCTGTTGTGTTCGGCATCAGCCTCTTTTACCATCAGCTCCAAGGCAGTCTCCTTTTCATTGATTTCTCCATATTAGCTTCCTTCTCCTTCTCTTTTTTAGTCTCCACAGTTAACTCCTTCTCCTTTTCCACTTCTGTCACTTCTGTTTCTTTCTCTTTCTCTTTCCTCTCTGCACTCTTTTTTCTTTTGCTTTCACTGACTGAATCTCCCCCTTTTTGGTTGCATTGGTTACAAGGGTTTGATTGTCAGAAAGCTTTTTGCCGACAACTTCCTCGATCAAGGGTTGTATTACTGAGGAAAGCCTCTCATCAATGGTTTTGATCACTATATCAGTGATCATAGGTGTGATAAGAGGTATGGAATTTTGGAAGATAGCAGCTATTTGCTGAGGGGGGTTCTGTTCCTGAGAAATAGTGCCTGAAGCAAAGGCAGGTGGCTATGTGTTTAGGAGACCTTCAGATGGAGGTGCCATCTGTGGGGTTGGAGAGGTTGATGGTCTTTGATCCGCAGAAGTTTTGGGCTAATACATCGTAAAAAAAGCCCAGGTCATCATCAGTAGTTACATGCACTGAGTGTAGATCAGTTGTAGCATGTGCCCTTTTGTCTTGGAAGTGGGGACTTCCTGCCTCAGGACTATGTCCGTCATCAGCAGTTGCCTCTGATAAGGTCTTAGTGATTGTACCAACTACATCCTGATCATATGCTAAAGCAGGATAAGTGGCAGCCTCACTAGAAATTCCAATCTCCTTTTCTACACTAGGAGATGGAACATTGTAACCCCTATGCTGTGGGTTATCACATGCACTTTGGTCCTCCCCCTCAATGGTAGAGGTATGCCCAATTGTAATTGGTATCTGGGGAGGGGGTAAGGAGTGCAACTGACTCAGCACTTGTGCAACAATTAATGTAGGACTTTGGGGGGCGGTTGCATGTGGTGATTGGGTAGAAGCAGATTTCACCCGGGGAGAATGGTGCGCTTCAATGGTAACCCTCTCAAGTGAGATAGGTTCCAGCAGTGTGGGTTCCCTAATATTGGTTGCAACAGGATCCTGTTGAGAGGATACCTGTGCAGCTTTGGCAGTTGAGTCTTTGACACAACTAGGGGGTTAATACCAGTATGTGGTTCCTGTGTTTGTGGTACATGGGCATCCTCAGGGGACTCATCTCCCTGAGTAGCGTTTTTTGGCTTTCTGGATTTAGGTTTGGTGGGGACTTTGGTTCTGGAGGTGGTGGCTGTGGGTTCCAACTGCGTGGGTTTTCGCAGTTTGGCAGCCTGTTTCAGTGTTTGGTCAGAGTTGTGCCTGGAGTATACTTCAAGCAATATAGCCATTACAAGGACTCCAAGGCTAACAAGTCCCTCAGCTTTCAGCTGATTCTCTATCATGGCCATAATGAACCGAGGATATAATATCCATCGATTAGAAAGAGGTTTTGAGGCCATATCCTTATGTTCAAGAAAAATAATTCAGAAAAGTTAAATCTTGGTGCTCAAGGATAGAGAATAATACCTGCTGCCACCTGGTAGACATTTGATCCTAAGAGGAAGTCTTAGCAGCTAAGCAAACATTTACCATGTGAAAGATAAGACGTTATGCATCATGGAAATGCTTCTTCAGGATGGTAGAGGCACTAAGGTTTCCCTGATATCCATGGGGCAAAGGATAAATCAGTTGTGCCCTTTGGATACCAGCAGGGAAAGTGGCATCATCCAAGTTAAGGGTTTGGCGAATGACTTCCGGAGTGATGACCACTTGATGATTGTTGACGAACGACTAGAGGGACTCGGTGTTGTTCTCCCTAGTTATAAGGGTGACGTTCGTCCAAAACTGGTGTAAGGATTCGACATGAATGGTGGGATTTAGAAGGAAGGCCGTTTGGTAGGGAGATTGGACCATTAGATCAATGGCGTTGTCGAACTTGTCAAGAAAGGTGATTTTGTGAGGTAGGCAACACAGTTATGGCGTGGTTTGAGCTGCATGGTCGCCGTTAATGAGAGAGAAGTTTTGGAGATTTGAACGTTAGGTTTGGAGAGGATGAAGCGCTGAAGGCTTAGGTATTGGGTATTTATAGGGTAAGGGTTAGAAAACGACTGAAGGGTTTGGTGTTAGTCATCAGTAGTTGTAAACGACTTATGACATGGTATTACCCTTTCAGAAGTTGAAACAACTTAAGTCTTGGTTTTAGGCATCAGCAGTAATAAAACTACTGAAAACCATGGTTCTGACTTCAGATGTTTGAAAACAACTGAAGACTCGGTTTTAGTCATCAGTAGTTGTGAACAATATCAAATGTGTTTTGACTTCAGATGTTGAAAACAACTGAAGACTCGCTTAGTCATCAGTAGTTGTGAAACTACTGAAAACCTTGGTTTGGTTCAGGGTCGTAAACAACTAATAACTTGGTATTAGTCATTAGTAGTTGTGAAACCACTGAAGACATGGTTTTGTTATCAGTTCTTGTAAACAGCTGATGACTTGGTGTTAGTCATCAGTAGTTGTGAAACTACTGAAGACATGGTTTTGTCATCAGTTGTTTAGGATGAAACAACAGTTGTAGAAACAACTGAAGAGAAAGTTCTCATCAGTAGTTTTCGTCAATTCATAGCCTTTCAGCTGTTTCATACTGTCCTCAACACTTACTCATCAGCCTTTTAGCTGTTTTCAGTTGTTTCATAGGACATCAGTACTTATCTGTTTTTACTGACATCAGTAGTTATAACTACATCAGTAGTTGTAACTTTATCAGTTGTTTTAACAAAATCAGTACTATATGTGATATGGTTACTAATGATCATCAGTAGTTATTTACTGAGATCATCAGTAGCTATCACTTATTCTAGCTGCAGCATACCAAGCTGTAACACTAGGTTTTGGAAAGTTGAACTATCCAAAGGCTTAGTAAAAATGTCTGCAAGCTCATTAGCACTAGGCACAAACTTAGGATCAATCAGACCTTTTTCAAAACAATCCCTAATAAAATGATGTCTGATCTCTATATGTTTGGTCCTAGAGTGCTGGACTGGATTTTTGACAATGCACAGAGCTGAAGCACTATCCATTAATAATAGAGTCTTAATCTCTGTAATGCCATAATCCAAAAGTTGGTTCTGAAGCCAGAGTACCTGAGAAGTACAACTTGCAGCTGCAATGTACTCTGCTTCAGTAGTGGATGTAGCAACAGATGTTTGTTTCTTACTCTGCCAAGAAATCATACAGTTGCCTAGGAATTGACATCCACCAGAAGTTGACTTTCTAGTTAACTTGCACCCTGCATAGTCACTATCTGAAAAAAGCAACTAATTTGCAAGAGTGACCAATGAATACCATAAACCTAAAGATTATGTACCTTGCAAATATCTAAAGATCCTCTTGACTGCAATCAAATGAGACTCTTTAGGAGCAGCCTGAAATCTAGCACAAACACAAGTAGCAAACAGGATATCTGGCCTAGAAGCTGTTAAGTACATCAAGGACCCAATCATACATCTGTAAGTGTTTCATCAACAACTTTACCTTTCTGATCCGCATCCAGTTGTGTGGTGTTGCACATAGGAGTAGAACAGGGCTTACAATTTTGTAAATCAAACTTTTTCAAAAAGATCTTTTGTATATTTGGACTGATGAATAAAGGTTCCATCAGCCTTTTGTTTGATTTGCAATCCTAGAAAGAACTGTAATTCTCCCATTGCACTGATTTCAAACCTCTTTTCATTAATTTGGCAAAATCATCACATAACTGGGGATCAGAGGATGCAAAAATAATATCATCAACAAAAATTTGAACAAGTAGCTTATGCTGATCCACCATCTTAATAAACAAAGTTTTATCTGTGGAGCCTCTAGTGAAATTATTCTTGAGAAGAAAAGTGGAAAGTGTCTCATACCAGGTTCTAGGAGCTTTTTTCAACCAATAAAGAGCCTTATCAAGTTTATACACCCATTCAGGATGTTTATTATCCTCAAAACCTGGTGGTTGACACACATAAACTTCTTCTTTTATTTTACCATATAAAAATGCACTTTTGACATCCATTTGAAAAACTTTAAGATGGTGGAATGCAGCATAGGCTAAGAACAATCTAATTGCCTCTAGTCTGGCTACAGGGGCAAAGGTTTCAACATAATCAATACCTTCTTCTTGTGAAAACCCCTTTACAACCAGTCTAGCCTTGTTCTTAACAATAATCCCTTTCATCAGTTTTATTCCTAAACACCCATTTAGTGCGTATTACACACTTACTGTGGGGTAGAGGAACCAGTTCCCACACTTGCTGTTTCTTGAACTGAAGTAGCTCAAGCTGCATGGCTTCAACCCATCCATTGTCTCATAAAGCAACATGATAGTTCTTTGGCTCTAGCTGACTGATGAAGATAGCATAGAAGCAGAAGTTAGACAATTGACTTCTTGTTGAAACTCCAGCATTGATATCACCAATGATTTGAGACATTGGGTGATTCTTCAGCTCTTGATAAACAATGATATATGTGCAAGTGTTTGTAGAACCTTTAGCAGCACCAGATGTTGATTCAGACTCTTGAAACCAAGAATTTGATGGTAACTCAAAAGATGTAGAGGAATCAGAAATCTCATCAGCATTTGTTGTGGATGGAACTACTGAAGCTACAGGAACATCAAGTTTAGCAGACTCAGGCAGTTGGTCACTAAACATGAATAGGTGACTATTGATATTATCATCATCATCATCAATACCACCAGGTGGAAGACCTGCTGTAGAAGATGATTTATCCACATGATCTGCAACAGCTGGAGGTTGATAAGGAACATATTGCAGTATGTCAAATCAAACAACTCTACAGGGTTTTGTGGAATCTTGTCCATTGGAGATTCATTAAACTTCACATGAAAAGTCTCTTCACTATCTTTGTTCTGCATTGAAGACTCTGTATGCTTTGCATGTAGATGATAACCAACAAAATACCTTGCATCCACCTTAGGATCAAATTTTTGGAGTTGATCCTTTGTGTTGAGAATAAAACAAGGACACCCAAATGCTTTGAAAAATGAAATTAGAGGAGCCAAGTGATGTAGAACTTCATATGGAGTCTTCATCAACCTCTGATTTACTAAGGCTCTATTCTGCACATAGCAAGCTGTGTTAACAGCTTCAGCCCAAAAGGTCACTGGCAAACCAGAGTCAGCCAACATAGACCTTGCAGCTTCAATTAGGGTCCTGTTCTTTCTCTCCACAACTCCATTTTGTTCTGGAGTCCTTGGAATGCTAAACTGCCTTTTGATTCCCTTTGAAAGATAAAATTCATCAAGTGTATGGTTTCTGAATTCAGTTCTATTATCACTCCTTATACACTTGACTGAAAGGGAATACTGCTTCTCAATATACAACACAAAGTTGATAATCTTCTGAGTAACCTCATCCTTTGAATGTAGAAAGAAAGTCCATACAAATCTGGAGTAATCATCCACAATTACTTGAGAATATTTCTTCTTTGCCATGCTCATCACTCTCACATGACCAAATAGATCCATATGCAGTAATTGCAAGCAGGCAGTGGACTTAAGCTCTTCAATAGGAGGAAATGAGACTTTGTGCTGTTTTCCTTTTAAACAAGCAGTGCAGGTTTCATCACAGTGGAACTCCTTTATTGGTAAACCTCTCACTAAACTATTATGGATCAGCTGATTCATGTTTTTGAAATTAACATGACCTAGCCTTCTATGCCACAGTTTAGATTGCTGAGGAGAGGCTTTGGAAAATAGGCAAGGATGGCCTCTGAGATCTATTTTCTTGGAAAGATCTAAGGAATACACTCTTCCTGTCCTGTTGGCCTTCAGGAGAGTGTGATCATCCAACACCTTATCAATCAATTCAGAACTTTGGATGACAGAATCCTGCAGTTCTGACTGGTTAAAAGAGCAACATGGCCTTTATCACACATTTGACTGACACTCAAGTGATTGTACTTGAGATTTTCCACATGATTAACATCATCAAACTTTATTTCTCCATTGGAAACAAAGCCTTTTCCAATGATGTAACCCTTAGCATCACTGCCAAAAGAAACAAACCCCTTCTTTCCTTGAGAGTAGTCATGAAGAAGAGAGCTGTTCCCTGTCATATGCATAGATCCCCCACTATCTACATACAAGATGCTACTTTGGCATGTTGAAGAACCCTACAATCATAAACAATTAGTTAGTTTTTGAGACCCAAACCTTTTTGGTTTTGGATCTATTCACATCAACAGATGGTAAACTAACAGAGTTGTTATGAATAACAGCCTGAGGGGATGGAGATGGTGAAGAAGAAGAATCCTTTGGCATGGATTTTCTTTTCTGTGGTTTCAACACAGGAGCATCTAATTTGTTGACTCTCCCCAATAGATGTTGAACCATCATAACAAGTTATGTCTGATTTTGTGATAAGGCCTTCAGCTCATCAGACACATTAGTGCTTGAGTTTGATGGGTTCCTGTGTTGTACCATTCTCTTTGAGCAACCTCAGCTATACCTGTTTAACCCTTTCTTTTTGGATTTCTTTTTGAATTTTGGGGTCACAGGTTTTGATGTTGCTCGTACAATTTGATTTCAAACTAGTTTTCATTTTATCCGTTTTCTCTTTAATGTTTTATTATGTTTGAGTTTGGAGCCCTTTTTATACCAGCAATCATCAGTAAGATGATTGAATAAGCCACATATCTCACATGGCTTTTTCTTCATCTAAGTTGATCATTAGCTCAAGAAGATGAAACTACTGAAGACTTGTTCTTCAGCAGTTTACTATCAGTACTAACAGTTTTCTTTCTTTAGTAGATGCTTTATTGATATCTTCTTGAGTAGTTTTCCCACCCTTTCTACTTGCAGTTTTCTTTCCTTTAGTACATGTAGTAGTTTGGCCTTGTTCCCCATGTGTTATGACATTCTTTTTAGTACTTTCAGTACTTTGTGAAATATCACCTGGAGTGATCAACTTTGTGATCATGTGAGTGTCAGCATTTAAACCATGAACATCAGCTGAGAGGTTCTGAGAGGAATTAATGCTGGCTTCTACTTCTGATGGTGTTGTATCAGATAGTAGATCACATGATGAAAAGGATTGGTTATTTCTTTCACCATCAGATTCTACCTCGGCTCTTGGAGTAAAATCTATAGGAGGAGCAGTGTGATTATAACCAATGCCAAACTTCACATTGGAAGCAGATTGCTTACTATGAAGCATTTCAAAACCTTTGCAAGAATTTACCCATCGATCACACTCTACCTGGGTAGTTGCAAGTGTTTCTTTGAGGTCTCTGTACTTCTCTAGAAGTATCTCTTCCCTAGCCTTATCATCAGTGATTTGGCATTCAAGTTTGTAAATCTCATCATTCTTATCATTAATCACAGACTCAAATTCAGCTTTGCTTTTGGAAATTGTTTGTTCTAGCTTAATGTTCTTATTAATTAAAGCTATATTTGCTTCTCTAATAGATGCAAATGCGGCTATGCATGTTTCAGAACATAGTTTGGCTTTTGCTTCAGAGGATACCTGTGGTACCCGTGGTGTAGAGGCATTAGAGGATGAAGTATGAGCAGACTCCAAAGCCATAAGAGCTAGATTTCCAAAAGGATTGTCACCACCATGTTGACCAGCACCAGAGAACAGTTGTTCATGACCAGACAAATCATCTGGTAAACTGCTCCAGTCAACAACTCCTGGGGTGAAAAAGCTGTGTTGTTGAGGTTGAGTTTGTTGATGAGATTGGGAAGGTTGAGGTTCAGGTAATGCATGTGGTTGTTGTGCCATTGGAGCTTAAAACGGATTTGGCTGAGGCGTGTAATAGTAGGAAAAGGATATGACATTGAACCCTGGGGGACAAAGAATGCAGGAGATACAGGGTGTGATTGATGACCAGAACTAGTAGGATGTTGCCCTCTGTTTTGTAGACTAGTGCTAGGAAAAGTCAGAAACAGTGCAGAAGAGTTAGATCAGTTGATCTACATTCTCTTGCAAAGTCTCCAAGCCTTTGGCATTTGTGACACCTCAACTTACTCTTGTCAAAACCAACTTTGGTTTTGCCAGAGAGTCCAGGAAATTTCCTGCCAGTTCTCTTGTAGAACTTTTGAGATCTGATATTAACTAAGGCCATTTGGCTTAGAATATCCATCTCTTCTAAATCATCATGAGCAATTCCCTTCAGATCGTCCATGATGAAGCATAGATTGTCACTATTACTGCCAGAATGACTATCAATACCAACAAATGCATGATCAGAACTGTTTGAAGAGAAATCAATATGCTCATCATAATTGCTTTTAGATGCAGCATATTCTGACTCATGACCAACCAAGGCAGTGTTCCCTGCTACAAAGTCATCATGAGCTTTCATGATGATGACAGTTTCCTTTTCTGCTCTATCTCTCTTTCGAATGTAAGCAGTTTCCCATGAAGTTGGGTGAGAGATAGGCTATCCAAATTTGCACTGGTGCGTAGGACAATAATGTATGTCTCCCATCTCTCAGGCAGTGATCTGAGGAATCTGTTATTCATCTGGATGTTGGTGTATTCCTTTTTCACCATTTTCGGCTCAGAGATCAAACAGGAAAAACGCTCAAACTGTTGAGTCAGTGTTTCACCCTTTCTATGAGAGAATGTCTCATATTGTTGGGCGAGGATTTCTCTGTTGTTTGCTAAGACCTCATTAGTTCCACCGAATTGTTCCTTCAGTGCATTCTAGAGGTCATGAGCAGTTTCATGATGCATAAGCCCTGAATAGATTTCATTCGGCAGTGCCATGGCCAGAATTCCATGAGCTTTAGCATCAATCTCAAACAGTTTCCGATCTTCATCTAAGTATTGTTCCTTCTTCTTTGGAACCATTTGATTGGTTTCCGGATTGTTCACCATAGGCTTATGTGGTCCATGTACCACAGATGTCCAACAACCTGAACTGTTAACACACAGGTGATGAAGCATCCTTCGTTGCCATATGTTATACTCAGTCCTAACCAGCATAGGAGGCTTGGTTGAGGAACTGGTATTGTGAAGGTCATTAGAAGGAGTAGTTATCTCAGATTCAAACAAATTCAATTAAGCTATAACAGATTTAGAACAAAACACAACAAACCAAATTGAACCAAGAGAGATCTCAAAATTAATAAACGAAAGCGGCAGAAAATCAATAATCTATAACTAGTTCTTGCAAATGAGCTAATTCAATAAAACATAGATATCAAAAAGCAGTTTCAATGATCAATTGTTAGATCGATCAATGATTAACTAGCTCTGATACCATTTGTTAGGATCAGTGATCTACGTTTGATTGATTTGAGAGTATAGCAGCGGAAAACAAACAATGAATTAGCCAATTCACAAGAACACAAAAGATATTAAAGGTAAGAACAAACAGTTATAGACAGAGAGAATTCTGCAAAATATATTTCATTCAATATTCGCTTTCGTGGTAACAGAATGTCACAAATACAATTAGGTCAACACCTCTTATATAGGAGATGTGACGTGTGCTGATGTCACTTGATAGTGACATCTAACAGAATTTATTCAAACTACTGATAGTTAACACAACTACTGAAGATGTCAAACAGCTGACATCTTCTTACAAAAATGCTAAGTGTTAACTATCACTACAACTACTGAAAAGAAACTACTGAAACTACAACGAATGAAGAACATGCTCTTCAGTCATTTTAAAAATACTGAAACATAAAGAAAACTACTGAAAGGAAACCATCACAACAACTGAAGATTCTTCTTCAACTATTGTAACAAACTCTGAAGGCTTCAGTACTTGTACTTGAACTTAAGCTGTTGTCATCAGCTGATGTCTTCAGTCTTTGTACTTCAGCTGTTGATGCTCAGTACTTTGTTCTTCAGCTGTTTATCTTCAGACTTTGGTCTTCAGCTGTTGAAGTCTTCAGTACTTTAGTCTTCAGCTGTTGAAGTCTTCAGTACTTTAGTCTTCAGCTGTTGATCTTCAGACTTTGGTCTTCAGCATTTGAAGTCTTCAGTACTTTAGTCTTCAGCTGTTGAAATCTTTAGACTTTGGTCTTCAGCTTTTGAAATCTTCAGTACTTTAGTTTTCAGCTGTCAAAGTCTTCAGACTTTGTCAAACAGCTGATCAAGTCTTCAGTAGTTGTTGTGATGTCTGTGGGAGTTACAGGTTTTTCTGATCAGGCTCATTGGTTCTTTTGGTCCAATTGTTGTGGTGTTGGTTATGGTGATGGTTGTGGTGATGGTTGTGGTGTTGGTTGTGGTGAAGGTTGTGGTGATGGTTGTGGTGAAGGTTGTGGTGATGGTTGTGGTGCTAGTTGTGGTGTTGGGTGTGGTCTAGGTTGTGCAACAACTTGTTTTTGTGGTTGAACTTCTTGATTTATCTACTGAATCATCCATGGAAGAAGAGGTGAGTGAGCCCTACGGTAAATGTTTCTTCGATCTCTCTTCTTAATATATTTATAAGATCTTGCATCATAATGAGGAATATCAAGCATTGGGCCTTTATTAGCAATATCAGGGAATGGTTCATTGATCAGGCACTGAAAGAATCTTGGATACATTAACAAGTTGTATCTTCTCCCTTCTTGAATGTTTGAAATCAGACCATTGAAAACATAGGCAGACATATTGAATGGTCTGTTAGTGTCGAGAGCACAGATTGCTGAGGATGTGATGACTGGAATGTCATTCCATCATGTCTTTCTCTTGGATAGGCAGCACTGAAACATATGAATTAGGACCAAGGTAGATCAACCAATCCTTTAACAAATTGTTTTGCTTCATATCCTCCTTCATAACCAATTTCAGCAAAGAATGTGGTTATTTCATTATCATCCAGCTCGAGAGGTGCATTAGCATCATCACCAAATTGTAAGCATCTTCTAACAGAATCTTCAATGATGCTCAGAGTGTGATCATTGTTAATTCTCATAGTTCATGTTCTAACCCCATGAGCTTCAATTACCTTAGCTAAGTTACAGAAGGACCTGATGAGACTCTCATAGATGGTGGCTCTCACAGTGATAGCATACGCTACCCTTGTGGTAGATAAGAATCTCATCATATCTCTAAGTCCTTCAGCTTCAGGCACATCAGGGTTTAACTTACCGCTGACATTGTGGAGCTTGCTCCAAGAAATATTTGCCATGTAATCTGCATAAGAGACATGTGTGTCAGCTTTTTTTATGAAAACTTATGTGTATCATTTAATAGTTTGACTTTAAATGGCCAAGGATGAACGTTTGTCATTTCTGTTTCATTGTTGTCATAGCAAATGGTGAGTTGTTATTCAACAATCATAGTTTCTATGTTTGAACCATTAATGAGATGTTGTTTCATTGATTTGTAATAGATTTTTCATTTTTCATCATGCTTTGTTCATACAACAAACATGAATATCAAGGTTTTCATGATGAGAAGAATTTCTGTTGGTTAGCAAGCTCATTAAAGTCAAAAAGGTGTATTATGTTACATCAATAAGACATGTTTTTGTGTTCTTAATTATGAGTTGGTTCATTATTTGATTTAGGTTTAACAGTCTGAAACTTAGGTCTTGATTAAAACTTTTATAGAAATTTCACCTTGTTTCCGATACAAATGTGGTTTCAAAATCGATAACAAGAGTAGATTGAGTAGAATCACACGAAAATCTGTGATTGGTTATGATGAATATGATCAAAGTGGGTGTACTGTGCGTTTGCGCTCGTCTCACTATAGAGTATCTCAAATTTGAAAAGTATTAAATGACCTCTTTAAATTCCTTTAAATAGTCAAATAATAGCTTTTACAAGATTTTACAAGTTTAAGAGCAAATGCAGTCACCACTGTAACAAATGCGATAGGGTAAATTTTTTGAGTTTTGGTCATCCGCATTTGTTAATCATAGCAAATACGGAAGACAAACTTTGGACTTGACTATCCGCATTTGGTCACTGTCGTAAATGCGGAAATTTTTTTACTATTGATTTATTCTATCCGTATTTGTTCACGGTTGTAAATGCAGAAGTTATGTTACTTTTGATTTATTCTATCCGTATTTGTTCACGGTTGTAAATGCGGAAGAACTAAGTTCATCAGCATTTATTCACTATAACAAATGTGGTGGACAAAACCTGTTTAGCATTGGTCATTGTAGAAAATGCGGTTGAATAAAACTTGTCAACATTTGCTAACTGTAGCAAATGCGATAGAATAAAATCTATCAGCATTTGCTAACTGTAGCAAATGCGATAGAATAAAATCCACATTTACTTGATCCTCATTCATTCACAAGATATTGATCACTTAATTATATCTGCTCGATCATACATGAGCATTGAAGATGTGTATCCACAAATGTGGATAGATAAAACAAATGCAGAAGTGTAAATTTCATCTGTATTTGACAAATGCGGATGAACACTTGAAATTTTTTCATCTGCATTGACAAATGCAGCAGAAAAATTCTTGTTCCGCATAGGTTTTAACACTTCAAAAATTCATGTATACTTGTAAGACACTAATGCGGTAGAGTAAAATCATTGTCCACATTAGTTGCACTTGAAAATATATTGTTACCACATTGGTTATATGCATGGGTACCTTCACCCGCATTGACCAATGCACTTCCATGCATTAACTTTTGAACTTTATCATAAGTTAATGTATTTGAATTGATTATTCATCTTATGAAGACTTGTCCTTTATTGATTTTTCTTATGAAGTTGACTATTGAAGTTATCAATTCTTACTTGGATTGACTTGTATGTCACAAGTGATACAAGTTTCCTAATATTGACAGATCTTGGACTTATCATACTTCTAAGAATCTGCATAAGCTGAGATATAATGGTATGACTTTTTGCAACAACACAAAATTCTTTTTGTTTTGCTTTGAAGGTAAGATTTGTTAATAAACAAAAATTTGGACTTACTCAAAAAATTTTATTTACTCCCCCTAAAGTTTATATCCACATTTGGATAGAAACTTTAAAGATTTAAAATTTTTTTGGAGTTTTATATTGCCTATTAATAATGAAGAGAATTATCTCTTTTGTTGGGATCACATCAGTCTTACATTACACTTGTGCATCCTTTATGATTAAATGGACTTGTTCATGAACTTCAAGATTGAAGGTATGTTTGTCCTCTTAAACTCATAACAGGTTGATATTTTGATGCAAATGACTTCTATCATGTTTTGGTTGATTTATTTTTTCAATATGTACCTCACACATAAGCATGGAATGATCAACCATCCTTGTACGACGTATGGTAGAACTTTTTCACAGCTTTTCTTACCAGGTCACTTAAGTTATGAAATCTCATTTTCACTAATCCTTATTGGGATTCTTTTACTTTGATCTTTTTTCATGATGATCCATATTGAGATTCTTTTCACTTCACTTTGGAAGGTGATCCATGATAGGATTCTTTTGATCATTCACTTGGAATGTATTACTTTTGTTGATTCATCATATTTTGGATGTGTTCCATATTGGCAATCTTTTGGATCATAACATCTGCCCTATGTGCAAGGTTTATTAGGTCTTTGCTCAGCAAAACAAAGATGGAACATGATGTGCTGAAAGAGATTCATAATGTATCATTACGTGGTGTGTTTATGTTACTACACACACATGCATTCAGATAAGCCAATACATACCTGTACATTGTGATGAGTGTTTCACAATTGAATAAGTCTTCAATTCATCACTGCGTGTATCTTTTCTTCCAAGTTCAGCCTACCAACATATCTGGTAAGTCATTTCAGTATTTTAGATTTTGAAATTAAGCACAGTGAATGATATAACGACTATAATTATATCATTTCACAAAGAATTATTTTCTTCATCAACTTTGATTTCTTTTTGTTGTTTTGTGATTTTTTTAATTGTTTTTGATGCTTTGAATGGTTTTTACTCAAGGTTAATCATGCCAATTGACTGAACTAGGAATTAAGCCTACTAGGTTCAAATGCATTGGTAAATAAATCAGCTAATTGATTTTCAGTTGCTACTTGAATCAATTTGATTAAACCCTTTTTAGCACAGTCTCTCAAAAAGTGATATCTAATCACAATATGTTTTCTTTTTGAGTGTTGAACTGGATTATTAGTTATAAAAACTGCTGCTGTGCTGTCAATAGAAATTGGCGTGTGCAAGAAGTTAAAACCATAATGAAGCATCTGGTTTTGAATACGGAGTATTTGAGAGCAACATGCTGATGCAGCAATATACTCAGCTTGTGCAGTGGAGACAGACAGATGCATTTGTCTGCTTTTTGCATTGCCAAGATACCAGTGTGGGACAAAGAAATTGACAACTGCCAGAGGTGGATTTTATGTTGAAGTTGCATCCTCCATAATCACTGTCTGTGAAAGCATAGAGATTAAATTCTCCTTCCTTTGGATACCATAGCCCAAGAGCTGGTTTGCCCTTTAGATATATGAATATCCTCTTCACTGCATTCACATATGATTTTTTTGGATCAGCTTGATATCTCGCACACACACAAACACCAAACATAATATCTCGCATAAAATCATCTTCCTCAGTGATGAAGACATTTTCCACAGAATGAGATTCTCATGGAAATTTGTAAGCCTGAATCACTCTTGGTCCACCAAGATTTCTGCTTCTTTCATCAAGTTCTAAAGCTTCAATTTTGGCTATCATGATGTCTAAAGTAGTACTCTCAAGATCAAGCGTATTTTCAGCATGGTTACATTCTATTTCCAGTATTCAGGGAGACTGTGAAGCATTTTCTTGTTTAATTCTTTAATCTTGTAAGTGACTCCAAGGATTTCCAAGACATTTACTAACTGTACAAATCTATGCAGTTGTTTAGATATTGATTCTCCCTTGGTGTGGTGGAATGTTTCTTACTGATTAACAAGTTTATCCTTGTTGATTTTAGCCACCTCACTGCACACATGATTTTGAGTGCATCTCATTCAGCTTTTGTAGTACCATACTTCTCTAATCTTTTCAGCACATCCATCTTGAGTGCTTGAGTTAGAATGGAGCAGGCTTTAAGGTCAATCTTGATTTTCTTGTAGTCTTCATCATCTAAGGTCAGATCTTCAATGGGTATTCTTGCATTTCTATATATTGCAGCATGATCTGCAGACAGAGTAAAAGGGATGTGTGCCCCCTTGCATATTGAGTTCCAGAAATCAGGGTCTACACATGTGATGTAATTCTAAACTGATTTCCACTGTTTAAACTCAAATTTATGTTTAAGCATTGGAGGTTTAGGTGTATGCCCAAGTTCTGAGTAGTTATTAGAATCCATTTTAACTAGAATATAGATTTAAATGATTTCAGGATTGATTAGTCCAACTAGTCCAAACAGTTCAAGCAGATTTCAGAACCAGATCTATGATTGTAGTGAGTTTCTTGCTGTTGTGAGTATTTTGGTGAGTACGTGTTGACAAGAGTATTTTTCGTTGTTTACTATGTAGAGAAGATGATATACTCTACTTGCAACTTTATTACCGGATCAATCGAATTCTATTCAGTTCTTGCGCAGATTTGAAATAGAATCGAGAGCCAAAGCTCTGATACCAACTGATTGGGGTTGAGTAAGAGTGAGATTCTTACTCTGAATCGAATATGGTAATCAAGTCAGTGATTGAATGGTGGAAACAAACAATCAAAGAACATTCAATGCAAGAAAATTACTCATAAATGCTTTAGCATTGTTTATATGAAAGTTGATAAATTACAGAGAATAATTACAACAACAATTCTCTATGTATCTGCCGTCGCCCCAAGTACGAGGTATCTATTCTATTTATAGGCAGACAAGATGCCTTTTACAAAATGACTAAACTATCCTTGAGCTATTACATCAGAACTAGTCTAAGTATTCACCCACATCTTTGCTTGTTCATCCGCGTTGACAAATGCGGATGAGTTAACTTGATCAGCATTTCTTCACTTGATCATCCGCATTAGTATGTTGGTCATCCGCATTGGTTAATGCAGATGAACAAATACTTATGCGCATTTGTTCGATCATCCACATTTTTCTATTGCGAATGAGCAAAGTCTTGTCCGCATTAACTTTTAGTCTTCTGCATTTGTCAATGCGGAAGAACAAATACTTGTTTGTATTTGCATTATGTCTTCCGCATTGACAAATGCGATAGACAACACTTGTTCTTTTTATTTGAAGGATATTCATCCGCATTTCTTCTTGGACTTAAGGGATTCCAGTAGAGCAATCATCAAATCACCCATTGAGTTGGCATGGATGATCCTTTTAGGGTGTAACAAAACTGAAGATAGGATCGAATGAAGGATGCCAATCCAAGTAGCTATGTGCCATCCGGTAAAAGTTTTCAAGTAAAACTAGGATTAAGTGTGTATGCTATATGTTTTATGTGCTTCTAGATTTGAATACTAAGATGTGTTAGGATAGTGATTGCTTGGGACATGAGGGTAAGGTAAGTATTTAATCACACTTGACCACTATATTTAAGAACTTAATGTACTTATATTGATCCAACTAATTATCTTGAATAACCATTTTGGTGTTTGAATCATATAGGAATTAGTTATGGCTGGTAGAAAATTAGGGAAGGCAACTCGAGGGGGTGTTCATGGCAGGTGTAGTAGTGAGCCACGTGTAACCTGGAGCAAATCTAATGCTCTTGAGACTGTTTACGAGGAGTCAGACCTCCATAGTCACCCGAAGGGGGTGGATCAGCCACCCTCAATCTACTGTGAAGGAGGCTATCGCTGATAAGATCTATAACATTATGTAGAATGCGTTACCCCTAGTGGTGATTGTAGTGATTAATGCAGTCAGGCATGGAGAGAAACCTAAGAAGGAGGGGAAGGAAAATGAGAAGAATTTAGAGAAGTCCACCAGGAGGACTGAGGAATCCAAAGTGGAGCCATCAAACCATAAGGTGGTACTTCACGATGATGACAATGATGAAGAGTCTGAAAAAGAAACTGCTAAGGGGTGTAACTATAGGGCATTTCAAAGGTAGAACCCCCCCCAACCTTTTATGGTAACAGGAATGCTACTGCCGCTGAGAGATGGAAGTGATGCTAGAAATCAATGAGTGTCGGGAAGATCAAAAATTTAAGTTGTCCACTCATTCTTCCGTTGACGCAACATTGTGCTGGTGGCAAAATATTGTCCAGGATGAAGCAAAGCGATCGATAGCCAAAATGAAGTGGTATGAGTTGAAGGAGTTGGTGCTGGAAGAGTATTGTCCCCATTGAGAGTTAGACAAGATTGAGAAGGAGTTCTTGTATTTAGAGGCTGGGAACATGACTCATCAAGAGTATACCTCTAAGTTCAATGAACTTGCAAGACTTATGCCAGACATGGTGGCACCTGCATCTAAGAAGATCATGAGACACATGCAGGGTTTGCCCGTGGACATCAAGAGGCACATGATTTCCGCTAAACAAGGCACGTTTAGGTCTATGGTGGATTTAGCTGGGAAGTTTGACGAAGAGAGAGATCTGATGCCTATACAAAAGAATGTGGAGAAATCGAGTGGGAATAATAATGGAAATGGGAAGAGGTTCCGAGGTGATAACTTCAAGAGTGGAGAGAAGAGGATGAGAGTTGAGGATGAGTCAGGGCCATGAGGAAATACGGGCAAGGGTGGTGTTTGTAGAAAATATGGAAGGGTTCATTCAGGTGAGTGTAGAGTTGGGACCAGCAAATGTTTCAAATGTTGAGGTGAGGGCCAGTATGTTAAGGACTACATGGTGGTTAAATGTTACCAGTATGGGGAGATAGGACACTTGGGAAAAGATTGTAAGAAAGGAAAATCAGAAGGATCAGGAATGCTTAAAGCTGGAGATAAAGGAAAGGATGACAGTTCGAAAGCGAAGGCGAGGGCATTCAACATAACTCGTGAGGAGGCCACGGTAGAGGCAGAATTAGTTTCAGGTATGATTCTGGTAGACCATGAATATGCTTTTGTGCTCTTTGATTCTAGCGCTAGTAGGTGTTTTATGTTTACTGCCATTTTTTGTTTGTTGAATGAAAAGAGTAGAAAGTTAAATGAGCCTTTCTATGATGAAAAAACCATTGGTAAGTCCACTAAGGTAACTAAAGTGGTTGAGGATTGCCTGATTTAGTTAGAAGATTGTAGTTCCGTGCTAGGTTGCATGTTAAGGCCATAGGACGTTTCGATGTGGTGTTAGGCATTGATTGGCTACGTATCTATGAAGCCAATATAATATGTAGCAAGAGGATAATTCGTCTAACATCGCCCGATGGTAGTTATGTTACAGTTCATGGGGATATGGTGTCCTCTGTACCGAAGGTCGTGTTGATGATCACAGCTGAAAAGTTCTTGAGACGTGGGTTTAGCGCTTACTTTTCCTATGTAAAAGATGTGGATGTGCCAGAGCCACAATTATCAAGCGTGCCGGTAGTGCACGAGTTTCCTGGACTCAATCCTGAAGACCTGACTGGTGTGCCGCCGAACCGCAAAATTGAATTCCAAATTGATTTGCTACCGGCAGCACAGCCTGTCGTAAATCACCGTATCGATTAACTCCTTCGGAGATGGTAGAACTGAGAGACCAATTGCAAGATTTATTGGATAAGGGCTTCATCCGACCAAGTATCTCTGCAGGGGTGCTCTGGTTCATTCGTCAAAAAGAAAGGTGGTAGCATGCGGATGTGCATTGACTATCGCGAGCTCAAAAAGTTGACTTTAAAGAATCAGTATTCGTTACCAAGGATCAAAGATCTGTTCGATCAACTTTAGGGTGGCTGTTGGTTTTCAAGGATAGTCTTGTGGTCTGGTAACCACCAACTCAAGGTGAAAGAACAAGACATTCCTAAGACAGCGTTCTGTACGCGTTATGGACACTACGAATTTCTCGTCATGTCCTTTGGTTTAACCAACATGCGAACTGTATTTATGGACCTTATGAAACCAATATGCCGACCGATGTTGGATAAATCGGTGATAGTGTTCATCGATGACATCTTGATTTATTCAAAATTTGAAAAGTAACATGCCGTTCATAGTGAAGAAGTATGGGAGACACTAAGAATTCTGAAGTTATATGCTAATTTCCCTAAATTCACATTTTGGCTTCAACAACTTCAATTTGTAGGTCATGTGATTAATCCCAAGGGGATCAGGGTGGACCTTGCGAAGGTTAACGCGGTGATGCAATGGCAACCTCCAAAGATGCCATCCGAGATTTGTAGTTTCTTAGGCCTGGAAGGTTACAATAAGAGGTTTATCCATGATTTCTCCAAGATAGCTTGTCCTTTGACTAAGCTAACATGGAAGGACATGAAGTATAAATGGGGTACTGATTAGGAGAACACCTTACTAGAATTGAAGATGAGATTAACTCAAGCCCCTGGCATGATGTTACCTAAAAGGAATGTGGATCTAGTAGTCTACTCAGAGACATCGTATGCAGGATTGGGTTGCATGTTGATACAATGAGAGAAGGTGATAGCCTATGCATCTAAAAAATTAATGGTCGATGAAGCCAATTATCCCACCCATGATTTGGAGTTGGCTGCAGTGGTGTTTGCAATGAAGATTTGCAGGAACTACCTATATGGGGTAAAGTGCACCATCTTCACTAATCATAAACGTCTGAAGTATTTCTTCAACAAAAAGAACATAACATGAGCTAGAGGAGGTGGCTTGAACTGATCAACGATTATGACTGTCAAATTCTTTATCATCCAGGCAAAGCCAATTTGGTTGCTGACACCCTTAGCCGGAAGGGACGACCCGAACCAATTCGGGTGAGGGATTACTAGATAATCATGACACCTGATGTTATGAAACAAGTGAGGGAGTTTCAAGATGAGGCATTGAGAGATGATAGAGTCAACTCTGAAAGGATGAAATGACAGGTTTCAGATTTGGGTGAAAACACCCAGGTATTAGAACCTGATCTAGGAAATGTGGATCCCTCTCTATAGGGATCTGAGGGGAAAATCATGGATGAGTCTCACAAAACTTGATATTCCATTCATCCGGTTCCACAAAAATGTATGAGGGCTAGAAGAAAGAATACTTGGGGCTGGGAATGAAGCGTTGCGTGGCTAAGTACGTGAGCAAGTGCCTGACTTGTTTCCATGTGAAGGCAGAGCACCAAAAGCCATATGCGAAGATCCAGCCTTTGGATATTCTTGAATGGAAATGGGAACACATCACCATGGACTTCATCACGAAGCTACCTCGCATGGTGAGAGGAAGCGACATGATCTAGGTGATTGTTGACCGTTTAACAAAGGGCGCCCATTTCCTGCCAATTCATGAGACATATTCGTCTGAGATGTTGACTGGAGTATTTATAATGGAGATGGTAGCTCGTCACGGCATGCCAGTGTCTATCGTTTTGGATAGGGAGACACAGTTTACGTCCATGCTCTAGAAGAGGTTTCACGACTCAATTGGGACTATATTGCATATTAATACGGCTTACCACCCCTGGATGAGTGGTCAGTCAGAAAGAACGATTCAGACATTAGAAGACATGTTACGAGCGTGTGTAATCGATTTTGGAGGGAGTTGGGATGAGCACTTACTATTGGGGGAATTCTCATATAATAATAGTTACTATCCAGCATTGGTAGCCCACCTTATGAGATGTTGTACGGTAGAAAATGCAGAACGACCGTGTGATGGGGTGATATCGGGCAAAAGGAATTGGGAAGCCTAGAAGTGATTGAGGTCAAAACGGAGAAGATAGATAAGATTATGGCATTCATGAATGCCACAAAGGATCGCCAGAAGTCTTATGCTGATAAGAGGCATAGACCAATCGAGTTTGAGGTTGGTGACAAGGTTATGCTCAAGGTATCTCTTTGGAATGTGATTATTAGGTTTCGAAAATGGAGAAAGTTAGGCCCAAGGTTCATAGGGCCATCCCATATTATCATGAGGGTAGGGGAAGTGGCCTACAGAATAGAACTACCCGATGAGTTGGGTGGAATTCACCCTATGTTCCATGTATCTCATATTAGGAAATGTCTACTAGACAATGATGAAGTTGTACCATTGAAGAAATTGAAGTCAATGAATGGCTGAACTATTTAGAGTAGCCGGTGGCCATCCTTGATTAGAAAGAGAAGCACCAACGTAATATAGTGCTTCCGGTAGTACGAGTACAGTGGAGACACATATAAGGATCATAATCTACATGGGAGACCGATGAGGAGATGAGGAAATTTGATCCTCAATTGTTTGATGACTGACAAGTTTCCAGGACAAAACCTAAATAAATGTGGGAGACTTTTAACACCCCGAAAAGTAAAAACGAGTCATCAAGGGCACATAATCAGCCTAAGTGATTAAGGGCACATAATCAGCCCCTTAACCCATCCAATCAGCCACTATCTTCCTCATTTGAGCCCTAGCCTCCTAAATTTGTAGAGAGAGAAAGTAGAGAGGGAACTAAATTAGGAGCTTCAAAGGTTAAGAGATTGAAGATTTGGGTGTTGGAACATCAAACCATAAGAAAGGAGAAACAAATCTTGGTAACAATCGGCCTTTAAACCCTTCTTAAGATGAAACCCGGATTTTAGGGTTTTGAAAAGTTGCAAAGAATTGCATAAATGTCACATTTTTAAGTATGAAAACATGTAAAAAAGCTTAGATATAGCCTCATGGTTGATAAAGTAAGAGATTGGACGTAACAATTTTGATTTTGGGTTAAAAACGAGGTGATTCATAATTTTTATGATATGTGCAAAACTGTCTGTGCATCCAGCAAAATTGCATATTCGAGCTACGAAAATGTGAGTTTCTGCAAAACTAAAGTTTCGCAGGTAATTTCACAGCCATTGAGTTCCAGTGAAAGTTCGTGAAATTACCATGCAAAACTAGTAGTGAAACTGGCAACGAAACTGTAAGGGAAATTGGCAGCGAAACTGCAACTGAAAATTCTTATCTGGCAGTAAAATTAGGAAGAAATTAACCACTTTAGTGTTAACTTATCTGCCGGCTGTGTAGTGTGATCCTAGCCTAGAAAGCTTAGTTTAGAAGTTGCTTATCGTATCCAGGTGAGTTCTAGATCCCCTTATTTATAAGTTTTCAATGTTTTGGGATTATTATGGATATCAATATATGTTTTTAAATGACCGAGATTTTATGAGGTTTTAAGTAGAAGTGTGTTTTGGGCGTTGCCCCTTGGACCCCACTAGGGGTTACCGCCGCTAGAACCCCGTTGTCAGGGGCTACCGCCCCGAACCCCCGCTGTCTCGTAGAGGGTCGGTTATATTTCTGATGACTATACTTTGTATGTTAATATTTTTTATCTACAAAGTATTATACATTATAGTGGAAGATGATATTTATGAAAAGTGAAACTTAATAAATGTTTCCTCTAGGCCCGTTTGATGAGGAAAAGTCTTGCAAGCACAATGATATATTTCACTTATATGAGTCAAATGTATGATAATGGATCCGTATTCATGAGCGGGCTAGGTGCCATGCAGTGTTGATCAACTGTCGGGGTAGCTACTGTCTTCATGATTATTGACAGGGATCGCCATTCGTTGTTGATCAACAGGGAGCTCTTGCCTTATGCAATCTCATTTATGATGAAGTGAAAGATAATGAACGAAAGAAAGATAATGAACATGCTTATGAAGACGCAAATGTTATGTATTATGATGTATGCATAGTCACTATACAATGGATAAAGATTATGTTTTCTTATAGTAACTAAAACTAGAACTCATTTAGCAAAGCTGACTTTTATGCATAATAGTTAGCAGGTAAATTGTTGATTTAGACGATGGAACCTTGGAGCTACTTGGAGAGCTATGGATGGAATTCCTATTTATGAAATCTTTTATTGTAATTCAAGAAAAAGTATTATGTTTTATTTACAAATGAAGGACAAATGTATGATTACAATATCAACTACAAGTTTTAAGTGAATGATTATTTATTTCCACAGCTTTGTTTTGTTATTAAAATTATTTTACGCTATGAATAACCAACTATGAAGCTTCCCGGGAATGGGGCCTTACAATGTAGCTGCCATCGTACCATCGTCAGTAACTCTTACCTACCAACTGGAAAATACATAAAGTCAGTGTTGCTGAGTGAGTTCTAGTTTTATAAAAATATAATACTCTACTTTTCTTTAAAACAATTCTTTACTTTTATTCACCATCATACATCATACACGCAAATAGATAATTTATTATCTTTCATCATCATTTGTTAACATTCATTCATTCATCAATGTACAACATCGTTATCTTTCATTCTAATTCATTATCTTCCTTACCATACATTTCTACATTCGTTATCATTCTTACTCAAAATCCGGACCATGTCATGTGCTATACCCCGAACATTATGCATGAAGCAGGTTACTAGGCCTGAGGTCTATTAATAGACCCTGAACATTATGAACCAAGCTAAATCTAGTACCTAGAGCAAGCAACAAGGGTCCCATACATATGGTCAATCACAAGGATTAGACCCCCGTGTTCATCCTTATGAGTTAGCTAAACCGCATATAGTTGAACTAACACCCTTCCTTGGGTGTTAACCTCTTTACATTTGTTGAGAAGACTTTCCCTACATTCATTCATTCTTCTTTATGTTCCAATTTATTCATCATTAATTTCCTCTATCATTACATAATACTTTAGGTTCATTAATAACAACATACCTTGCAAAGCCACAGAAATATACGTAATAAGGAACATAAAGAAAACTTAACATAAACATACATAATATAAGCATGCATACCATCATCACTTCTCATCATAACACATCAGATAATTATCATACGTCATCCCTGAGAACATCCTAAGTCATAACCTAAAACTTCTTTTTTTCCTAAACTTTTAGAAATAATTCTATGTCCTTAGGTGCAAGGGTACTATACAGGCGCATGGCCACTATGAAGGCACATGGACCTTCAAGCGCATGGGAACACTTTTACTTTCATGAGCACTATACAGCCGCATGGATTATACTTAGTCATTTCAGGGAACTTTTAAGGAGCATGGGCATTATGTAGGTGCATGGGCCGTACTTATGCGCATGGGAACTTTGGGCGTCCAGGTAATATTGAGGAGCATGAGCTTGGGCGTTGGGAACTGTAGTGAATATGCATAGAGGCTGAACCAACCAAAAACATTCTGCATGCATGCTGCACAAGTACCGAAGAAGAATGCTTCGAAAATTTCACGCATGCAACAAGAATATTCTAAGTGTGAAATCTTCCAAGCCAAGAGCAATATGTTCCGAGGCCAAAGATGAAGTCTTCCGAAGCTTCATAGACAAAGTCTTCCGAAGCCTCAACTCCTGAAGGCAGATTTCTTGTGAAGACTTTTAGTAACATGCTTTATCTTATGTACTATTCGATAAAGCTGGACACCTTTCCGCTGCATCTATGTAAAGTCACCAACTTTCATGAGTTGGTGAAAAGGTCCATGCTTTTGGTAACTACACATTGAGGTCTTGAGTCTATAACTTTCTACTTCATGTACTTTATCCTTTTTGTGATAGATAAGGATGTGAGCTATGGCATGTCATAGTCACAAAGTCAAAAAGGCAAACTGCCTTTTTGACTCTACAATTGATGTTGTTTTGAGTCTAGTTAATTTTATCCAGCTGCCTTTCATAGTATGCCAGTGGACACACTACTGTGTGGTGATCAAGAGGACTGAGAATTTAAAAACTCTTACTTCGACAGAGTTATATGGATTCTCAATGGCTACTAGATGGAGATGAACATGCAAGTTTATCTGGCAACTCCAATAATCAAATGGGTTCAGCCCTACATGTGATTGAAAGGGATATCATAGAACCCCAACATCATCTTTATGCTACCCTCAAAACTCACCTAAGGGTCCTTTCATCACCTTCCCAGAGACACCTAGAGAGACTACACCCAAGGAAGCCCATTCGAAAAGACAAGTTCTTCTCAAGCATTTGTGTCTTCTGATGAAAGTTGTGGCAACTTCCTGTTTACCCATGAAGACATGGACTGTATCCATCCAGTTGATCTGGAGTACATAGAGATAGTCCAACAGATGGCTCTTCTCACTCACAGAGCCAAGAAGTTCTACAAGCGGACTGGAAGGAAGTTTCCAAGCAATGCAACCACTAGAAAGTTTGGTATCGACAAAGGCAAAGTCAAGTGTTACAACTGTAACTTGATGGGCGACTTTGCGAGGGAGTGTAAGGCATGTAGAACAAATGGTGGCCAAACACAGTCCAGACCCAACTACACTGACAAAGCACCCAAAATGAGAAGCCAAAGCAGCAGGCTGCTGTTGCTGTTGAAGAAGGTGGCTTTGATTGGAGCTTTTAGGTGGAAGATGCTTCTCCAAACCAAGCACTGATGGCAGATCTTGATGAAGCCAAGGTATTGGAACATCACTGTACCCCTAGATGCATTGCTAAAGTTAATAGATATAGGTCCTATAACTTGGAAATGAGATCTGATCTTGAGTCCTTAAACATTTTAAAAGCTGATTTTAGAAAGTCTGAAAATGACTATAACTAAAGATTGAGGACTTAAAGAAACCATTTCAGTTCTAAAACATGGGCATACAGATTTTAGGATTCAGATCGAGGATCTCATGTCCAAGCTGACTAAGTGCCAGGCTGAGCTTGTGATCAGTAAGGCCAGGGCAGACAAGTGTGTTCTTGAAGAAGAGACCTTCAAGAACATGATATCCTTATCCGTGCACAACAAAGTGTGCTATCAAACAAGCAGTACTAGGATCAAATGAGATAGCTCCTCCACACACAATCTTGTCCGTAAGATCACCTAGGCCTGGAAGTTGTGAAGATGAGCTTCCTCTCATAGATCCTTTGAGTGAAGAGGATGAGAAAGTGATAGTGAAGAATTCCTATAAGAAGAGTGAAGAGGAGAATTCTCAGAAGGGCCACTATCCTTCTAAGGAGAAGAAAAAGACTGTGATGACCAAGTCAATGAGAAAGAACTTGATCAGGAAGAGCAAGAGGAAAGCAAAGAAGGCTCAAGAGATCAAGGCTACTTTTGACTCCAAGCAGAAACAAGTGTTTGGCTCTACAGGATTTGAAGTAGCAAAGACTAAAGACATCAACCTAAACTCTTCTGCTAAGAGTTCTTGTTCTTGTTCAAATCATCTCAGTAAAAAGAAGAAAACTGATCTGCTGTGTACCACTACCACACATCCTGGACCATCAAACTCCAAGAATGGTTCCCAGCCTAAAAGGACTGTCTCAGCATCTGCCAAGATGAAGGTGGAGAGGGGATGTGACAAAAGTCTGTCTTGTTCCCAGCAGAAGGCTCTTGGGAAGACGAAAATTGAGTGTGTCATGTGTAAAAGTACTGCTCATCTTGCTAAGGATTCTCCATACAGACCTAAAGTTACTCTTCACATTACCAAGACAAAGACTTCCAAGAGTCGAAGAAGATTCAAGCTTTGGAAGGAAAATCAGTTTCCTTCGGACGCACGAAATCTAAGAAGAAGGCAAGTGGAAAATCGCCTTCAGAAGAAAACTTGGTCTCGGAAGGAAGGAATACTTCCGAAGCACTGAAGTCTGCTACAGTGTCTACACGTTCTTCCGAAAGCTGAGTCATCAAAACTTCTGCAGTATCAAAAGATTCCAAAGTATGAAGGTCAAGTCCAATATTCCAAAGGTGGTATGGAAGTCTAAGAAAGACCATGTGACTAAGAATTCTCCATCAACAACAGCTGAAGATCCTCCTAGCACAACCATTGGATCTATTAGTATTGCATTACCTTCTATTTCTCTTAATGAGCCCAAGACAAGTAAGGCTTGGGTTTCCAAATATAACTAATCATTTTCTTTGTGTAGGGACAGCTGAAGAGAAACAAAAATGTCTGGATCATTGACTGTGCCTGTTCCAGGCACATGAGATGCAATAGGTCCTTACTACAGAACATTGAAAGGATTGATGGGGGGCCAGTTGCCTTTGGAGGAGATGAAGGTGGTTACGTTTCAAGAAGGGGCAAGGTCACAAATGTTAAGCTTAGCATTGAAATTGTAAACTTTTTCAAGGAGTTTGGGTACAATCTTCTGAGTGTATCCCAATTTTGTGACCATAGTCATCACATGCTCTTTACTGAGCATGGGCGCATTGTTCTCAAGCCCAGGGTGTCATTCCTCATGAGCATATTCTACTTAGACCCCAGGAAAGGGAACATGTACAAGATGGATTTGCAAGAAACATCTCCCTCTGTAGAAGTTTCATGCTTTCTGTCTAAAGCCAATAGTGATGAGTCTTTCCTATGGCATAAAAGAATGTGCCATGTAAACTTTAAAATTATGAATAAACTAATTAAGAATTATTTTGTAACTCGAATGCCAAAGAAAGAGTTTACAAGTGATGACCACTGTGTTGCATGCCTGAAAGGGAAGCAACATATGGTATCTCACAAGCCTAAGGAAAAGAACTCCATCACTACACCCCTACACTTATTACATATGGATCTCTTTGGCCCCACTAGTGTAACGAGTCTAGGAAGGACCTTTTACTATTTTGTGATCACACATAACTTTAGAAGATTCAATTGGGTCTTCTTCCTTAGAACTAAGGATGAGACTCCTGGGATTCTGAAAATTGTGATGTAGGCAAAAGATGAAGAAGATGTGATAAAGAATTTTGAAGTGATGATAAAATATTATGATATTCTTAAAATCAAAGAAGTACAAAAGCCCATATCACCTGAACAAATGATTAGTGTTGAAATGAATGTTGTTGAAGAAAATCCTGTAATGGATAAAGGAAAAAGAAAACTTGATGATATTGAAGATGCAAGTTTATCTGAGTCAGTTCCAAAAGTTCAAAGAATTGAAGAAAATGTTGAAGAACAAGCCACTCATGAACAAATTGATGCTTTGGTAGATATTGAAGAAATGTACAATGATGATTGGTATGATGAAGTTTTGAATGATGAAGATATTGATGAAGCACAATTTGTAGCTAATTTCTCTTCACAAGAACAATTTCAAGATCAAGAACTACCACAAGATTTTGAAGAAAGATATAATTATCTTGTGAGAATGAAGTGTAACAAAGTATTTTTGGATGGACTGATAGTTTTTAGATTAATGATGAAACTGAAAAGTGTATCGCAGCAGATTCAGTCGCTCCAATTGATCCAAATGAAATTGTAATAGAGCATGGTGAATGGATCAGAGAAAAAGAAAGTATAATGTAGAAGAATTACCATGCTTAGAGCTTCACCATCCTGATTCGGATAGTATGAGTATTCCAGCTTTAAGATCATGGTTGCAAGCTAGAAACTATCCATGGAGAAAATTGAAAAGATTACAATCTGTATCATTAAGAAATCTTGTCAGAAGCTTTCAAAAACATAAAAACAAACGAAGAAGATGATTATTCTTGATACAAACAATCCTCAATACTTGGAGGTCACAAAAAGAACAAGAATGCTAAAACCTCAAGAATTCAAACAAATGGCAAGAAGTCAGATGGTTATGACAATAGAAAAGAATTGATTAAAATGTTTTCAAGTACAGAAAAGCAAGCTTACAAAGCATCATCTGAGCAAATTTAGATTTTTGATAATGCTAGATCCATAGGTGATTTAGTGAGAAACGTAATGTAGAAAGGACAATGAGTTACTGAATTGTGTGAATGCTATGATTGCTCCAGATTTTACAAATCAAGTAAAAAAATTTCATGGAAGTATGATGAGATTTTTTATGCTTCTTAATCAAAAGAGTAAATGCAATCTGTGATGTATATCACTTTTACTCTATCATAATTAAGCTTCCTGTGCAAGATTTGAAGGAGTTGAATAGATTACCTTTGATCAATCCAACAGATTCCAAATGTGGTAAAAGGATGGTAGAATTACTGAAAAGGCATGGATCGATCAAGTAATTTTCTTTAAAATAGATGTGATCAAGAAGATAAAGAGTACTTTGCTACTCTAAAGAAAAACAAAAGGCTTAAAGGAGTGCAATCTGAAGATGAACACTTTATGATTGAATTCTGTGATAAATACTTTGAAAAGGTAACTACTCCTGGTTTGAAAGTCATTGAAGGTAATCAGAAATCTAAACCAATTCTCAGGTGGTTTTATAACACTGAGACGTTTGAACTTAAATTGGTTCGAAACCTTGAACACAGGGATGAAGACAGGATTACTCTTTTTGGTGCTTTTGAAATCAAATTGTTACATCCAGTTATATTTTATTTTTGTCTGTACAAAAGTTTGAGAAAGTATCTCCTCGTGTTGCAGAGCAAGACAAGAAATATTTCATTTCCATAATCAATGTGATGAGTGCAGCTAGGAAGATAAAGAATATCATGAGAAAAGCTCTTGCTTATGCACATATTATGAAGAAAGATATCAAGGATATTGAATTTATGAGAATCTCAAGGAAAGGTGTTTTAGAAGTATACTCAAAGGTCAGTTCAAACCCTATTGAGTTATATGCAAAAATTGACATTACTTGCTTATCAAAAGACATGTTGGAAATAATGAACAAGATGGAAAATAAAGACAAATGAAGCTAAACCAGAACAAGGCATTTTTGCAAGAAAATTCAAGTCTGCTATTGCAAATGCTTTGAAAGAACAAGAGATGTACAAAAAGAAGCCAATGTTCAATATAAAAGAAGAACCAGAAGACTTCTTCAAGTGAAAAAGATGGAAGATAGAAGATGGAAGCTGAAGACAGAGCTGAAGATGATAAAGAAAGAAGAAAAGATTAAATATTTTGAAGACCGAAGACCATGTAAATCTTAGGGGAGTATTGTTAGGACTCTAGAAATATTAACATGTTGTCTTGATGTGTCTTTTTAAATTTGTAATAGTATAGGGACTATTTTAATAATTTTTAGTTCCTTTGTGTTTCGTTATAAATAGCTTAGACTGTTAGTTAGTAGTAGAGTTTTGAAGATAGTGAACGAACTACTGCTCATTACTTGTAATTGTCTTTGCTTGATATTAATAAGACTGTGAATTTGTTAATATCTTCTTTGAATTCGATTACTTTGTATGTGTTTTCTTTGAATTGTGTTCAGATATCATCACAGATTAGCTCAATTGATCCTATCAAAATGCACTTGAGTTCAACAGCCTAAAAACACACAAACAACTCACAAGACATATATAAGCACATACCCGAGACTAGAAGCAGCCAAGAACACTAGAAAACATCAAATTCATACTTTAAATTTGACTTCTTCTGCTTCTTCTTAAACACGAGAATTCTCTGCTTTCTCTCTCTAAAATCTGACAAAATGTGATGTGTAGGGGATTATGGGTAGTCATATCACATTTTGTACAAAATATAATATTGTTTTGTCTATTTTACAGTTTTAGCCCCTCAACTTGGGCTAAATTCCATTTCATCCTGTTTCGTCTCATTTATTCTTCATTTCTCAAATTTCGGGTGTTACAAGTCCACCCCTTTATATAGGTTTCGTTCCCGAAACCTGCTTCTTCTCGAACAGATATGGGTACTACTATCTCATCTCCTCTTCAGTCTCCAATATAGAATCAGATCCCTTTCTATGTTTTCACTGCACTCGCACCAAGGGAACCACTTTTATTTTGTAATCTCTTTTCCTTCCGATCAATGATCGCCACTGGTTGATCCACATAATTGAGCCACTCATCTACCTCAATATCCTCTGGTGGTACAACCATATCTCATCAGCTAACATTTTCGTGGATGAGATACATGGAAATTCCGGTGAATTCCACATAACACATCGAGTAGTTCCAACCTGTAGGCACCTCTCCTATTTGAGCGATGTTTCGAAAAGGCCCTATGTACCTTGGGCTCAACATACCCTGCTTCCTAAACTAACTGACACCCTTCCAAGGTGAGACATTCAGCGTAACTCTATCACCCACCTTGAACTCAACGGGCTTACGTCTCTTGTCAGCATACGACTTTTGTCTATCTTTGGCTTCCTTCATAAAGGCCTTGATCTTCTCTAGCTTTTAAGTTATAGCCTCGATCACTTTGATGCTCCCTAATTCCTTCTGACCAATATCACCCCCAATAAATGGTCGTCTACATTTCCTATTGTATATCATCTCATAAGGGGGCATACCAATGCCCGCATGATAATTATTATTGAATGAGAACTCGCTAATGGTAAATGGCCATCCCAACATCCTCTAAAACCAATGATGCATGCTCGGAGAATATCCTCAAGCGTCTGAATGGTTCCCTCTAACTGACCATCTCTCTACGGATGATAAATCATGCTAGTGTATAACCTCGTCCCCATCGCATCATTAAATCTTTTCTAAAACTTAGATGTAAACCAAGTGTCACAGTCAGACATGATAGATACCGGTACACCATGACGAGTTACAATCTCCTTGATGAATAGATTCGCTGATATCTCGGATGAATATGTTTCACGAATTCGTAGGAAGTGAGTACTCTTCATCAAACGATCAACTATCACCCATATGAAATCATACCCTTTATTGGTATAAGGTAGCTTTCGTGATATAGTCCATGGTGATATACTCCCACTTCCACTCGGGTATTTCTAATGGTTTGATTATCCTAGATGGCTTTTGATTCTCCACCTTCCCATGTAAACTAGTAAGCCACTTACTCACATACGCTGCTACGTCGCGCTTCATACCTGGCCACTAATAGTTTTTCATCATGTGTTGATACATCTTAGTAGGACAAGGATGAATAGAGTATCTAGCCTTATGAGCCTTATCCATAATCTTTCCATGTAGATCCCTGTAATGAGGAATCCACATTCGTCCAAATCAGGGTCTAACACTGAGAGTAATTTTACCCATCTTTGTGACTAGACCTGTTGGTCAATTTCATCGTATAACAGTGCAAATGAGATGAAGAATTTTTCAATATCAAACACACAAAGTAAACAAGATGAACAAAGAAGATTGAACACAATAAAGAACTCATTCAAAATAAGACAATGAACATCATAACAATCAATAACATCTAGCATAATGATATTTCTGTGTAATAACTTCTTTGAAAAGGTAACTTCCAACAAGGATTAACGTTTAGGGTTTTGCAAGCTCACCCAAAATGAGAATGATCAAAATCTATATATAGCAGTCTTAGTTTCGCAGACAGTTTCGCTGTCAGCGAAACTATTCTGCCAAAAGTGTAGTTTCGCCCAGCAGAAACAGTAGTTTCGCCGAGCTAACTAATCAGCTGACTGTGAGTCCAACCTATACATGATCTTCAATATTCCCCCTAGGTTAGAACTCACCACCTTCACTCGTCTTTAGCACCAGTATCCTCTGTTGCCCTTGATTTTTCTTCAACATCTCCTACAACCCCTTCCTTGGGAGCTTCAGCACATGATTCTCCATGGTGTCTGCTTGCCTCACGAATCCCTTCTGTATGAGCACTAGCCTGCTCAAACTACCTGGCCAAATCCAGTATATCCATGTTTAGATCATCTTGGGCCCTTACTCTCTCTGCTATTCTCTTCACCTCTGCCCTCACACCTCTGATGTTATTTGCTACAGTCCTAAACAGACTGGCTTCTTTCCTCGTCTCATCACCTGCACCTGCTTTGATATGATTCTCGCACAGAACCAACAGGTCTTCATCACAAAAGCTAAAAAGTTCCATCGGAACAAAGACTTTCAACTCAACACCATTCTTCACTCTAATTATTTCCCCCCTGTATTGTGATCATAAAACCACTTATCAAAGTTCTGTAGTTGTTGGGGGAGGGCGTCAGCCAGTCCAACCCTGTTCATGGTCTTTGGGGGTTTCACCCTTAGTACAATCTTTCCCTTGTAGTCTCCCAATCCTTATCTATTTTTGATTGTTTCCTCTCAGACGTCATGTATCCGAAAGACTCAGAGTTTTCATTTAGACCGCTCTGAATCTCTTTCTCCAAAAGTGTAGCTCGTTCGCTCATATTTTCTTTTAGTAATGGTAGAGCCTCCAACCGCCTAGGATCCCATTTAGGCAAGGTATTGAATGCCTTCCTCTTAGGCATGTGGCTAGTTCCACCCCCTCTCCTCTTATCAGTCTCCTTCTTACTCAACCCTTCCATATGGTGGAAAAGTGGAGTTAGTTCTTCTGGCTCCTTCTCTTTAACAAACCATTCAGCTTTATCCATCTCAAATACATCTTCATTAACCACTCCCTTCTGGCTACAAAAATCAATAGCCTCTCATCAACTTCATAGAATTCTGGTTCAGAATCTTATCTACTAATTGTTCATCATCCTCTTATCATCAACAAGTCCCTTTCCTTTCTCACCATCTCTGTCCACCGACTTCACCCTTACCACCTCTTCTCCAACCAGATACTTGTCCATATCAAATTCCATTTTTATAAAACAAGCTTCCTAAATTTCCTCTTTATTCTCCCTTCCGCATCTTCATTTCTTACTTCATAATCTTCAGCAACAAAAGTTGTTGCACCAGATGTGCCCTCTCCTGCCATAGATGAAGTACCGATGTTCAGGAACGAGTATTTTGAAGTATCCTTAATATCATCTAACTCAGATTGAGTTAGTTGATTAGGCAGGCCAACAACAGCTTTCAGTTGGGCAATCTCCTCAAACAACTTCTTCAGCAGACAATTTTGATCAACAAGCATCTTCTTCATTCCCTCTATCACCTTATCTTTTTGCTTCTCCCGTATCATTTGCTTGGTGAGTTGGTCTTTATCATGCTCATTCATTTGCTAGAGAACTGTTAAGGTTATGAATCATATCTTCATCTAAATTTCCTCTTTCTTCCCTCCTGTGAGTTCTTTGAATGCTTGATGTCTCTTTTTAGTTCTCCTCTCTGAATCTGCTCTATGAGCTTTGTTCTTTGATCTCTTCTCCTTTTCTATCCTTATCTCTTTAGCCCTTTCATTTACTTCTTCTTCAAAATCATAATCTTTCTCTTTAGCATATGTGTTTCTCTTCTTGGATGCATCATATTGCTATGCCCTAGTTTCTTCAGGTCTTTTATTCTCAGATTCGTCCACCATCTAATATACTTCCATCTCTCAGGTGGGTACATATTTTCCCACAGATGGGTGATTTTCCCACTAAAATCAGGTCTGATAGCAAAACAATGAACAAAAATATGGGAATTCATTGTACCAGCCTGTTCACCTCCCCATGTTTTGGCACATTTGGTATTAGGTCATTAAAGATCATTGGAAGAAATCGAGGATACAACAACCATTTATCGTTCTTCAAGGCTATTACATTCTCTACCACACAAGAAAATATCAATCTCGTATTGTTTTCTTTTTCCCTTCTGCAGCATAATACAATGGCTTTAGCCGAGTCAATGTTCAACCCATCTGGTCCACCTTACAGTGATCTAAGCACATAATGAAGACGTGGGCAATGAATCTCCATTCCTTGGAGAGAAAGGACTTCTTAATATCTTTTCATCAACCGAAAGCTGGCCTGTCATATCCCATGCTTCGAAAAGCTGCGAACACCTCGGTATCGGACATAGAAACCTCTTCTCTAGAATCCTCCTCTAGCCTGAGAAGCCTTGACACTGTCTCTTCAGTAATAGTCACCTCATGCTCTAAGACTTTGGAAGTGATCCTTTGGGTATTACCTCTTGTATCATATTCACCAGATCTAAAGAAATCTCTAATGTGAATATCATATATGGTGGTGGAATGAGATATAGCGTAAGCTATAGGAGATCTTTGTAGCCACCAAATATAGTCTCTAAACCCTACAGCTTTAGGATGTGTATCATCCAAAATGATGGTGATATTGTTTCTTTCATCAAATTTTAAATTTGCCATTTATACCTAAAAACAGATGAAATAAATTAGAATAAAGTATTAAGTACGAATACATAAAAATAAGAAAAGAATAAAGAATAATAATAAAAAAGATAAACAAATAATAAATTTGCTAGCCGAAAATATAGTTTTGTAGGATGAGATTTAGTTTCGGCAGTAGAAAGTATAGTTTAGCTAGCAAGAACATACCAGTTTCACCCAAACAGTGAGGTGGATTCGATAGGCCAAAACTATTTTCGGCACTGCAAAACTTAAAATTAGTCAGTGAGACTGTTAAGTTCGCTCGGACAGCATAACCTTATAGTTTCGCAGAGGAATCAAGAACTTTTGTTTAGTTTTGCTAGACTATCAGTAGTTTCACTAGAAGAATAACGAAGGTACCGAAGAGTCTCAATCAAATATACCCATACTGCGATATTATAAACAAGATTAAATGATGGTCCTGAGTTTGAGACTCACTTACGAACTGGAATCAACAATCAATCAGTATCAAAAAATCAGAATCACAAAAACATATCAGAGGGTCACTGAATAGCCCAAAGGAACATCATACATCGATAGTGCAAAAGTGAGAGATTAAATTCGCAAAATGACTTAAATAGCTTATAGTTTCGCAGCATGAGAAACTATAGTTTCATGTTAGTTCTCTAGAAAGACTAACATGTTGTCTTTATGTGTCTTTTTACTATTTGTAATAATATAGGGACTAGTTTTGTAATTTTGTTAGTTCCTTGTGATTCATTATAAATAGCTTAGACTTGTTCCAGTTAGGAGAGACAAAAAAGCTGCTTCTTACTTTATAATTGTGTTTGCTTGATATTAATGAAACTGTGAATTTTGTTGATATTTTGCTTGATTTGATTACTTTGTTTCTATTTCTTTGAATTGTGTTCATATATCATCACATATTGATACATTTGATTCTATCAAATGGTATGAGAGTTGTTGGTTAAGTGATTTCAGACGTGTTTCAGTATCAGAAACATGTTTTAAACCACAATTAGTAGTTAAATTCATCAAATTCGAGATAATGTTGAATTTGTGCTCGAAAAGCTCACTATTTTTCGAACTGAAAATCACAAAATTGATTGATTTGTTGTTGATATTGAAAGAAATTGATGTTAGAAGAATGATTCTCAATATAAAACATGTCTAATTGGAAAGTTTCAATCCAATTCATCAGCTTTTGAAGAATTTCAAAAGATTTGAGTTAGTTACATTCATATGAACATGATGAATGTCGCACATTAGGGTTAGAGTTTGTTGAAAAATAGTCCAAGTGTTAGGCGTTTGACTACTGTCTAGTCACATTAACACTGTTTAGATGTTCTCAGTTCAGATGTTTGACTACAGTTGAAGGGTATAAGTCTAGAAGTATCAACTCTGTTGAGGCGTATTAGAACTGTTTAAACGTTTGACAACTATTGAGGATCATTACAACTGTGTAGGCGCATTACAATTGTTCAGGAGTTTTACTACTGTTTAGATGCATCAACTTAGGCGTTTTGGAAAATTTTTCCAAGGTGGTCCCTTAGACGTCTCTCAACCTAGGCACATTAACTGTTTGGGTGTTTGATTACTGTTCGGCGTATCACCCTTGATACATAGAATTTTTTTAAGAAAAATTTTCAATAACTTTTTCATTTCTTTTCTTAATTCAAAATCTAAGAAAAACAACAAACATATAAGAATGGTGAAATCACAAGATTCTAAAAATAGAGTTACAAAACTTAAAACTAGTGTTGATTTCAAAAACCGGTCTCTTAGCTTAAAACATCATTTAAATTCCATTGACACTGATCTTTGGAAATCTATAGAGAAAGGACTATACATTCCTATAATCATTGATGGGCCTGACAGAGGGTTTGTTTATACTAAAGATTCTCAAGAACCCTATCCTGAAGATGGTCTTCAAGGAGATGATTTGAGAAGAGTAAAGAATGATATCAAAGCATATTCCGTGATGTGTAAAGGACTACCTCTGGAAGTTCTTGCAAGGCTTGATGGATATCAAACCGGATACACCATGTATAAAGCCTTAAAGACCATTTATGAAGGAGGCAAGGAGATTGAGAATCTCAAGAAATAAAAGTTGAAAAAGCAATTAGAATTGTTTCAACATTTGTCCGGAGAAACCATAAATCAGACGATGAAAAGATTTGTTCAACTTACAACTGAGATGTCAACAGCTGGTATTAAGCTTGATCCTCAGATGTCTCAGTATCAGTTTGTTGCCTCTCCTGCAAAGACTATTGAAAATGCATTCATGGAAAAAAGTGAGAAAATTACTGAAGAAGAGGGAGATTATTTGTTGGAGTAGGATTTTTCACTGATTCATGATTTACTAGTGCTCCTGCTTATACAACACAGTCACATTCTCAATCTTCTCCTAAATCTCAGTCTCAAACATCTAATGTTCAAACATAGACTTCTTCATCTAACTCTGCTAAATCTAGCAAAGTTAAAGATGTGAAAAACATCTTATTAGAGGATGAAGAGTGTAAAGCTGCATTCACTGCATTTATGGCTAGTTTTCAAGCATATCAAGGTAGCCATTTAAGTCAATTAGACCTTCTTTTGTAGGATTTGTTTTAAATGGATCCTGAAGATGTTGAAGAGATGGACTTAAACTGGCAGATGGTGATGATTGCTTACACGACACAAAAACACTCATATGTCAACACAAAGTACAAGCCAAGTGCTAACAAGACTGTTGGGTTTGATAAGTGAAAATCAAGGTGTTTTAACTGTAACAATTATGGACATTTCTCCAGAGATTGCAATACTCCAAGGATTAATGGAGGAAATGCTCAATCAAGTTCTAGCAATCAAAGGTTTCAACCAGATCAGAAGACTGTTCAAAAGCCTTATCAAAGTCTTCCTATGCCTAAGCTTAAAGATGAAACAAAACCATCTGATGAATCCAAGATAGCTTTAGTAGTCAGCATTAAAGATGGTCATGATTAGAGTGCATATGCTGAACAGTTTACTAATGATTTAACATCAAGTTTATCTATGGTTGTAGAAATCCAGGGAGAAGATTTGTCAGAAAATAATGATCCAAAGGTGGAAGGTTCAAAGCAAAGTTTATCTATGATTGGATAAAGAAAACAAAACACTTCTCATCAAATTCATATTGTATTAGAAGAAGTGAAAGTTCAAAGCAAAGATAAAGATAAACAACAGGTAGGAACATCAGAAGACTTAAACACTATTAATCTAAAACAAGTTCAATCTGAAAAGGAATCTTCTTCTCATGATGTTCAACCTGGAAGTAAACCAAGTTCTTCTAAGTCAAAGAATCAAAGAAGAAGAAAGAAATCATCAAAAAGAAAATCTGAACAAAACAAAAGTTCAGAAAAGTTCAGAAAAGTTGATCAAAGCAACAAATCAGGCAACAAGACTTAAACCAATAAAATTTGTGTCAGCAGGTTTGTTAAATATGAATTCTTTTCAAACCAACAAGCTAAATACGATGAACAAATCTCGCTCTGATGTGAAATCAAATTCAGATTCTAAGACTTCCGTTGTAGCAAAAAGATTTGTTCCTAATGAATTCAACAAGGAAGTTCATGTTAAACAGATGCAAAATAATTTGCCACAAAATCAAAATGTAAAAATAAAAACAACAGTTTAACTATTTGACGCCAATATATAAAAATGAATCAAATATAGTGTCAATGTCAAAAGTTAACAAACAGTTGTTTATAACTCCACCAAAGTATTATGAAATATGTGATATGAAAAATCATAATACTGCTGAGTGGTATTTCAACAAGTACTGTCATATATGTGACATGAGAAATCATTTCACAGCAGATTGTTATATTAACAAATACTATACTTATTGTGATGAGAAGACTCACAATACTGCAAATTGTTATTTTGGAAAGAGATCACATACTAGAGAAATTGAAAATTCAAACATGAGCAAAGGTTATGTTAATCCTCAATATATGAGAAATCAAACTGATGGATTTCAAAAATTAACTAATCAACCTTCTTTTGGTTTCAGATCTTTTCAAAAGAAAAGTTATGTGAGAACTAAACAATATATACCAAGATCAGTAAGAATGACAAACAAAAAGGTTAGTCATCAATACCAGGCAAAAATTGATCAATCAAATGGTATGAATGTTTTCAAAAATAACTCAAACTATTTTCAAAACAAGATTGGTAAATTCATCAAGAATAAGCCTGATTTGAATAATCTTCACTACAAACAATTTACCATTGTTAATAAATTTGGAAAACCCAAGACCATCTCGGCTTGGGTGGATATCTCAACTTAATTTTCTTATTGTGCAGGTACGCCCAAGAAGACCACTTAATACATGGTATGTGGATAGTGGGTGTAGCTGGCATATGACAGGCAATCCTGCCTTGTTACAATATTTTAAGTTAATGGATGAAAATTATAAGTTGAAAGAAGAAAATTTACTAAAAGATGAAAAGCATGTGAGCTATGCAAAAGGCAAAGAAGATGTTATAAAAAATTTTGAAGTTATGATAAAGGATTATGACATTCTTGAAGAGAAATTCAAGAAATTATCTGATGAAAATGAAAAATTGAAAGGTGAATTAGTAAAGGTAAAAGAACCTCAAAAGCCTATCTCACCAGAACAAATGATAAGTTCTGAGATGATTCTTGAAGAGAATCCTGAGATGATCAAAGGCAATAGGAACTTGATGATGTAGCAGATACAATTTTAACAGAGTCATCTTAAAAAGTACAAAGAATAGAAGAAATTATTAAAGAGCAAATCATTCAAGAACAAATTGAAGCTTTAGAAAACATTGTAGAATTTTTCAATGATGACTGGTATGACGAAGTCTTAGATGATGAAGACGTAGATGAAGCTCAATTTGTATCAAATTCCGATTCACAAGAACCAACTCAAGATCAAGATGAAACTCCATAAGATTTTGAAGATAGATACAACTACCTTGTGAAGATGAAATACAATAGAGTCGTTTTAGATGGACTGACTGTTTCTCAAATAAATGATAAATATGAGAAATACATTGCTGGAGAGCCAGTTGCTCCTATTGATCCAAATGAGATTGTAATGGAACATGGTAAATGGAATAGAGCTAAAGAAAGTATTCATGTAGAAGAATTATCAAGCTCTGAGCTACACCATCCTGACCTTCATCATATGAGTATTCCAGCACTAAGGTTTGGTTGCAAGCGAGGAATACCCATGGAGGAAATTGAAAAGATTACAATCTGTATCTTTGAGGAATCTTGTTAGAAGTTTTCAAGAAACTTGTAGGATCAGTGATCACAAGTTTGATGTAATAGAGCGTAACGCAGCGGAATAAGAACAAGAATTAGACAAATTGTAGCAAGAATTTGATACTCGTATGCATTAAGAACAAATACGGTTATAACGAGAGAATATATTTCTGTAACAAGGAATGTTTCTATAATATCAAATATTTCTGATCAAATCATTCACCTATTACAATAGGTTGACACTCCTTATATAGAGTGCAATCGCTGCTGTTATCACGGGAAAGTGACAACTGGCAGATCTATTACAAAAATAACTAACTCTTAACAAACTACTGAAATGTTCACAACTACTGAGAACATATCAGAGTGTTAAGTACAAAATATGAAACTACTGATAAGAAACTACTGAAACTACAACAACTGAAGAACAAGCTCTTCAGTCGTTTTACAAAACTACTGAAAAACATAAAACTAAAACAACTGAAGAAGTATTCTTCAGTTGTTGTGTTAAACTACTGAACAGATAAAACATAAAACTACTCAAAGGTAAACTGTCATAACTACTGAAGAAGACCTCTTAAGCTGTTGTAACAACGTCTGATACTTTGGTCTTCAGCACTTGTGTCTTCAGACTTTGTCTTCAGCACTTGTCTTCAGACTTTGTCTTCAGCACTTGTCTTCAGACTTTGTCTTCAGCACTTGTCTTCAGACTTTGTCTTCAGCACTTGTCTTCAGACTATGTCTTCAGCACTTGTCTTTAGACTTTGTAATCAGCTGTTGTCTTCAGTTGTTGTGGCCTTCAGTAGTTGTTATGACGTATGTGGGACTTAAAGGTTTTTCTGATTCGGCTCATTGTTCTTTTGGTCCAACAAACTCCCCCTGAACCAATGCAGCCAAAACCTTTAACTTTATTGAGGTCCCACTTATTGTCGGTAGAATGGTTGGTCCATTTCCTTCTTGATCAGTTGAGAAGATGACCCATATAAGCACTGGCCTTCCTGAAATCTTTTACAATCTGCCAGGGTGATACTACAAGGACCACTGTGATCTCTTCATCTACAATCCTTTTTACTAGGCCCTTGTATCTCGAAGGAATGTCTTTCTTTACAATCCTGTGAGCCACCCTAGGATCAGGCCATACTCTCACCTTTTCCTTCTGATATTGAAATGTGTTGGCAAGGGTGTACAACCTCAGAGCTTCTTTCTTCATACTAATTATTGATGAAGAAGCAGCATAAGTTTTGTCGATGCTTTTCAACATCTCATCGTCATGAAGCCTTTGCTGCTGCTCTTCTTCAATCTTTACTCTCACAATTTCCATCTGTGAGGTGGGAGTGATGGGCATGGGTTTGGCTTTAGGAAATGTTAGGACTGCAGACAGAGGCAGCCTATCTTCTTCCACATCATCCTCTTCTTCTTCTTCTTCTAGCCTCAACACCCTTCTTTTCTTCTTGGGTGCATCATCGCTGTTGGTTTAGAGGGTAGGGGAGTTGGTTTTGTGGGTTGTGGTTGTGGTTGTTTTGGAGAGGGAATGTTGATAGGCTGAGTTAGCATTTTAGAGGTGAGTGTGGCTTTTGAGTGTTTGGCTAGCTCAGTCCTGCTCCCTGCTCCTGCTTCATTCAAAGCTTCGACTACTAAACCCTTAGTGTATGCTTCAGACGAACAGATCTTGGAGGTTATGGCCAAGATACTGTCCCTGGTCCATGATTTAATCTCGATCAATGATCTCCCAAGATATTTTGCAATGAATCTGATCATGATCTCTAGTCTCTCTCTTTCTAATGTATCATAACTTGCCCATCTTGAGTTAATTTCTTCAACTTCAAGTCTCGTGATCTGAGTCAAGCTGTGCAGTATCGAACCCTTGTCTATACAGTTGATCAATAATGGCATCCATTGATTTACTATGTGTAGCATCTGCCATTTTGATCATCTCATCGAGTTGGAGTTCTTTCTCTTTTCCTTCACCTTCCTCTTCTTATATGTGACATGAAAGTCTTTGAGACTTTCACCCACTTGATCATTTTCGGTTCCCTTCACAAACTCCTTTTCCTTCTCAGTTTCATTTTCTTTCAGTTTGCTCTTCCTCTTTGCTTTCACTGACCGACTCTCCCCCTTTTTGGTTGCATTGGTTGCAAGGGTTTGAGTAGCAGAAAGCCTGGTGCTCACAATCTCCTCCACCATGGGTTGTATGATTGAGGGAAGCCTGTCATCCATGGTTTTGATCACAATGTCTGTGATCATTGGGGTGATGAGAGGTAGGGATTGCTGAAAGATAGCAGCTGTTTGCTCAGAGGGAGAAATAGAGGCTGGTGGCTCGGAAGTTTTGAGTGGCTGAGTGTATGGGAGACCTTCAGGTGAAGGTGCCATATGTGGGTTTATTGTGGTGGCAGATGGACTTGCTCATTGAGAGAATTTGTCAAGTAATCTTTGTAGTCTACTGACTTCTTCCTCAAGAATTGTGTTCTGGGCCAGAACATCATAAAAGAAGCCCAGGTCATCATCAGCAGATGTTGAATCACCTGACCTCCTGCTTGTAGCAGGATGGACATGCACTGGGTGTAGACCAGTTTTAGCATGTGCCCCTTTTTCTTGGAACTGGGGACTTCCAGCCTTAGGACTATGTCCTTCATCAGCTGTTGCCTCTACTGAGGTCTTAGTTATGTTACCAGCCTCATTCTAATCATGTGCTGATTCAGAAGAGGTGGCAGCCTCACTAGATGTTCTAATCTCCATATCCACACCAGGAGATAGAACGTGTAAACCCCGGTGCTGTAGGTTGTCAGAAGCATGGTGATCCTCGTCCTCAATAGTTGTGGTTCTCCCCTTTGTTGGTGGTTGTTGGGGAGGAGGAGAGGCATGCAGCTGAGTTAGCACGTGTGCAATGATAATGGTTGGACTTTGGGGGCGGTTGCATGGGAAGATGGGGTAAAAGCAGTGTGCACCTGGGGAGAATGGTGCTCTTCAATGGCAATCTCCTCAAATGAGGAAGATCCCAGATTTGTGGGTACCCCTTCTGTGGTTGCTGCAGGCTCCTTTTGAGAGGAATCCTGAGCGGCTGTGGCTGGGAGAGTCCTTGTATCCACTAGGGAGTTATAACCAGTGGATATAGCGTGCGTTTGTGTTGCAGGGGCATCCTCAGGGGACTCATTTCCCTGAGTAGCCTTTTTTGTCTTCTTTTTAGTGGGTTTGGTGGGGACTTGGATTTGGAGGTGGTGGTTGTGGGTTCCAGCTGCGTGGGTTTGCGCAGCTTGGCAGCCATTTTGAGTGATTGGTCAGAGTTGTGCCGGGAGTATACTTCAGGCAATACAGCCATAGCAGGGACTCCCAGGCCAACAAGTCCCTCAGCTTGAAGCTGGTTTTCAATTATGGCCATTATGAACCAAGGATATAATATCCAACGGTTAGCAAGTTGTTTTTGGGCCATATCCTTGAGCTCTAAAAATAGTATTTCAGAAAAATTTAAAGGTTGTTGCTCAAGGATGGAGTACATTACCTGTTGCCACCTTGTGGACATTTGATCCCATGATGAAGTTTTGGAGGCAAGGTACACATTTACCATGTGAAATATGAGACGTTCGGCATCAGGGAAATGTTTCTTCAGCATGGTAGATGCACTCAGGTTACCCTGGTATCCATGGTGAGCAAATGATTGATCTGTTGTGCCCTTTGGATAACCAGTTGGGAAAGTGTCATCATCCAGATTAAGGGTTTGGCGAATAGTGTCTGGAGTAATGACCACTTTTTGGCCATGGATAAACGATGAAGAGACTCTGTGTCATTCGCCTCAGAGACCAGAGTGACATTTGTCCAGAATTGATTAAGGGATTCGGCATATATGGTGGGATTTACCAGAAAAGCCGTTTTGTAGGGTGACCGAACCATTAAATCAATGGCGTTGTGAAACTTGGTCCAGTATGGCGATTTGGTGAGATGTGCGACACAGTTGTGTCGTGGTTTTAGTTGCATTGTCGCCATTGATGAAGAGAGGGTAGAGAGTTTTTGAATGTTAGGTTTGAGAAGAGAAGATAAAAACTCTGAAGGTGGGATAAGGTATTTAAAGGGTCAGGTTAGAAAACGACTGAAGGTTTTGGTGTGAGTCATCAGTTGTTGAAACTACTGATGACGTGGTATTAACTTCAGACGTTGAAACAGCTGAAGTCTCTGATTTAGTCATCAGTAGTTATAAAACTACTCAAGACAGTTTTGACTTCAGGTGATGAAACAACTGAAGACTTGGTATTAGTCATCAGTAGTTGTGAAACTACTGAAGACAGTGGTTTTGTCAGCAGTTGTTGTACACAGCTGAAGACTTGGTGTTAGTCTTCAGTAGTTGCAAAACTACTGAAGACATAGTTTTGGCTTCAGTTGATTTAATGAAACAGAAGTTGTAGAAACAACTGAAGAGTAATTACTCATCAGCTGTTGTCGTCAATTCATAGCTTTTCAGCTGTTTCACACTGTCCTCAACACTTACTCATCAGACTTTTCATCTGCTTTTCAGGTGTTTCATAGGACATCAGTAATCTGCATTTCTGACATCAGTAGTTGTAGCTGCATCAACTGTTGTGACTGCATCAGCTGTTGTAGCTACATGAGTTGTTTTAACAGATAAAGTATATGTGACAATAATGAACTAATGATCATCGGTACTTGTGAGCTGAGATCATCAGTAGTTGTCACTTATTCTAGCTGCAGCATACCAAGCCTTAACACCAGGTTGTGGAAAGTTGAACTATCCAAAGGCTTAGTAAAAATGTCTGCAAGCTCATTAGCACTAGGAACAAATTTGGATCAATCAGACCTTTTTCAAAACAATCCCTAATAAAATGGTGTCTGATTAAATATGTTTAGTCCTAGAGTGCTGGATAGGATTCTTGACAATACAAAGAGCTGAAGAGCTGTCCATTAACAATAGGGTCTTAGTCTCTGTTATGGCATAATCCAATAATTGGTTTTGAAGCCAGAGTACCTGAGATGTACAGCTTGCAGCGGTAATGTACTCTGCTTCAGCAGTTGATGTAGCAACTGAGGTGTGTTTCTTGCTCTGCCAAGAAATCAAGCAGTTGCCTAGGAATTGACATCCACCAGAAGTTGATTTCCTGGTCAACTTACACCCTGCATAGTCACTATCAGAAAAAGCAACTAATTTACCAGAATGTCTAGTAGAATACCATAAACCTAGAGATGGAGTGCCTTGCAGATATCTAAAGATCCTCTTGACTGCAATCAAATGAGACCCCTTAGGTGCAGCATGAAATCTAGCACAAACACATGTAGCAAACATAATATCTGGCCTAGAAGCTGTTAAATACATGAAGGACCCAATCATACATCTTTAAAGTGTTTCATCAACCACTTTACCTTTCTGATGTGTATCCAGTTGTGTGTTGCTGCACATGGGGGTAGAACAGGGCTTACAGTTTTGTAAATCAAACTTTTCCAAAAGATCTTTTGTGTATTTGGACTGATGAATGAAAATTCCATGAGCCTTTTGTTTGATTTGCAAACCCAGAAAGAACTGTAATTCTCCCATGGCACTCATTTCAAACTTCTGTTGCATCAACTTTGTAAAGGCATCACACAACTGTGGATCAGAGGATGCAAAAATAATATCATCTACATAAATTTGAACAAGTAGATTATGCTGCCCAGCTTTCTTAATGAATAAAGTCTTATCTATGGAGCCTCTAGTGAAATTATTTTCCAGAAGAAAGTTTGATAATGTCTCATACCAGGCTCTAGGAGCTTGTTTCAATCCATAAAGAGCCTTATCAAGCTTATACACCCAATTAGGATGTTTATTGTCCTCAAATCCTGGTGGTTGACATACATAAACCTCTTCTTTAATTTTCCCATACAAAAATGCACTTTTGACATCCATTTGAAAAACTTTAAGGTTTTGATAAGCAGCATAAGCTAAAAACAATCGAATTGCTTCCAGTCTGGCTACAGGGGCAAAGGTTTCATCATAATCAATACCTTCTTCTTATGCAAACCCCTGAACAACCAGTCTGGCCTTGTTCTTAACAATAAGCCCATTTTCATCAGTTTTGTTCCTAAACACCCATTTAGTGCCTATTGCACACTTACCTAGAGGTAGAGGAACCAGTTCCCACACTTGCTGTTTCTTGAACTGAAGAAGCTCAAGCTGCATGGCATCAACCCATCCATTGTCCTTTAAAGCAATGTGATAATTATTTGGCTCTTGCTGACTGATGAAGAGAGCATAGAAGCAGAAATTTGACAATTGACTTCTTGTTGATATGCCAGCAGTTATATCACCAATGATTTGAGACATAGGGTGATTCTTTAGATCTTGATACACAATGAGATCTGTGCAAGTGTTTGTAGCAGGCTCAGCAGCAACAGATGGTGATGGTGAATCATTTCCTGAAACCAATCAGTGGATGGTAATTCAAAGGAAGTTGGATTTGAAGAAATCTCATCAGCATTTGTTGTGGATGGTGCTACTGGAGCTACAGGACCATCAGGTCTAGCTGAATCAGGCAGTTGATCACTAAACCTGAAGAGGTGAGTACTGCTATCATCATCATCAGCAGCACCAGCAGAACCACCAGGTAGTGAACTGTTGACAGGAGCAACAGCAGGAGTTTGATAAGGAACATACTGCAGTATGTCCAAATCAAATATCTCCACAGGGCTTTGTGGAATCTTGTCCTTTGGAGAATCATTAAACTTAAAATGTAGAGTCTCTTCAATCATCTTTTTTCTACAGTTGAAGACTCTGTATGCTTTGCAAGTTGATGAATAAGCAACAAAGTACCCTGCATCCACCTTAGGATCAAATTTTTGGAGTTGATCCCGTGTGTTGAGAATGAAACAAGGACAACCAAATGCTCTGAAGAACGAAATTAGAGGGGCCAAATGATGAAGAACTTCATATGGAGTCTTCATCAACCTCTGATTTACTAGACTCTATTCTGTACATAGCAAGCTGTATTGACAGCTTCAGCCCAAAAAGTCATTGGCAGTCCAGAATCAGCCAACATGGACCTTGCAGCTTCAATAAGTGTCCTGTTCTTTCTCTCCACTACTCCATTTTGCTCAGGAGTTCTTGGGATGCTATACTGCCTCTTGATTCCCTTGATAAGTAAAACTCATCAAGTGTGTGGTTTCTGAATTCAGTACCATTGTCACTCCTCACACACTTAACTGGTAGGGAATACTGCTTCTCAACGTGTAACACAAAGTTCATAATGGACTGCGCAGCCTCATCTTTTGAATGCAAGAAGAAAGTCCATACAAATCTGGAGTAATCATCCATAATTACCAGACAATATTTCTTCTTAGCCATACTCATCACTCTCACAGGACCAAAGAGATCCATGTGAAGAAGCTGTAAGCAGGCAGTGGACTTAGGTTCTTCTATGGAGGGAAATGAAGCTTTATGTTGTTTTCCTTTTAAACAAGCAGTGCAGTTATCTTCACACTTGAACTCCTTCATAGGCAGTCCCCTTACTAAACCATGGTTTATCGGCTGATTTATGTTTTTGAGATTAACATGACCCAGCTTTCTATGCCATAGAATAGATTCTTGAGGGGAAGCCTTGGAAAATAGGCAAGGATGGCCTTTGAGATCTATTTTCTTGGAAAGATCTAAGGCATACACTCATCCTGTCCTGTTGGCCTTTAGGAGAGTGTGTTCATCCAACACATTATCAATCAAACTTAGAACTTTGGATGACAGAATCCGATAGTTCTGACTGGTGAAAAGAGCAACATGGCCTTTGTCACACATTTGATGAACACTCAAGAGGTTGTACTTGAGATTTTCCACGTGGTTAACATCATCAAACTTTATTTCCCCATTGGAAACAAAGCCTTTGCCCATGATGTAACCCTTTGCATCATTGCCAAATGACACAAACCCCTTCCTTCTTTGAGAGTAGTCATTAAGAAGTGATCTGTTTCCTGTCATATGCATGGATCCTCCACTGTCTACATAGCAGATGCCTTTGAGGTATGTTGAAGAACCCTGCAAAATACAACAAATTAGTTAGATTTTGAGACCCAAACCTTTTTGTTCTTAGGCCTGTTCTCATCAACAGATGGTAAACTAACATGTTTATTGGAAACAACAGCCTGAGAGGAAGAAACTGGTGAAGAAAAGGAATCCTTTGGCTTGGACCTCCTTTTCTGTGTTTTCAACATAGCAACATCTAATTGGTTAACTCTTCCCAATAGATGTTGAACTATCATAACGAGCTGTGTTTGATTTTGTGATAAGGCTTTCAGCTCTTCAGACACATTGGCATTGGAGTTTGATAAGTTCCTGTTAGGACCTAGTATTTGACCGAAATACCTAGAGATTAACGTGTAAACCAGATCAAATAGTGCGGAATCCTATTTGATTGGCGATCCAATAAGTGAGAACACACGAAGAATCAATCAAGGATTGAAACTCACGTTAGAAATCGATTGGAATCGATCTAATGTGTTCTATGAACTTGGAGAACGAATTGGAAGGTTTCTGGACGGCTAGGGTACGTCTGGAATCGTAATTGATCGAGAGTCACTGTTTTTCACGAATTGAGTTGTATTTATAGGTTGGTACTATTCAATCGTGCGACTCATACACACATACATATATACATACATACATTCAAATTTCTGCCAGTTGCTCGTTTGATAGATCATGAATTATTTCTCCTTCTTCAGGGGTATAACTCACTGACCTTCTGACAATCCCTTGCAGATCAAGAACCATTGTGAGTTGAGACTTGACCTGCTGAAGGGGAGCAATATCAAACTCATCTTTTTTGTAAGTTGGATCTGTTTGATTTACACATTTCACACTCAAATCTTTAGTAATTTATCAAACGAAATGCATTAACTTAATATAAACATTTAATACGTGGTTTTTCAATATAGAATACAAAAGTAAATAAATTCATAAACATCTAGTATTTAATTTTATCCTGAATACTCGGCTCTTCACATGGAGGTGCAGAAGCAGAAGCTGGCAGATCTTGTCTGTTCTTTGATCTTTTCTCTTGCCTTGGAGCTGAGACAGATTCAGCTGCTTCTCCTCCGTCAGTGTCATCATCTTCGTGCCATTCTTCAGTTTTCTCTTCGTTAGTTTCACTCTCATCATCATCATCATTGTCTTCATCATCATCATCATTTCTGTCCCCATCCTTTATCTTTAATGGCTCCTCCTTCGATCTTTTCAGCTTTAGCAAAATGGTCTTTTTAGCCTTTTTCAACTCCTATATTTTCTTCCCTGAGGTGACGCTTTGAGCTTGGAGAAGGGCTATCTCGTTGGTCTGGGCAGTCATCTGTCAGGCCTGCCTTTATATCACTTGAGCCTGCTCTGCAATTTGGTGAGTTTGTGCAGCAGTCAAGTCAGTAAGCTGGCGGATTTGGGAGGCCTTTTCCTCATCGGCAGCCAGCAAACGCATTACCATTCTGTTTAGTGCCGAAAACTGTTCTTCTACCGCAACTGTAGGTAGAGGTGATCTGTAAGTGAATGAGGGATAGGCTGAGGGCTCGGTTTGGTGGCTAGTGGTGGTGGTGGTGGCTGTGGTGAATATCGGGTCAGGTCGGGATGATAGTGGTGGTGAGTGAGGGGTGAATGATGTAGTGGTGGCTGGGATCTGTATTGTGGTGGTCGGTCTGGTGGTGTCTGTGGTTGCTGTGGGGGCTGTGGTGGCTATGGTGGTGGATGGTGTGTCTGAAGAGGTGGTAGTGGTGGTGGTGGTGGCTGTAGTGGCTGAGGTAGTAGTGATGAAGGTCAAACGACGCTTCTTCTTTGGTTTCTGCCCATGGGGTTGAGCCATCTGTTTTCTCCTAGTTCCCTTCGAGGTGGATGCTCCCCCTCCTACCCTGCCGATTGACCCTGGAGCATAGGTCGGGTCGGTCTCTGTCTCTCCAGAGTCTCTTGGGTGCTCACCAACCACCCGAAGCCCATGTACTATGGGAACCACTTTTCTTCCCACAGTCCTGGTGAGGGGTTCCTCATCAGACTCTTCTTCTTCTACTTCTGTCTCAAGGACAAAATCATGATGAAACCCAGCTGATTCGGTAACTTCTGCAGCCGGGGCAGATGTTGGAGGCACGACATCAGACGTAGTGCCTCTCTGTGGAACAGGCATATTGTCTCCGGCACCCCCACTATCATCATCATCTGAATCATCAGTGGGTAGGACAATTGGCTCCACGTTAGAGTCACTATCCTCGTGACGCCATTGGCGTCTCCCCGGCGCCACATAACTTTCATCTGCTAAATGGCCAATCAACCTCTTTGCCTGGGGCTTTACTTGCTTGCCCCGGTACACCACCATCCTACCCAAAGTAGTGTCATCCATAAGTTCCAAAGTCACTGCATCGTGACTTTCCTTGGGGAGCAGAGGCAACTTCTCATCGAATATCATCTGAAGAAACCTTGGATACATACAAAAACCTTCTTTCCCTTTTGCTTCAATGTTCTCTACCAAATAAGCAAAGATCATATTCGAGAAGCTGAAAGGGTGGTTCAGCACCAGAGCCACGAAGGCATTTTGTATCTGATCTGATAGGTCATCGAAACCACCCTTCTCGAAGCAATGCACTTAAGAATCACATGTGCTAGATATTTGTATTATGGGCATAGGTTGCTCTTATTTAGGACCCCCGAGTTAATTTCCCCCGCATACTTGATTCGGAGGAAACACCCTCTCACTGTCAAAGGATGTAACTTAGTGGGGTGAGTGGAGTCATCCCCAAACTCAAGGATTCTCTGGATGTCAGTAGCGGTAATGTCGATAGCTTGACCCATAATGGTGCTTCAGATGCTGTATGGCTCACGAGAGCGATCCACTGAGGCATTCTCCTAGAATGCCTGGTGTAGTGATTTGTAGGGCGTGCACGGTGTAGATATAGCCTTATGTATCTGTGAGCGTTTGAGGAAGGCTATAATCTCGGAGAACTTGGCCCCGTTCCGAGTTATGTGGTCCAAATGGGCACATATGTTGTGCTTTGGATTAAGAGATCATCTGTCAGCCATTTTTCCTGAAACACGAAACACATGATCATTAGTACATAATACATCAGAATTCAGTTCTAAGTGTAGTGTTTCACTTCCATTCTGATTCATTCATGCGAATGAATCATGCGACTGGAGTCATTCGGTTTTTCTTAAGTACGACTGAGTTCATTCGGTTGAATGAGACATGCGATTGAGTTCCATCTGCCAACTGAGTCTTCGATTGGTTCAGTCGGCCGACTGAACTCATTCGGGTGGTTCATTTGGCCGAATGACCCAATCGCAAGGTTCAATCGTGCGATTGGAGTTCATTCGAACGACCAGTCGCTTGCCCCACTGTTGGATCGCCTGTGGGTCGAATCTTGACCAATTTAAGTCATTTAACAGTGTTTAATGGTCCATTAGACTCGCCTACTTGTCACTAATAATCCATTAAACTTAATTTTAACATTTTGCTTAGTTTACGGAGGTGATTGGGTCATTTCATAGTTCGGTTCTTGATTCAATCGAGTGTCTCTTATGTAGGTTCTTTAATCTTCTAATTTTAGTAAGATTCAAGCGTAATGTACCTGTAAAATCGTCACTCAAATGTAAGAAACTCAACAGCAATGTAAATCAGGATCTGTAGCAACTTATGGCAGAGTAACATGAAGAATGCGATTTGGGTGCGATTTTGGTGTGGTGAGCAACATGCGATCGACTGAGGCCCTTAAATACTGAACCTAAGTTCAATCGGCCGACTGGCCTCATTCGCTCAGTTCATTCGGGCGACTGAGTCTCAGTCGTACGATTGGCCTAGTCAATCGCATTCAGTCAGCAGACTGAGTCTCAGTCGGTCGACTTCCTCATTCGGTCTCTTTCATTCGCATCTTCAGTTGACCGACTAAGCCTCAGTCAGTCGACTGCTTCATTCTCCCCCTTCTATTCGGTCGAATGGATCATTCTCATGTCCATTCGGCCGATTGGGAGCCATTCGCATAGTTGGTCCATAACCATGATCCAATCGTGTGAATGGGTCACACTTAGTGAGTTTACAGTCATTTTGAACATTTTACTTTTAAGACCCTTTTAACTTTTGACAATAACGTTATAAGCTCTTAACCAATTCAGTCACCTCAGACGTGACTCTTTTAAAACACGTTGTCACCTCTGACGTGACTCTTTAAACTTTGAAAAACATGTGGCTATCTTAGACATGACCCTTTTAGGTGAGTTAATTCCATTCTTATTATCCTGATGTAGTCCGACACACACACACACTAAAAGATTAAACTAAAAACTTAAACTAAATACACAAATAAAATTTGTTTTTGGACTTTTTGTGAGAGATAAAACCCTAAGATGGAAATCTACGGGATTTGGTTCTGGAATCGAAAGCTTCAACTTAGATTGACCACACCTGGACCAATTCAATTTTGGAACCATACAGGAACATCAAATCATTTGGGACTTGTTATCAAAATCTTTCGATGCTCAATTCTTGGTGATCATCCAGAGTCATTAGCAGCTTTAGGGAATTATACTGGAACTCTTAGAGTACCACATTGATTTGAACTTTCAAGAATTGCAGCCACAATGATTGTCAATATGTTTGTCCACATAAATCCATACACAGACTCTTGACTCAAACCGGTGATTGTTTTTGGTTTATTTAATTCAACGAACATTTGTGGATCCCACACTTATATGGTAATCAACATCCCTCAGGAGCTTTTGAGCGGTCTACGGGTATTGTTACAAGAAGAGACTATTCTTAGAGCTTTCATAGAGAAACCACTCCTCAGGTTAGTGCCATCGCACAACAAAGAGGCGGCAAACAATAATGAATTCTAGAATATCAAGGTTATGCTTATCCTCAGGTCAGTGCCATCGCACAGCAAAGAGGCACACAACCTATCTCCTTGTTAGAGCAGCTTTTATTTTGCACCAAATGCACCAACAACATAGGTCATTAGCTTGATAGCATTTTTCTTTCATTTTTTTTCGTGCTTTGCTCTATTTATGGTCATCCGCACACATTTGTGGTGTTTACATGCTCATTACCCCTTATTGGAATATATTGATTGTGTTAACCAGTGATAAGATGGGAGCCCATAGTCAGTTGAACACCTTAGTTTGATCTTGAGATCACCAGTCCGGTCTAATCATCTATTGTGTTGAATCTACCGACATATCAATTGTGGTCTAGCAACCTCTAGGTCTACTCTCATTATATTACCTTAGGAGTTACCAGTTTTTCTATCATCTTCCCTTTTATATTGCTTAGACTACACAGACTTATACTTTGAATATTTTTTTTTAAATTAGGATTTTAAAGTCCCTCTTGACTTGTTCCTGTGTACTATCATATTCCAAAGGGTTTGAATCGGTATCACAGATACGATCTACCTTGTATTAGCTTTCCACTCCTTCTCCCTCGGTTTCCCTTTTTTTTCTTTTTTTTAATGTTGCTTGCTGACTTATTCTCCCCCTAAAATACTAAAATCAAACCTGGTTTAATTATTTTAGGATCTTAATAAATAGCTGAATAACATGAGTTTAATTTAAACAGACTAAAAAAAACAAATAAAATAAAATAAAAAAGAAAAATTAACTAAACTACATCGGACTACACATGATCATCATCAGGAATAACATCACTTCTCTTTTTAACGCTGTTGACCTCTAGCAGATATTGAAAACGTGGTTTATCAAAGGCTTTAGTATAGAGGTCACCACGTTGAAAATCAGTATTAATTTTGACCACATCAATTAAGTTCTTTTCGAAACAATCTTGTATGAAGTGATATTTAATACCGATATGTTTGGTCTTAGGATGTTGGACCGGATTTTTAGTTACTGCAATTGCAGCAGAGCTATCTACAAAAATAGGAGTAGAATGGAATGTTAAACCGTAATCCCGCATTTGCTGTTGAATCCAGATGATTTGTGAATAGCAACTTGCAGCAGCAACATATTCGGCTTCACAGGTTGACAATGCAACCGATGTCTGCTTCTTACACTGCCAGGTAATTAATCTCTCCCAAAGAATTGACACCCTGCTGATGTAGACTTGTAGTTCATCTTGCAGCCTCCGTAGTCCGAGTTACTATACGCCGTGAGCTCAAAATCATCATTATGAGGATACCACAACCCAAGTGTGGGTGTACCCTTTAGATAGCGAAAAATCCTTTTGACCCCGATCAGATGATTGACCTTAGGTTTAGCCTGATATCTAGAACATAAACATGTCGCATACATGATATCAGGTCTAGAGGCAGTGAGATACATGAGGGATCCAATCATTCCTCGGTACATCGTGGCATCCACAAGATCTCCATTTTCATCAGGTGCAATGTCGTGATTCGTAGCCAGTGGAGTACCGGCAGCAGATGTATTCTCCATGTCAAAGCGATTTAGAATGTCTCTTACGTACTTGGTCTGATGTAGAAAGATCCCATTTGGTGTTTGATCCACCTGTAGCCCGAGAAAGAACTTCATCTCCCCCATAGCACTCATCTCAAACTCTTTCTGCATAACTGCTTCAAATACTTTGCATAACTCTTCGTTCTTTGAACCAAAAATTATGTCATCAACATAGATTTGTACGACCAGTAGGTCGCCATCTTTTTCTTTAATGAACAGCGTGCAGTCAATGACTCCCCTGCGAAAGCCGTGTTTCACAAGATGAGTCGAGAGTTTCTCATACGAAGCTCTTGGAGCTTGATGCAGCCGTATAAAGCCTTGTCGAGCTTGTAGACTCTATCCCGATGATAAGGATCTTCAAATCCCTCAGGTGACTGACATAAACTGTTTCCCTAATTTCCCCATGAAGAAATGCACTCTTCACATCTAATTGATAGACTTTAATCTTCATGTACGATGCATAGGCAAGGAAGATACGAATGGCTTCCATCCTTGCCACGGGTGCAAATACCTCATTGTAATCAATTCCCTCGACTTGGCGAAATCCCTGAACAACCAGTCGAGCATTGTTCCTGATAATGATCCCTTGGTCATCTTTCTATAGGGTTTTAACAAGTTTATCAAAGCTCATAAAACATTATATATATATGAGAAACGCAGCGGAAATAAGGTTTTAAAACATGTTAATAAGATGGTTATTAAACCTATTTAAGAAGCAACCCCAAACCATGGATCAATATACGAAAGTGCATACAATGAAAAGAACATAAGATGGTGAAATTACAACCTTTGGAGCTGCTGGAAATCGAAGTGGTTCAGATAAAAGGATGAACTTGTGGCTGAATCTTCAAACTAGAAGACCTCAAGAAGGTTGTACCCCAAGCCACAAACGAAGAACCTTTGATGCTAGGATCTTGCAACACCAACTTTCTGCTTAAAACACTTTTAAAGCTGAAAGAAAATCCAGCCTTGTCTACTTGATACTTCCGTGAACAAGAAAAGAACGAAAGGATGTAGGTCTTTTGCACACTCTTGAGAGAAATTGAAAGGTTTGCATGTATGTTGCTTGTGGGTGTCAAAAAACATTAGTTAAAGCAAAATGGCTGGCCTCTAAGGCAGCCCTTGGGCCGAGCAAATGCTGCCACCAATGGGTGGCATCCCTTTTGATTTATTAATCCAATTTGTTTGATAAGAATTACAAAATATAATATGTAACATTTACATATTATTTTGTACACCCAACTAGCATTAACATATGATAATTAAAACCTAAGTTAATTAATTTGTAACATCTTATATGCAATTATATGGTTTCATTTTAAATATTAATTAACCATTAAGTAACAATTATAAAGTAATCTCTCAGAATTATAAATAAACCCATCTTATTTATTAATTTCTTAAGTGCATCTATCTTAGAAAACAATTTTCTAAACCCTTGGTGTGTATTTATTTAACTGATCAAATCAATAAATAAATAATTGCACGTGTTTGTCTAGCCTGTTATTGGGTATGACCCGACTTGGATCATATCACACTAGCCACATCAATTTAATATGTATCTGGGCAGATCGAATTCAACAATCTCCCACTTGCACAAGATTCATAGAACATTGATGCAAGCAGCAAATGACGCCTAGCAACGGTTTGCTACCCCTAATGTATATGACTAAGTGCCATTCAATAACATCATCCCTTTCAAGTACCTTACTTGAAAATGTTTTAGGTGAATCAATCATCTATCCTTTGTTACAGATGTCATATTAATCCACCAAGAGACACAGAATTGTCATCTCCGATGATTTAATTTTAACAGGCCTTAGACATCTAACTCCAACGAATAAGAGGAACAAATTCCATCTTGACTACATACGTCTCTCACAATCACCTCATATCATACATGAACTCAGCCTTATGTACTACCAATTTTTTATACAGCAAAGAACTAAGTCAAAGTACAACACTTGGTGAATATCAAGACCCAATATGTATCTCAGGTCTGAGGATTCAATGATATTCGCCTTTACTCAAAATCTCTTATGACTAATCAGAAAGATTCCATGCAGAAATAATTGAGAGGAGTCAGTCCATATCTATATCCCATAGACATCAATGAACCTTTGGTAGCAACCTCTTGCTCTATATTCATACCTTATGAATATCAACCAATCCAAGTTCATTATATTCTTCTACATTCATGGTTGTTCCCATAGTATGATCGACTACGGACGTTGAGAATAATTCATTTATTAACGGATTTAAACATGCTAAAATAGAAGAACAAATGAAATTATAACCATACAATTAAGTTAAATAACATTAGTTCCAATATCCAATACAATACAACATCAAACCCAGTCACTAGAATATCTAAGTCCCATGGCACAAACATGACCTTCATGCTTTGCCCTTTCAAGGAGCTTTGTGAGTGGATCCGCAACGTTTTTATCAGTGTGGACTTTGCGAATACATATCTTTCCTTTTTCAACTTCATCCCTTATGTAGTTGAATCTCCATTCAATGTGCCGAGTCTTTTGATGAGCACGAGGTTCCTTGATTTGAGCAATCGCACCCTCGTCACAAAAGATCTATAGGGGATCCTGAATGGAAGGGACTACCCCTAGATCGGCTATGAATTTCTTCAGCCATGCAGCTTCCTGTGCTGCCATTGAAGCGGCGACGTATTCTGACTCTGTAGTGGACAACGCTACGACTTCTTGCTTTGAGCTTTTCCAAGAAATAGCTCCCCCATTCAGAATAAAGATGTACCCCGATTGAGATCGTGAATCATCTCGATCGGTTTGGAAACTCGCATCCGTGTAACCTTTTACAACGACTTCCTCTTCACCAGACCCGTAGATCAAGAACATGTCCTTAGTCCTCCTTAGGTACTTCAGAATGTTCTTGACAGCCATCCAATGACTATCACCAGGATTTTGCTGGTATCTACTTGTCATGCTTAAAGCGCATGACACGTCTGGTCTAGTGCATATCATTGCATACATGATGGATCCTATAGCAGATGCATATGGGATTGCCTTCATTCTATTTTGCTCTTCTTTGAGCTTGGACATTGAGTCTTACTCAATATTGTCCCCTCTGAATAGGTACAGTACCTTTCTTAGAGTTTTCCATCTTGAACCTTTTCAAGATTTTGTCAATGTATGCACTTTGATTCAAACCAATTAGCCGTCTTGATCTATCCCTATAGATCTTTATTCCCAGAATATAAGGCGGCTTCACCAAGATCCTTGATGGAAAAACAACTTCCAAGCCAGGTTTTTACACCTTCCATGGTTGAAATGTCGTTTCCAAACAGTAGTATGTCATCAACATATAATACTAGGAAGGTTATTGTGCTCCCACTAGCCTTCTTATACACGCAAGCCTCATTAGCGTTTTTGATGAAGCCAAATTTTTTTACTTCATCATCAAAACGGTGATTCCAACTTCTTGATGCTTGTTTCAATCCATAGATTGATTTCATTAACTTGCATACTTTATTAGGATATTTTGGATCGACAAAACCTTCAGGCTGAACCATATAGACATCTTCCTCAAGATATCCATTTAGGAAAGCAGTTTTGACATCCATTTGTCAAATCTCATAATCATAATGAGCTGCTATGGCAAACAATATCCTTATAGACTTAAGCATTGCAACAGGTGAGAAGGTCTCATCATAATCAACCCCTTGAGTTTGAGTGAAACCCTTTGCTACAAGTCTAGCTTTGTAAGTATCCAAGTTTCCATGCATATCGGTTTTCTTCTTGAAAACCCACTTACTTCCAACTACTTTGGAATTATGAGGTGGCTCAACAAGTCCCAAACTTGATTGTCATACATGGATTGCATCTCAACGTTCATGGCCTCAAGCCATTTGTCACAATCCAAATTGGACACTGCATCATGATATGTGGCTGGTTCATCTGAATCCACCACATAGCATCCATCCATGAAAAATCCGTATCTTTCTGGATTACTAGTTCTACCACTTCTGCGAACGTTTTGTGTGTATTGATCAACCGCTTGATCATCCTCAACATCCTCACGTTGAGTGCTAGTTTAACCAAACGTGCATCGGGCTGTGTTTCTTGATCCTCCTCAAGATCCACTGTTCTACTGCTAGTTCCTTCCATAAGGAACTTAGTTTCTAAGAACTCACCCTTTTCAACAACAAACCTTTTTGTTCCTGTGGATCATAGAAATAATATCCCATAGAATCTCTAGGATATCCAACAAAGATACACTTGGTGGATCGGACATCTAATTTGTTTGGTGGGAGTCTTAACATAAACCTCACAACCCCAGACCCTTAAGTACGATAGGGATGGAACTCTTCCATGCCATATCTCAAAAGGTGTCTTTTCCACCTTTTTGGTTGGGGCCATATTCAGAATACGGGCTGCGGAGAGCAAAGCGAAACCCCAAAATGATAGAGGTAATGTGCTTCTAGCCATCATAGATCGAACCATATCCAATAAGGTTCGATTCCTCCTCTCAGACACACCATTATGTTGTGGTGTTCCAGGTGGAGTGAGTTGTGAGACAATCCCACAACTCCTAAGATGATCTTGAAAAACATCACTTAGGTATTCGCCACCTCTATCGGTGCGGAGAATTTTAATTGACCTTTTGAGTTGATTTTCTACTTCATTCTTGAAGATTTTGAACATTTCAAAAGCTTCATCTTTGTGCCTTAATAAGTACACATACCCATAGAGACTATAATCGTCGATAAAGGTAATGAGTATCTTTCACCATTCCTAGTCATTGGCTTAAAAGGACCACATACATCCGAATGTATGATACCTAATAAATCTTTTGCCCTTTCGTTAGTTCCACTAAAGGTTGCCTTAGTCATTTTACCTTGTAAACAAGATTCACATACATCAAATGAATCATATTCATTTGTTTTTAAAAGACCGTTCTTTTGAAGTGTTTATATACGTTTCTTGTTTATATGACCAAGACGGCAATGCCAAAGGTAGGTATCATTCAAATCTAATTTGAGTCTTTTGTGTTGCTTGGTATATTGAGCTATCATATGTTGTGTTCTCATGAACCAATTCATAAATACCATTACAAGGTATGGCCTTAAAATAAAACATATGATTTAAAGAAACATGAATATCATTGTCAACAAACTTGAAATCATAATCATATTGTCTTAAACGGGAAACAAAATTATGTTCCTAGTCAAACTAGGAGCATATAATACATTATATAAAATGACTTCCAACCACTTGGAAGCTTCAAAATGTAGTCTCCTTGGGCTTCAACGTGAACCTTTGCACCATTGCCCATGAATAGACTTATTTCCCCTTTTGCATAATGCTCATTTCTTTTGAACCCCTGCAATAAATTGCAAATGTGAGTTCCACATCCGGTATCTAATACCCATGTGTTAGAAGAAATAACATTTAGTTCAACATGTATCATGTAAATTATACCTAAGGTTTGCCCTGCATCCCTCTTTTCTCTCAACTCTTTGAGATAGACTGGACAATTTCTCATCCAATTCCCTATCTCACCACATTTAAAGCATGGGTCTTTTACAGCAACCTTTTGCTTGGGCTTCGGAGATTCCGCCCTAACAACCATCTTCCTTTTTCTTTCAACGTGCCCCTTTCCTTTTGCAACATTGCCTTAGGAGGGGTAGAGACCTCTCTTCTCTCCCACCTTCATTAATGGTGAGAACGGGTAAAACCCTTTTACCCATTCCCGCCTCAGCTGATTTGAGCATCGAATGATGTTCATTTATGCTCCTGTCCCATCCGTTCATGTTGTAATTCATGACGAATGCCTCAAACCTTTTATATAGGCCATTAAGGATCAAATCTGTGGCCAACTCCTTTGAGACAGGACAATTTAGCCTTTGAAGGCGGTCGATGTGGCTTTTCATCTTAAGAACATAAGACGAAACTGATTGGGATTCTTCCATCCGACATGCATGAAGCGCTCGAACCGTTTCGAAGCGCTCCACTCTAGCTTGTTGCTGGAACGTTTCCCGCAACTGAGTGATCATGTCATAGGCTCCATGGAGCTCATACTCCTTTTGGAGTTCGGGTGTCATACTTGCTAACATTAAGCAAGAGACTTGGACGGAGTCTTCCACATATTTAACCCAATCATTATAGGCCTCCACATCCTCCTCGTTAGTTTCATCGGGGATGGGATCATCAAGAATGTAGGCCCGCTTTTCTTGCTTGAGAACAATTCTCAAGTTGCGGTACCAATCCTTGAAGTTTTTAGGTGTTAGACGATCCCTTTGAAGGATCGCCCTAAGAGATGGTTGTTTTGGTTTGGTACATCGTTATTAGCGTTGGTGTGGTCGGCATCTACAAGATTTTACAAAGTTCCATTTTAGTAATCGTTGATATAATTATATATTTCATTTATTAATACCCTTTACGTCTCATGGACTATTAATAAAAAAAAATTTTAGAATCCAACGTTATATTTAAATATTTGTTACGTGACCTTTATCCCATTATTTAAATGGACAAGGTAGTCAAAAAAAATGACAATTGCAACCCATTGCAACTTCTAATGGTATGGGATCGTTTGAACATCTTATGTTTATAACGACATGTTTACCCCATCAACACCTTTTATAAAACACATTTTAGGTGATCCATTCAATATATTTTATAAATCAAGTCGTCCTACTTACACACACGTGTGAGTTTACCACATAAGTGGTTAGGTGACCTTTATCCCACAAACATGGCATTATCACCTCAAGTTACAAGTTCCCTCAAAGTGGTTAGGTGACCTTTATCCCACGAAGAGTTTGCAAGTAATCTAAGTGTTGTGTAAAAGGAAGGTGTTTAACTTGTTTCACAAAAGGATTTTTAATTTCACAATTCTGTTTTAGAAAAGACAATGTACTATATGATTGTATGCATTAAATCATATGGTATCCATTTGGTTCTTTTAAATAAAATCCATTTTATTTTGCAAACCATTAACTCCTTTTATAGACCCATTTAATTTTGCTTAATGATTTGAGAACCAATTTCTTGTAATAGCTTGTTCTAGTTGATGGTTTGTTAATGACATCCATATATCCAAACAAACAACATCATAAGCATTCAACAAGCATAACCAAACAATACATATCATAACAAAGCATACTAAATTGAGCACACTTGTTTAGCCAAAACAAGTGTGTCAAAAGGTCTTGTCCTAAGGGTTAAGAACATGACACATGGTTGACAAAAGAAACTCCCACTTGAAACCACATCTTCAAGCATCCTCTTTGTCCATCCTTTCTTCAAGTCTTGATTTTGAGCATCCTTACAAATATCAATCCTAATACATTTTTCTAGTAAGATAAACTCCTAATCTATTTATTACATACCATATGAATAAATAAATTACAAAACCAAGACTTGAAACATAAAATAAACTTTTACATAACCAAATGAATATAAAATGATAACCAATCAAACAATCCACAAGGTCTAGGCATTGTTATGCATAATCACAAACAACATATCCAAAAAAACACAAGAGAATCGATTTTGGCAGCCCCTTATAGCCCATGTTCTTGGCCAACATAACCAGAACAAATGGGTTTAGAACATACAAACAAACATCTAACAATCAAGAGTTTTAAAGATCCTTATATGCATAAGAGGCATCTTAAAACATCAAAAGGGGTGACCAAAACAGCCTCTAACTCACGGGTATGTGGTGTCAAACACCACAAAACCGTGAACAAGCAAGAAAATACATGTATGCATTCGTATAAGTGGCTCTTGATGCCATTGTAGGGTTTTAACAAGTTTATCAAAGCCATCATAAAACATTATATATATATGAGAAACGCAGCGGAAATAAGGTTTTAAAACATGTTAATAAGATGGTTATTAAACCTATTTAGAAGCACCCCAAACCATGGATCAATATACGAAAGTGCATACAATGAAAAGAACATAAGATGGTGAAATTACAACCTTTGGAGCTGCTGGAAATCGAAGTGGTTCTGATAAAAGGATGAACTTGTGGCTGAATCTTCAAACTAGAAGACCTCAAGAAGGTTGTACCCCAAGCCACAAACGAAGAACCTTTGATGCTAGGATCTTGCAACACCAACTTCAGCTTAAAACACTTTTAAAGCTGAAAGACAATCCAGCCTTGTTCTACTTGATACTTCCGTGAACAAGAAAAGAAGAAAGGAGGTAGGTCTTTTGCACACTCTTGAGAGAAATTGAAAGGTTGCATGTATGTTGCTTGTGGGTGTCAAAAATCATTAGTTAAAGCAAAATGGCTGGCCTCTAAGGCAGCCCTTGGGCGAGCAAATGCTGCCACCAATGGGTGGCATCCCTTTTGATTTATTAATCCAATTTGTTTTATAAGAATTACAAATAATATGTAACATTTACATATTATTTTGTACACCCAACTAGCATTAACGTATGATTAATTAAAACCTAAGTTAATTAATTTATAACATCTTATATGCAATTATATGGTTTCATTTTATAAATGTTAATTAACCATTAAGTAACAATTATAAAGTAATCTCTCAGAATTAATAATAAACCCATCTTATTTATTAATTTCTTAAGTGCATCTATTTTAGAAAACAATTTTCTAAACCCTTTGGTGTTGTTATTTATTTAACTCATCAAATCAATAAATAAATATTGCAGGTGTTTGTCTAGCCTGTTATTGGGTATGACCCGACTTGGATCATATCACACTAGCCACATCAATTTAATATGTATCTTGGGCAGATCGAATTCAACACTTTCTGCATTTTAAAACCCATTGGTGCCAATGACCTTAGCACCTTTAGGTCTATCAACCAGAGACCATACACCTAACTTCTTGAACTGAGGAAGTTCTTCTTGCAATGCACTCACCCACACCTCATCATTTAGTGCTTCACTGACATATTTTGGCTCAACCTGTGAGACAAAACACCGATAGGCACCATCATGGATATATCCCTTTTCCATAATAGAGGCATAATCAGCTGAGTACAGCTGATTTCTGGTTTGTACTCCTGATCGGACATCCCCAATGACATTGTCTAAGGGATGATAAACGTTTAGACGTGATCCTGGAGTAGTAGGAACAGCTACCTCAGGGCCAAGATGATGAACATTTGGTTCTTCATCTGAGGTAGTTGGAGTTTGAGGCTCTGACGTCGAAGGTGCACCACTGGTAGATGCTTGTGGACTTTCAGAATTGGAACCTGTTCCGCCTGACTGTTCTTGTTAGCTTCTTCAGCTTCATTTTCAGAGGAGGTGTCACTGTCGTCGATTACTCCCCCTGAATGAGTACATGATTCTCCCTGTGAGCTAGATGTTGGTGGATTCAAGCTATCATACATCATTCGTGTAGCTAATTTGTCATCCAAGGGAGAGACAGGAATGTTGAAGGACTTGAAGAATCCATCATAGTCAAAGAAGTAGGCGGGTCCTTTGCCAGTAGGTGGTGTGGTGAATCGCTGAACATCAACATTACACCAAACTTCTACTAGACCTGTTAAGTTATTGTAAACATGCTTGTTAGGTATGTTGTATCCTAGAAAGATGCCTTCATCTGCCTTCTCGCTAAATTTACCCTCTTGTGTCTTCTTCAGAAGTGTGCATGGTGCCCCAAATGGTTCGAGATACTCCAAGTTCGGTTTGCTTCTTTGTAGTAGCTCGTAACATGTTTTTCCGTAGCGCTTGACTATGAGGACTCGATTCAGTGTATAACATGCATTTGCCACTGCCTCATTCCAGAATTGGATAGCCAGTTTCGAGTCTGCCAGCATAGTCCGTGCTGTCTCTATCTAACTCCTGTTCTTCTCTCAGCAATGCCATTCATGTGAGGTGTGTAAGCAGAAGTGAATTGATGCACAATCCCCTTTTCCTTGCAGTATTCCTCCATCCCCTGGTTCTTGAATTCCGTTCCGTTGTCTGAGCGTACTTGTCTAACTTTCAACTTGTAGAGAGATTCCAGTGTGGTTACCAACTCCTTGAATGATTCAAATGTTTCTGATTTGGATTTCAGAAACATTACCCAAGTGAACCTTGAGTAGTCATCGGTGACCACAAAACAGTACAAGTCGCCTGCAATGCTCTTTGTACTGACTGGACCGAACAGATCCATGTGTAGAAGTTCAAGAGGAAGTTCGATTGAATTAACTTTCTTTTCCTTATGAGACTTCTTTGTCTGTTTACCTTTCTTGCAAGCTATACAGAAATCAGGAAGCTGAATGTTCTTGACATTTACACCTCTCACCAGATCCTTCTGAATCAAGTGATTCATCTTCCTTTGACTGATGTGTCCCATTCTCCTATGCCAGGAGATGGAGTCTTTTTCAGTAGCTTTGGATAGAAAACACTGAACCTCATGATCCATTGTAGAAGCTATTGACAGATCCAAGACATAAAGATCTTTATATCTTGAAGCAGTCATCAAAACTTGGTCCTCTAGGATCACGTAGTCTTTCTTGAGTACGTAACACTTCTTGTTGTCGAAGATGACTTTAAATTCCTTATCACATATTTGAGAAACAGAGAGTAAGTTGTTTTGAAGTTGCTAGACGTAGTTCACCCTATCAAACTTAACTTTCTCATTTCCAACTTCTCCCTGAGCTGTGATATATCCTCCCTTGTTTCCAGCAAACGAAACATGCCCTCGTTTTATTTGTTTGACATTTGATAAAAGAGCTCTTTTTCCTGTCATGTGCCTGGATGCTCCGCTGTCTACTATCAACGTGCTAGTTTCAGCATTGTATTGAACAACCTGAGATGATTCAGAAGCGTTTGCCATCAATGCAGTATGAGATGATTCTGATTCTTTTGCTTCTGTCTTTTCTGTCTCTGACATGGTAGTCTCCACTTTTGGCTTGTAACTGACCTCGGTTGCACTTGCTTCTTCACTATGTGACATTGCTATCTCAACTGCTAGATCTCCTTCACTAGCTGAATCACTGTCAATATCTTCTACATTTGCAATGTTTGATTCCCCTGGTGAGACAAACCTAAAGCTCCAATCCTGTCCTTCATCATCATGAGCAGTCAAGGCTTTTGAGTCCTTGTTTGAGGAAGTAGAGCTGGTAATTTGCTTGTCTAGACGAGTGAAGGATGGGTACGGGTTCCCGTTCCCAGTCTTCTTTGGCTTCACACATTCTCTCTTGAAGTGCCCCTTTTCACCACAGTTAAAGCAGGTCACTTTATTCTTGTCGAAGCCAAAGGTGGTATCCTTAGTAGCAACTAAGTTCTGTCCAGTCTTTTTCACAAACTTCTTCGCCCTCCGGGCAGCACTTGCTAATGCCCACATTATGTCCATTCTCTCAAGCTCCATTTCGTCCACCTGCTCGTAGTCCTCGTCTGCCAGATGGCAGTTTCCAATCTTTCCAGCAACAAGTTCATCATAGGAATGGACCATTGCTACCAATAGATCCATGTGCTCTCGAGCGACTTTTACAGTCATATTACCGAGGTTCTCGGTCTTCAATCTAGTAGCATTCGCTTCAAATCCAATGTATTGGGTACAAGAAGACCCTGACGTTTCTGAACCTGAAGCAGGTGCATGTGTAGGACTCGAGGAGCTAGACACAAATGCAGTCTGGATGGGTGCTCCAGATGTCTTAGCTTGAGGCCTGGCATTATATAAAGCTGGATTTTGATTGTACGTAGACTTCTGAGCTCTGTACTTCATTCTAAGTGATTCTTCTAGTAACTAAGAATGAAGTCATTAATATCCAGTTTTGACAGCATTCCATTATGTCTAAGATTAGACACGAATGAAACCCATTTTTCAGGCAATTCGTCTGCAAAATTATTAACTTTGTCTTCCATGGTAGTAACCACCCCATGTGTATGCAGTTCACTCATCAGATGGTAGAATCTATCTATAACATCGTCCAAACTCTCGTTCCTATCGATGAGAAGTTGTCGAATTCCTTCTTTAACTCCTTAGCCTTGATTGCCTTCAACGAGGCATTCCGTCGTACCTCTTCTCTAGCTCATCCCATAGTTTCTTGGACTGTTTATTCTCTGAGTACTAGTGGAATATCTCTTTAGGGATAGACTGTGTAATCAATGCATAGACCCTCTTCTCTGCATTATATTTGACTTTCTGTGTGTCTGTCATCCCTCCTAAGGTTAACTTTACTCCATCGGCTCCACCGGTGTACTATATCCAATCTCGATGGCCTCCCATAGATTCGGATCCACTCCATTGAGGTAGATCTCAAAACGTTGTTTCCAGTGGGGAAACTCATCTAACGTTAAAAGCTTTGGTGGTTAATTATGATTACTCACCTCACTCTCAAGTAGCAGCAGGTGCTGGATCCTAGAGTCCTTCCCAGCAGTAAACGCTGACAATTGATCTTCCATTGTAAATAACTTTAAGTCTAATAAGCAATTTTAAGTCGGTCGAATGAAGGGTGCGAATGGACTAGGCGTGTGTATGAACACTTAGTCGTGCATATGAACTCTACGACTGGTTCAATCGTGCGGCTGATCTAAGTGATTAGCTCAGTCGTGCGAATTAATCTGATGCGTATGAACCGTGCGACCGAACGGTTCAATCGTATGAATGGAGATACGACTATGTCCAATCGTGCGATTGAGCAATGCGAATGAGTCTAGTCGTGCGAATGGCTCACTCGTGCGACTGAAGCTACTGTTATGCGAAAATTTCTAGGTTAAACGTGTTTTAGCCGTAAAAATTCGAACTTTCGCATGGTTGAATTGCCTAAGTCCGTAGAAACCAAACTTTGATGAGCAGGGAACGTCCAAGATCACTTTTGACACAAAAGATTGCGTTTTTAGTGCAAAAACACAAACTTTTTATCAATCTTGATTGAATCACACGTAATCAAGAGCCAATAGCTCTGATACCACTTGTTAGGACCTGGTATTTGATCGAAATACCTAGAGATTAACGTGTAAACCAGATCAAATAGTGCGGAATCCTATTTGATTGGCGATCCAATCAGTGAGAACACACGAAGAATCAATCAAGGATTGAAACTAACGTTAGAAATCGATTAGAATCGATCTAATGTGTTCTATGAACATGGAGAACGAATTGGAAGGTTTCTGGACGGCTAGGGTACGTCTGGAATCGTAATGATCGAGAGTCACTGTTTTTCACGAATGGAGTTGTATTTATAGGTTGGTACTATTCAATCGTGCGACTGAACCGTTGGTATGGTTTAGTCGTGCGATTGAACCATGCGGTTGATTCATTCGTACGACTGAGTGTTCAGTCGTGCTACTGAGCCAATCTTATGTTACAATCGTACGACTGATCCAGTCTCCTGGTTCAGCCGTGCGACTGAGTCAATCGTGTGAAGTTATTCATGCGTATGGTTCATTCGCATGAGCCATTCGCATGAGAATTTCATTATGTTAAGTTTGAATGTATTAATTAATAAACATTATATGTAATCATTCAAGCAATCACTAACCTAATTAACCAATTCAATGTCAACTCATTAATGATACATTAAACATTATAACTAACAACCAATTAATATCATTTCATCAATCATACCAAACAAGATCTATTACATCACATATCATGATCTAGGGACATACATGTATCAATAGTTCCTATGTTGCACCTTCTTCTTTTGAGCAATCTCAGCTGTTACCTATTTAACCCCTTCCTTTTTGGATTTCTTTTTGGACTTAAGGGTTACAGGATTTGATGTTGCTGGTACAAATGTGGCTTCAAACTCAGTTTTCATTTTAACCATTTTCTCTTTACATTCCTCTTTATGTTTGAGTTTGGATCCCCTTTTGTACCAACAATCATCTGTAAGATGATTGAACAAACCACATACTTCACATGGTTTCTTCTTCATCTTATGTTGATCATCAACTAAAGAGAATGAAACTACTGAAGAATTGCTCTTCAGTACTTTGGAAGCATTATTTGCTTTCTTGACTTCCTCTTTAGTAGTCTTCAAACTCTTTCTACTGACAGTTTTCTTCTCTTCAGTGCTGACAGTAGTTGGAGTTTGAACTTCAGGTGTTAAATCTTGCTCTCCAGTCCTTTCAGGACTTCCAGAAATAGCTCCTGAGTTGATCATATTAGTGTCAGCAGTGGAACCATCAACATGAGCTGATGGGTTCTGAGAGGGCTTAGTGCTGACTTCAACTTTTGATGATGCTCTATCAAAAAGTGAATCACATGATGAGGTGGATTGGTTATTGCTTTCTGCATCAGATTTCACTTCTGCTCTTGAAGCAAAATCTGTAGGAGGAGCAGTGTGATTATAACCAATACCAACTTCACATTGGAAGCAGATTGCTTACTAAGAAGCATTTCAAAACCTTTGCATGATTGTACCCATCGATCACACTCTACCTGGGTGACTGCAAGGGTTTCTTTGAGACTTCTCTGGTCTTCCAGAATAACCTCTAGCTTGGCCTTTTCATCATTTAATTGGCATTTAAGCTTATAAATCTCATCATTTTTACTATTAAGAGCAGACTCAAACTCAGCTTCTCTTTTGGAAATGGTTTTCTCAAACTCAAGTTTTTGATTTATTAATGCTACATTTGCCTCTCTAATGGAGAGAAAGGCAGCAATGCATGATTCAGAACATAACTTGGCTTTAGCCTCTGAAGATACCTGAGTTACCTGTGAAGATGATGCATTTGAGAAGGAACTCTCAGTAGACTCCAGGGCCATGAGAGCCAGATTCCCAAAAGGACTGTCACCACTATGTTGACCAGCACCTGTGAACAGTTGTTCATGACCAGACATGTCATCCAATAAACTGCTCCAGTCAACAACTCCAGGGGTGAAGAAGTTGTGTTGTTGAGGTTGAGGAGGTTGATGAGATTGAGATGGTTGAGGTTCTGGTAGTGCATGAGGTTGTGGTACTATAGGAACTTGAACTTGATTTGACTGTGGCATGTAATAACACGGGTAAGGATATGGCATTTGACCCTGAGGAACAAAATATGCTGGAGATTGTGGTTGAGAATGATGACTAGAATTGACAGGATGTTGCCCTCTGTGTTGTTGACTATTGCCAGGGAAAGTCACAAAAGGTGCAGAGGAATTAGATCCACATGATCTGCATTCTCTAGCAAAGTGTCCAAGCCTGTGGCATTTGTGACACTTCAACTTACTCTTGTCAAAACCAACTTTGGTTTTGCCAGAGAGTCCTGGGAAATTTGTTCCAGTTCTTTTGTAGAACTTCTGAGATCTGATATTTATCAAGGCCATTTGGCTCAAAATATCCATCTCTTCTAAGTCATCATCAGCAATCCCCTTGAGATCATCCATGATGAAGCATAGATTGTCATTATTTACACCCAGTAAACTGACTATCAACACTCACAAACGTAGAATCAGAAGTGTTTGAGGAGAAATCAATATGCTCATCATACTGGCATTCAGATGAAGCATATTCTAACTCATGACCAACCAAGGCAGTGTTGCATGGTACAAATTCTTCAGTGAGCTTTCCAGATGAAGACAGTTTTCGTTTCTATTCTATCTCTCTCTCAAATGTGAGCAATTTCCCATGGAGTTGGGTGAGAGATAGTTTGTCCAAATTTGCACTAGAGCGTTGGACAATAGTATATGTGTCCCATCTCTCACACAGTGATCTGAGAAATCTGTTATTCATCTGGATATTGGTGTACTCAAGTTTGACCATTTTTAATTCAGAGATCAAACAAGAGAACCGCTCAAACTGTTGAGTCAGTGTCTCACCCTTTCTATGAGAGAATGTTTTGTATTGTTGGGCAAGGATTTCTCTATTATTTGCCAAGACCTCATCTGTTCCTCCAAATGTTCTTTCAAGGCATTCCAGAGGTCATGGGCAGTTTCATGATACATTAGCCCATAATAGCTTTCATTGTGCAGTGCCATGGACAGAATTCCATGGGCTTTTGCATCAATCTCAAACAATTTCTTATCCTCATATGAGTATTTCTCCCTCCTCTTCGGAACCATTTGATTGGTTTCCGGGTTATTCACCATAGGCTTGTGTGGACCATGTACAACTGATGTCCAACAACCTGCGCTGTTAACAGACAGGTGATGGAGCATTCGTCGTTGTCATATGTTATACTCATTCCTAACCAGCATTGGAGGCTTGGTTGAGGAACCAGTATTGTGAGGATCATTGGAAGGAGTAGTCATTTTCAGTCCAAATACAATTTAATTCAAGCATTTAAACGTTTTTACATAGACCACAACAGACTCAATGAAAACCAAGAGAAAATCTCATGATGAATGACCAGAAACACAGAAAATTCAATCTCTATAACCGTTTCTTGAAAAAAAATGCTAATTCAATCAAAACTTGGATCTTGAATAGCAGTTTCAATGATCAATTATTAGATCGATCAATGATTAACCCGCTCTGATACCATTTGTAGGATCAGTGATCACAAGTTTGATGTAATAGAGCGTAACGCAACGGAATAAGAACAAGAATTAGACAAATTGTAGCAAGAATTTGATACTCGTATGCATTAAGAACAAATACGGTTATAACGAGTGAATATATTTCTGTAACAAGGAATGTTTCTATAATATCGAATATTATGATCAAATCATTCACCTATTACAATTGGTTGACACTACTTATATATAGAGTGCAATCGCTGCTGTTATCACGGGAAAGTGACAACTGGCAGATCTATTACAAAAATAACTAACTCTTAACAAATTACTGAAATGTTCACAACTACTGAGAACATATCAGAGTGTTAAGTACAAAATATGAAACTACCGATAAGAAACTACTTCAACTACAACGACCGAAGAACAAGCTCTTCAGTCGTTTTACAAAACTACTGAAAAACATAAAACTACTGACGAGCACAACAACTGAAGAAGTATTCTTTAGCTGTTGTGTCAAACTACTGAATAGATAAAACATAAAACTACTGAAAGGTAAACTGTCACAACTACTGAAGAAGACCTCTTAAGCTGTTGTGACAACATCTGATACTTTGGTCTTCAGCACTTGTGTCTTCAGACTTTATTTTCAGCACTTGTCTTCAGACTTTGTCTTCAGCACTTGTCTTCAGACTTTGTCTTGAGCACTTGTCTTCAGACTTTGTCTTCAGCACTTGTCTTCAGCACTTGTCTTCAGACTTTGTCTTCAGCACTTGTCTTCAGACTTTGTCTTCAACACTTGTGTTCAGACTTTGTAATCAGCTGTTGTCTTCATCTCTTGTGGTCTTGAGTAGTTGTTGTGACGTCTGTGGGACTTAAAGGTTTTTCTGATCCGGCTCATTGGTTCTTTTGGTCCAACAAAACTGAAAATAATCAAAGAAGATGATCATACTTGATACTGATAATCCTCAATACCTTGAGATTACCAAAAGAACAAGAGTGTTGAAGCCACAAGATATTAAAAAAATGGCAAGAAAATGAGATGCTCATGATAGTAGAAAAGATCTGATTAAAATGTTTTCTGGTACTAAAAGGCAATCATATAAAGCCTCTTCTGAACAAAGACAATTTTTTTATAATGCCAGATCTACTGGAGACTTGGTGAGAAATGTATTACGAAAAGGACAATCAATTGCTGAGTTGTTAAATGCTATGATTGCTCCTGATTTTACAAACCAAGTAAAGATAATAGCATGGAAGTATGATATGATATTTGATGCATTTTTGATAAAAAGAGTAAATACTATTTATGATGTATATCACTTTTACTCAAGCATCATTAAACATTGAGTTCAAGACTTGAAAGAGTTAAACATATTACCCTCTGATTAATCCATCTGATTCTAAACATGGTTAGATGATGATAGAATTATTGAGAAGAGGATTGGATAGATCAAGTAATTTTCTTAAAACAAGATGTGATCAAGAAGACAAGGAGTACTTTGCCACATTAAATAAGAACAAAAAGCTTAAAGTATTACAATGTGAAAAATAACATTTCATGATAGAATTTTATGATAGATAAGTTGAAAAAATCACAACAACTAGTATAAAAGTGATTGATGGTAATCAAAAGTTAAAACCAATTCTCAGATGGTTTTATAACTCTGAGACTTTTGAGCTTAAATTGGTCTAAAATCTCGAACAATGGGATGAGGACATGATTACATTATTTGGGGCTTTTGAACTAACACTATTACATCCAAGTTATATATCATTTTTATCTATGCAAAAGTTTGAAAAAGTATCTCCAGAGATTGCAGAGCAAGATAAGAAGTATTTTCTTTTCATCATCAATGTGATGAATGCTGCAATGGAAAGAATATCATTAAGAAAAGCTCTTGCACATGCAAACATTGTTAAGAAGGATATCAAAGACATTGAGTTCATGAGAATTTCAAGAAAAGAAGTATTAGAAATATACTCAAAGCAAAGTCAAAATCCTATTGAGTTATATGCTAATATTGATATCACATGTCTATCAAAAGATACATTGGAAAGAATGTGTAAATGGAGATAAAGACTAATGAAGCAAAACTAGAACAAGGCATTCTTGCTAGCAAGTTTAAGTCTGCTATTGCAAATGCTTTGAAAGAACGGGAGATGTATAAAATGAAGCCATTGTTCAAGATCAAGGAAGAACCTGAAGATTTCTTTGAGTGCTGAAGATAGAAGATAGAAGATAGATGATGAATGCTGAAGATAGAAGATAAAAGCTGAAGGAAAGATAACAAGAAGACAATATTGAAGATTTTGAAGACTAAAGACCATGTAAAACTTAGGGAGCTAGGAGAGATAAAAAGGCTGCTTACTTATTTTGTAATTGTCTTTGCTTGATATAAATGAAACTGTTTTGTTAATATCTTGCTTGATTTGATTACTTGGTTTTTATTTCTTTGAATTGTGTTCATACATCATCACAGATTGATACATTTCATCCTATCATTTCGCCAGACGAATCTATAGTTTTGCTAAGCGAACTTGCAATTTTGTCAGATGAAACTTAGATCAAAAAGACATCGCACAAGATGAGAATGCTCAGCAAAATTGCAATTTCGTTTAGCGAAACAAATAGCGAAATTATAGTTTCGCCAAATTTTTTTATTATATTAACAACAAAATCTGAGATCTAAATTGATCAGACCACATCCTCAAGATATGTGTTAGCATAAAGATAATTTAATCATTGACCGGCAATGACATCATACAGATAACTGAATCTGATCACAGTCATTAAAGGAACAGTTGAAATCCTCAAACATATCAAAAAACAATTGCTGATATATTTGTCCACTTAAACCCATGCCTTATATTTTTCAACAAACAACAGATTATTTGACAAGGTTCGATTAGATTCTTTAGAATGATAGGACCCCATAAACATTTGGCAAAAACGCTCACCCAACTTCAGGATTTCTTGAATTTTGATACGATCTTTCGAACACGTCTTTGTGCACATCAGTATAAGAGATAATCAATAGAATATTTTATTCCGTGATGAATTCATGGTTTAGATGATTTAATACATCTTAGATTAAGATGGTGAGAGCTTCAGGTCTATACTCACATATAACAGAGGAGATCATCATTTTAATATGTGCCGATGAGAGCTCCAGGTCAGTACTACCGTACAGCAGAGGAGATCATCACTCAAGGTCAGTACTATCATACAACAAATGAGATAAGCACAAGTACAAGACAAATAAATACACAAGACGTGATTTAGAGAAACAACATACAATATTTGAATCATGATGTAAAACATCAATTCTCAATCCATTTTTTGTCAGGACTCAGTTTTCATGCAAACCAAATGATTGGGTAAATCTAGTTATCCTTAAGCATAAATAACTGGGTAAGTAAGATTGAGATTCTTACTGAGAATTGAATATGGTAATCAAGTCAATCATTGAATGGCGAAAACAAATAGTCAAAGAACATTTAATGCAAGAATTATACTCACAAAAGCTTTTGTATTATATATATGAAAGTTGATTGATTATAGAGAATAAATGACGAAAAAAAACTCTCTATGTCTATCAGCCGTCACTCAGCCGTGGCTCAGCCGTCACCTCATGTACGAGGTATTTGTTCTATTAATAGACAGACAAGATGCCTTTTACAAAATGACTAAACTACCCTTGGCCTATTACATCAGAATTAGTCTAAGTCTTGATCCGCATCTCTGCTTGTTCATCCGCATTGGCAAATGCGGATGAGTTGACTTGATCAACATTTCTTCACTTGATCATCCGCATTAGTATGTTGGTCACCCGCATTGGCTAATGCGGATGTACAAATACTTATGCACATTTGTTCGGTCATCCGCATTTGTCAAATGCATATAAGCAAAGTCTTGTCCGCATAATACTTGGTGTTCCGCATTTGTCAATGCGGAAGAACAAATACTTGTCCATATTGTTTTATGTCTTCCGCATTGACAAATGTGGAAGACAATACTTGGTTTTTCTTGAGTAGGATCTTCATCCGCATTTCTTCTTGGACTTGTGGGATTCCATCAAAGCAATCATCAAATCACCCATTGAATTGGCATGTATGATCCTTTCAGGGTGCAACAATACTCCTCCTAAGGATTATACAACCTAATTTCTTCAATGTTTGGGAGGTAATTGATTTTGTGGAGGATTCTACTGGGTCTTATGGAGGTAGTAAAAAGGCAGCTTTAGTTGGATCCAAAATGGCTTTACTCAGGTTGACAAAATCTATTGCTTCTGACATTTTGTCCCTACTTAGCATATTTATCTTCATTTTGCTCATATTGTGGATGGCTTCTATTGGTACTTCTTTAAACAAATAGGTTCCCAAATAGAGATACTAGAGAGACCATCTCTGTGAATCAGTAAGCTTCCACCCACATCTACCTCAAGTTTGACAATGTTCCCAAGTTGCAATGGTGTCTTCTTTTTCTTTCATTTGTGTCTTTTGGTATTGATACAATCATTAGCCAATTTTAGCAACTTGATGCACTTTAGGAAGAAGTGCATATCTTGTTCACCTAGTTTATTGTTTATTTCCCTGAAGTGTTTGGTATTGATATAGTGAATGTTGGATTCGTCAAGCAACCATACTTCATATCCACTAAACAGCCTTATTTCAGCACCCTCCTTTCCTCCCCAATTTCTTTCAATCACCATCTCATAAGTTTTTTCGTCATAGTACACATTTGAGATGGATGTGGAGGAATGAGTACCGGACACCATTTTTCTCTTCAAAGATTCTGTTGGTTTCACCTTCAACTCACGAAACACAACTTCTTATGCTTGCATTTTCTTCATCTCCAATGGATTAATAAAAGACTTATCTTTTCTCATGCATATAGTCTTTAATGAATTGAAATTGTCAATCTTCCGAACATTTTGAGTATGTTTTCAAATTCATATCCCCTGAACATAGGTGAGTGATTGATCAGTTCTAGTTCAGCTAGTTCTTTTATGTCATGGATCTCCTGGGCATTTACAAGAGCTGAGTACTCTGTAAAGAATTGGACCAGCCCGGAGATCCTTTTCACCATGAACATATTCCACATGCTGTCATACTTCCAAGCAATTATTTTCTTATGAACTTTGCCTTGGGAGTAGACACCCCTCTTATTAACTCAGCAATTGTTAATCCTTCTTACATTTTAACTGAGAGGTTCTGCAAACCATTCACGTTTAGCATCATGTCTTGAGCAGTTACTATAGATCTTGGGTTCTTGTTTAGGATTTCTTCTTCTAACCACTTGAGCATATCTTTCTTTTCATTAATCATTTGTAGAGTAGCAGCTCTTAATGAGTTTGTTTTCATATTCCCAATCTTTCTTCTTGTGAATCCTTGGCTTGAAAGATAATCCTTCATTTCCTTATCTGACATGCTATAAGGATCAGGAAATAATGGTTCAGGAGTTAGGGTTGATTTCTTCATGGATGATAGTTTAGGCAGGGAACCTTTCTTGATAATGATCTTTCATACTCAGTAGAGGTTGATTTCTTCATAGCAGACACTTTTGGCACACGGGCCTTTTTGGTGACTGATTTTTCATACTCAGTTTAGAAGTTTGGATCCACTAGCTTATTCACCTTTTCTTCTTCTTCCTTCATTCCTTCATATGTCATGCCAAAGACTTCATATGGATCATACCCATGATTGATAAAAAACATTGCTTTTATCATCAAGTCAGCCGTTTGAGCCTTTTACAACATTTCCTCTACTGGTTTTTCTGTTTTAATAGGACTGTCCATATGAACATCCTTTTTAGCATCATAACCTCCAGCTATTTCTCCTTCTTCCAGATCAATAGTGATAGTTTGTTTCTTTAATTGAGCTTTAGCCTGCTCATGTTCTTCAAGAAATTTAGCTATAGCATCCAAGCTTCTGGGGTCATCTTTCTTATTTTTCTTTACACTCTCATCTTTAACCATTGGTCTTTTGCCCTTAGCCTTTTAAGCTAGATATTTCCTCTTTCTGGAGTATGTTTAAAGTTGTGAACTTCGAGTTTTAGCCTTTTCCATTTCTTCAAGCAATTTTTCAGGCCTGGTTTGTTCTTGATCATTAATTTCTATTTCCTCCTTTTCTGTTTCTTTTTCATTCTTTTCCTTTCCTTCTTCACACAATCTCTTATCATTTCTTTTTGTTCCTGAGATAGTGCCACAGCAGGTACAATTTGCATGCTCAACTCTTTCTCCAATGGAACTGGAGATTGAGGAATGACTACAATAGGTTCAGAGTCAGTCCTTTGGTCTGCAACAAAATCCCAAAAATCTTCATCTATTGTGAATTCTTTAGAAGTAAAGCTATCCATAGCACTGATTAATTCTTCAAATTCATCATTCTTAGTTTGAGTAGCATCCGATTGCCCAGAATAAACGACAATCTCTAGACTTTGTTCCTCATTCTTTGTTTGGCTTGCATCTTCTCCTTGTTCATCATTCTCAAAGGAAGATTGTTTCTCATAATCAATAACTCTTTCCCTATCATTTTTTTTCTCCGCCACAACACTTTTTGAATTTCAATAAGCATTTCAAGTTCAGATATCTTTTTTTTGACTTTCAACTTGACTTTGGAGATTGCAGATGATTTTAGCTTGTTCTTCAATAATGTTCTCTTGCTCTTCCATGGCTATATCTGAATGGAAAGAGTATCAACATGGCCACTCACTTCTTTTGTAGAATGGTTCAAGGCAGCTTTCAAGTAGTCAATTTCTTTCTCTTTCTCTTTCTTTTCAGCTTTATACTTTCTTTTAGTTATTTTAATTCATGCTCCTTTTCATCAAGCTCTAGAATCCTATCATCAATGATTCTAGCTCTCCTATTTAGTATTCTTTCCATCCTTTCCACCTTATGTAGGAGCTCGGATATCAACTCATCCTTTTCATCAGGCGTGTTTATATTAGATTCAGCAAAGCTTTCTGCGGGAGCACTTTCAAAAGTTTCTCTCTTTACAGACATTTGAGCATGTTGATCCTCCTCATTTGAAGATGATTTCGATTCTTTAGAAGTGCTAGTTGAGTCTTCGAATTCAGTTGGCTTATCATGGGTGGGCAATGGTTGGTGTGGTGATATTGGTTAGTGATGAGGTGGTGATATTGGTGATTGATGAGGTGCTGATATTGGTGAGTGATGAGGTGGTGATACTGGTGATGATGAGGTGGTGATATTGGTGAGTGATTAGGTGGTGATATTGGTTATTAATGAGGTGGTGATGTTGGTGATTGTTGTTGGGTTGTTTGTGGTGTTGGTTGTAGTGTTGGTTGTGGTGTTGGTTGTGGTGTTGGTTGTGTGTGTTGGTTGGGGTGTTGGTTGGGGTGTTGGTTGGGGTGTTGGTTGTTGTGTTGGTTGTGGTGATGGTGGTGGAGATGATTGTGCAGCTTGCTCGTCAGCAGCCTGTTCTTGTCCTTGATCTTCTTGATTTATCTGTTGAATCATCAAAGGAAGAATAGGTGAGTAAGCTCCACTGTAATGTTTATAGGGTCCCTGTTCTAAATGTACTTGTATGATCTTGCATCACAATAAGGAATATCAAGCACTGGTCCCTGAGTAGCAATATCTGGAAATGCTTCATTTATCATGCACTAGATGAATCTTGGATACATCAAGAACTTGTATATTCTCCCCTCTTGTATGTTTGAAGTCAGGCCACTAAAAATATAGGCATGCATATTGAATGGCCTATTTATATAGAGAGCACAAATTGCTGAGGAAATGGTGATTGGAATATCATTCCATCTTATTTTTCTCTTGGATAAGTAGTGCTGAAACATGTGGATTAGCAATTTGTGTAGCTTCAAATCCTCCATCATAACTAATCTTAGCAAAGAATGTGGTTGTTTCATCATCATCTAGCTCTAGAGGTGCATTAGCATCATCACCAAAATGCAAGCATCTTCTAACAGAATCCTCACTAATGCTCAGTGTGTGATCATTGTCAGTTCTTCCAGATAGAGTTCTAACACCATCTGCTTCAATTACCTCAGCTGAATCCAGAAAGACCTAATGAGGTTCTCATAGATGGTGGGTCTAACATAATAGCATAAGCTATCCTTGTTGTAGAGATGAATCTGATGATATCTCTGAGTCCCTTAGCTTCTGGCACATTAGGGTTTAAATAACCGCCAACATTATTGAGCTTGCTCCATGAAAGATTTGCCATATAATCTACATAAAAGACATGTGTGTCAGTTTTAACGAGAACTCATGAGTATCGTTTATCAGTATGACATTAAATGGTCAAAGATGAACTTTTGACATTACTGTATCATTGTTATCACATCAAATGGTGAATTTGTTGTTCAAATCACAGTTTCTATCTTTGAACCTTTTATTAGATGTTATTTCATTGATTTGTTACACATTTTCATTTTTTATCATGCTCTATTCCTGCACCAAACATGAATATAAGGTTTTCATGATGAATAAAATTTCTATTAGTTTGCATGTTCATTGAAGTCGAAAAGGTGTATTATATTACATCAATAAATCAAATTTTTTTGTTCATCATTATCATTTGGTTCTTTGTTTGATTAGGTTTAACAGTCCGAAAGTTGGGTCTTCATGAAATTTTCAGAAATTTCACCTTGTTTTCGATGCAACTATAGGTTCAGAATCGATAACAAGAACAGGTTGAGTAGAATCACATAAAAATCTTTGGTTGTTTATGATGAAGATGATCGAAGTGGGTGTACTGTGTATTTGCGCTTGTCTCACTATGAAGTCTCTCAAATTTGAAAAGTATTAAATGACCTGTTTAAATTCCTTTAAATAGTGAAATAATGCATTCTAAAAGATTTTACAAGTTTAAGAGAAAATGAGATCACCACTGTAGGAAATGCAGAAGTGTAAATTTTTGACTTTTGTTATCCGTATTTGTTAACTGTAGCAAACGCGGAAGACAAAAATCCGGAGTTTGACTACCCGCATTTGTTCACTATTATAAATGCGGAAGTTTTGTTACTTCTGTTTTCTTCTATCTGCATTTGTTCATTGTTGCTAATGTGGAAGAACTAAGTTCATCAACATTTATTCACTCTAACAAATGCGGTTGACAAAACATATTCAGCATTGCTCACTGTAGTAAATGCAGTTGAATAAAATTTGTAAGCATTTGCTCACTGTAGCAAATGCAGAAGATTTGACTATTAGCATTTGTTATGTATAGCAAATGCTATAGAATAAAATCCAGATTTACTTGATCATCATTCTTGACAAGAGATTGATCACTTAATTATTTCTGCTTGATCATACATGAGCATTGAAGATGCGTGTCCACAAATGCGGATGAGTAAACCAAATGCAGAAGTGTAAATTTCATCCATATTTGACAAATATGGTTGTACACTTAAAAGTTTATCCGCATTAAGTAATGCGGTTGAACACTTGAAAATTATTTTATCTTCATTGACTAATGCGGTAGAAAAAATTTTGTTCCACATAGGTTTTAACACTTAAAAATTTCATGTATACTTGTAACACACTAATGCGGTAGAGTAAAATCATTGTCCGCATTAGTTTCACTTGAAAATATAAAGCTACCCTCACTGATTATAAGCATGGGTTACCTTCACCCGCATTAACCAATGCAGTTAGGTGCATTAACTTTTGAATTTAATCATAAGTTAATGTGACTAAATTGATTTTTCATATTATGAAGTCTTGTCCTTGATTGATTTTTCTTATGAAGTTGACTGTTAAAATTGTCAATTCTTGCTTGGATTGACTTGTATGTCACAAGTGATACAAGTTTCCCAATTTTGACTCATCTTGGACTTTTCATGCTTCCAAAAATCTACATAAGCTGATATACAATGGTATAACTTTTTGAAACAACACAAAAATTCTTTTTGTTTTCTTTTGAAAGTAAGTTAAGTTAGTAAACAAAAATATGGATTTGCTCAAAAATTTTGAATTACTCCCCCTAAAGTTTATATCCATATTTGGATAGAAACTTTAAAGATTTAAAACTTTTGTGAACTTTATTATGATTATTAAAAATGAAGAGAAGTATATCTTTTGTTAGGATCATATCAATCTTACATTGCACACGTGCATCCTTTATGATAAAATGGACATGTTTATGAACTTGATGATTGAAGTTATGTTTGTCCTCTTAAACTCATATCCGGTTGATATTTTTGATGCAAATGATATTTATCATGTTTTTGGTTGATTTAATCAACCATCCTTATATAATGCATGGTAGAACTTTTTCACAACTTTTCTTACCATGATACTTAAGTTACTAGAAGTCATTTTCACTAATCCTCATTGGGATTCTTTTACTTTGATCCTTTTCATGATGATCCTCATTGGGATTCTTTTCACTTCACTTTGGAAGGTGATCCATGATGGGATTCTTTTGTTCATTCACTTGGAATGTATTGCTTTTGTAGATTCATCCAATTTGGATGTGTTCCTCATTGGGAATCTTTTGGATCAGTACATCTGCACTATGTGCATATTTCATCAGGTCTTTGCTCAGCAAAACAAAGATGAAACTGATGTAGGTGAAAGAGATTCATAAAGTATCGTTACGTGGTGTGTTTAGGTTACAACACACATATGCACTCACATAAGCCAATACATACTTGTACTCTGTGATAAGTGTTTCACTATTAAATAAGATTTTAATTCATCACTGCATTTATCTTCTCTTCCAAGTTGAGCCTACCAACATATGTGGTAAGTCATGACAGTCTTGCAATTTTTTGAAATTAAGCATAGTGAATGATATAATGACTGTAATTATATCGTTTCCCATGATTCTTTTCTTCATCAAGTTGATTTCTTTTTGTGATTTTCTCATGTTTTTAATGTTTTTGATGTTTTTCTTGGTTTTACTCAAGGTTAATCATTCCAATTGACTGAACCATGATTTTAAACCTATCGGGTTCAAGGTAAATAAATCAGCTAATTGATTTTCAAAACATCCTTGAATCAATTTGATTAATCCCTTTTCAGCACAATCTCTCAAAAAGTGATATCTAATTTCAATATGTTTAGTTTTTGAGTGCTGAACTAGATTATTAGTTATGAAAATAGCTGATGTGTTGTCAATGTAAATTGGCGTGTGCAATAAATTAAAACCATAATCAAGCATCTGGTTTTGAATCCAGAGTACTTGAGAGGAACAAGCTGATGCTGCAATATACTCAGCTTCTGTTGTGGACCCAAACACATTTGTCTGCTTCTTGCATTGCCATGATACTAGTCTGGGACCAAGAAATTGATAACTACTAGAGGTGGATGTTTTGTTGAATTTGCATCCTCCATAATCACTGTCTGTGAAGGAATAGAAATTAAAATCTCCTTCATTTGGATACCATAACCCAAGAGCTGGTTTGCCCTTCAGATATCTGAATATCCTGTTCACTGTATTCACATGTGATTCTTTTGGATCAGCTTGATATCTCGCACACACACAAATACAAACATAATGTCAGGCATACTGCCTGTTAGATACATAAGTGAACCCATCATTGATCGATAAAGAGTCTGATCCATTGGTTTGCCTTCAAGATTAGGTCCAATCTTTACTTTAGTATCCACAAGAGTTCTGATAGACTGACCGTCAACAAAATGGAATTTCTTTAACATGGTTCCACATATTTAGATTGATTGATGAAGATTCCATGTGCTATCTATTGGACTTGCACCTCTAGAAAGAAGGTGAGTTCCCCCATAGCACTTATTTGCAATTTTGAGTGCATAAGGTCTTCAAATTCATTGCAGAGTTGCTTGTTTGTAGACCCAGATATAGTGTCATCCACATAGATTTGGACTAAGAGCATATCTTTTCCTCTTGTTCTTCTAAAGAGGGTGTAATCAATCTTTCCTCTTTCATATCCATGTCAAGAAGAAAGGATGATAGAGTCTCATACCAATTTCTTGGTGCTTGATGAAGACCATACAGAGCATTGATAAGTACAACTCTGTGAGGGAAACCTGGATCTTCAAAGCTAGGTGGTTGACTCACATAGACCTCCTCAGCAATCATTCCCTATAGGAGGTACACTTTACATCCATTTGATAAGTAGTAAATTTCATGGATGAGAATATGCTAGAAAGATTCTGATTGCTTCTAGTCTGCAACAGGAGCAAACACTTCGTCATAGTCGATTCTTTCTTCTTGAGTGTATCCGTGTGCCATTAGTCTTGCTTTGTTTCTCATGATGATCCCTCTATCATCAGTCTTGTTCCTGTACAACCATCTGGTACTCATAGGGTATTGTCCATCGAGAAGATTTACCAGTTGCCATACTTCTTGCTTCTTGAATTGGAGCAATTCTTCCTGCATTGCTTTAATCCAGCTATTGTCATGAAGTGCCTCTTTGTTAGGATCAGTGATCTATGTTTGATTGATTAGAGAGTATAGCAGCGGAATTCTAACAATGAATTAGCCGATTCACAAGAACGAAACGATATTCAATGAAGAACAAAGACGGTTATAGAAAGAGAGAATTCTGCAAATATATTTCATTCAATATTCGCTTTCGTGGTAACGGAATGTCACACTTACAATTAGGTCGACACCTCTTATATAAGAGATGTGACGTCTGCTGATGTCACTTGATAGTGACATCTAACAGAATTATTACAACTGAAACACAACTACTGAAGATGTCAAAACAGCTGACATCTCCTTACAAAAAATGCTAAGTGTTATCAGTTGTTATAACTACTGAAAAACATAAAACTACTGAAACTACAACGACTGAAGAACAAGCTCTTCAGTCGTTTTACAAAACTACTGAAAGTAAAACATAAAACTACTGATATCACAACTACTGAAGAAGTACTCTTCAGCTGTTGTGACAAACTACTGAAACTTCAGTACTGATCTTCAGACTTGAACTTCAGACGTTTCATCAGCTGATGACTTCAGTAGATATCATCAGCTGATGTCTTTGTCTTCAACTTTGTACATCAGTTGTTGATCTTCAGCACTTGTAAACTCTTCAGTTGTTGTACTTCAGTACTTTGAACTTCAGCTTCAGCACTTGTGTTCTTAGCAGTTCAGCTTCAGCACTTGTGTTCTTTAGCTTTTCAGCTTCTACTTGTGTTATTCAGCTATTGAACTTCAGCACTTTAGTTTTCAGATTTGAAGTCTTCAGCACTTGATCTTCAGCTGTTGGAGTTTTCAGTACTTGTCAAACTGCTGATGAAGCTTTCAGCAGTTGTTGTGATATCATGTGGGACTTAGAGGTTTTCTGATCTTGGCTCATTGGTTCTTTTGGTCCAACAAACTCCCCCTGAACCAATGCAGCCAAAACCTCTAATTTATTTATTATCCCACTTATTGTTGGCAAAAGGTTGGTCTTTTTCCTTCTTGATCAGTAGAGAAGATGACCCATATAAGCTCCGGCCTGGGAAGAAATCTCAGATATTTGTTTGGCAAGATATGAATGGGAACTCTGTTTTGGGGAACTGGACACAGAGTTGTTATCCCATTCATGAGATCTACTTCCCGTGTATGAGCCTGTAGGATTCTCTGGTGTAGGCTCTGAGAAACATGATTTGTTCTTCCATGGTCAGGTTCTCGGCTTCACCATCAAACAATCCTTTCGCCCATACAGCTCTGAGATGTACTTGGCCTGTTTGCCATTTTTGAGCTCAACTGTTGTAATCTGTCTATATGCAAACTCATCAGGATGATTCCCTTCGAGTAACAGACTGAGCTCATTTTGTTTGAAGTTCTCAAGCCTCTTGTAGACTAACCCCTTTTTAATAATTCTGTTCTCTAGCATCTTCTGGGGTGGTTGTTTAGTCTCGTAGGCCTTCTTGAAATCTTCGACAATCTCCCAGGGTGATACTACAAGGGCCACTGTGATCTCTTCATCTACGATCCTCTTGACTTGACCCTTGTATCTCGAAGGAATGTCTTTCTTTACAATCCTGTGAGCCACCCTAGGATCAGGCCATACTCTCACCCTTTCCTTCTGATATTGAAATGTGTTGGCGAGAGTGTACAACCTCAGAGCTTCTTTCTTCATACTGATAATTGATGACGAAGCAGCATAAGTTTTGTCAATGCTTTTCAGCATTTCATCATCATGAAGCTTTTGCTGCTCCTCTTCTTCAATCTTTACCTTCACAGCATCCATCTGTGAGGTGGGAGTGATGGGCATAGGTTTGGCTTTCGCCAATGTTAGGACTGCAGACAGAGGCAGCCTATCTTCTTCCACATCATCCTCTTCTCTTCTTCTTCTTCTAGCCTCAACACCCTTCTCTTCTTCTTCTTAGGTGCATCATCGGCTGTTGGTTTAGATGGTAAGGGAGTTGGTTTTGTGTTGTGATTGTGGTTGTTTGGATTTGGGCTTTGAGATTGGTTTGGAGATTTGAGGGGTAGGCTGTTTTTGAGTGGGTGGAAGGGAAGGTTGTTCCAGCATTTTGGTTGTGAGTTTAGCCTTTGTAAGTCTTGCCATTTCAAACCTTTTTCCAGCCCCAGCCTCATCAAGGGCTTCAATGATAATCCCCTTGTGGAATTGCTCAGACAGACAGATTCTGGTGGCTATAGCCAGAATACTGTCTCTGGTCCACGCACGAATCTCCATCAAAGATCTTCCTAAGTATTTGGCAATGAAGGATCATGATCTCCAATCTCTCCTTCTCCAGTACATCATACCCAGCCCATCGGGTTTGAATCTCCTCCACTTCCAACTTCCTGATCTCACTATCTAATGTGGCTGTATCAAAACCTTGCTTGAAGAGTTGCTCAATAATTTTATCCATGGATCGGCTGTGTGTATCATCAGCATCTTTTACCAGCTCTTCCAAGGATTTTTCTTCAGCAGTAGGTTGATCATCAGCACTTTTCTTTCTTTTATAGGTGATCAGTTGTTGCTTTTCTTTTTCCAACTCTTGGATTTGTTCTTTTGCCTTCTCATCCTCTGATCTTTTCCTCTTCTTTTCTTTCACTGCAGTACTCTCCCCTTTTTGGATGCATTGGTGGTAGGGGTTTGTACCGCAGAAAGTGTCTTTTGCACAGCAGCATCAATCAGTGTTGTAGAGTTGAGGAAATCCTCTCATCAATGGCTTTAGTAACAATTTCATTGATGATGGAGTGATGAGAGGTATGGATTGTTGGAATACAACAACCATCTGCTCTGGGGGGTTCTGTCCCGGAGAGATAGTGCCAAAAGCAGAAGCTGGAGGCTCATTGGAGTGAGAGGGGAAAGTGTTTGGGAACCTTCAACTGAAGGTGCCATCTGTGGGTTGTGGAGGCAGATGGTCTTTCTCCTTGAGAGAGTTGGTCAAGTAGTTTTTGCAGCCTACTGACTTCCTCCTCAAGGATTGTGTTCTGGGCAAGAACATAGAAAAAGCCCAGGTCATCATCAGCAGAAGCTGAATCACCTGACCTCCTGCTTGGAGCAGGATGTACATGCATTGGGTGTAGACCAGTTGTAGCATGTGCCCTTTTGTCTTGGAACTGGGGACTTCCAGCCTCAGGACTATGTCCATCATCAGCTGTTGCCTCTAGTGAGGTCTTAGCAATGTTACCAGCCTTCTGATCATGTGCTGAGGCAGAAGAGGTGGCAGCCTCACTAGATATTCTAATCTCCTATCTACACCAGGAGATAGAAGTTGTAAACCCCTATGTTGTGGGTTCTCAGCTGCACTTGGTCCTCTCCCTCAATGGTCGAGGTGTTCCCAGTAGTAATTGGTATCTGAGGAGGGGGTGAGGAGTGCAATTGAGTCAGCACTTGTGCAACAAGCAATGTAGTTGTTGAGGGGCGGTTGCATGGGGTGAAGGGATAGAAGCAGTGTGCACCTGGGGAGGATGGTGCTCTTCAATGGCAATCCCCTCAAGTGAGGAAGATCCCAGATGTGTGGGTACCCCTTGTGTGGTTGCTGCAGGCTCCTGTTGAGAGGAATCCTGAGCGGCTATGGCTGGAAGAGTCCTGATATCCACTAGGGGGTTATAGCAGTGGATATAGCCTGCGTTTGTGTTGCAGGGGCATCCTCAGGGGACTCATTTCCCTGAGTAGCCGTTTTGGGTTTCTTTTTGGTGGGTTTGGTGGGGACTTTTGATTTGGAGGTGGTGGCTGTGGTTCCAGCTGCGTGGGTTTGCGCAGCTTGGCAGCCAGTTTGAGTGAGTGGTCAAAGTTGTGCCGGGAGTATACTTCAGGCAAAACAGCCATAGCAAGGACTCCCAGGCCAACAAGTCCCTCAGCTTGAAGCTGGTTTGTAATTAATGGCCATTATGAACCGCGGATAAATATCCAACGGTTAGCAGTTAGTTTTTGAGCCATATCCTTGATCTCTGAAAATATTATTTCTGAAAAATTTAAAGGCTGTTGCTCAAGAATAGAATACATTACCTGCTGCCACTTTGTAGACATTTGATCCCAAGACGAAGTCTTAGGAGCCAAACAACATTTACCATGTGGAAGATTAGACGTTCAGCGTCATGGAAATGTTTCTTCATATAGTGGAGGCACTAAGGTTGCCCTGATATCCATGGTGGGCAAAGGATAAATCAGTTGTGCCCTTTGGATATCCAGCAGGAGAAATGGCATCATCCAGATGTAGAGTTTGATGAAGTATTCGGGAGTGATGACCACTTCTTGGTTGTTGACGATCGACCGGAGAGACGCTGTGTTGTTCTCCCCAGTGGTGAGGGTGACGTTCATCCAAAACTGTTTGAGGGATTCCGCATGAAGGATTGATTGAGAAGAAATGCCGTTTTGTATTGTGATGGACCATAAGATCGATAGCAGTATCGAACATAGCCCAGAATGGCGATTTGGTGAGGTAAGCTACACAGTTGTGTCGCGGTTTGATTTGCATGGACGCCATTTGGAAGAGAGAAGTTTTGGAGAGATGAACGTTAGGTTTGAAGAAGATGAGGCTCTGAAGGATTAGGTCAGGGATATTTATAGGGTACGGGTCAGAAAACGACTAAGGATTTGGTGTTAGTCATCAGTAGTTTTAAACGACTGTTGACATGGTATTACCCTTTCAGACGTTGAAACAGCTGAAGTCGTGGTGTTAGGCATGAGTAGTTAGAAGACTACTGAAAGCCATGGTTTTGACTTCAGATGATGAAACAACTGAGGTATTGGTGTTTGTCATTAGTAGTTGTGAAACTACTGAAGATAGTAGTTTTGTCATCAGTTGTTGTAAACAGCTGAAGACTTGGTATTAGTCATCAGTAGTTATAAAACTACTGAAGACATGGTTTTGCTTCAGTTGTTTAGAATGAAACAGCAGTTGTAGAAACAACTGAAGAGAAAGTTCTCTTCAGTAGTTTTCGTCAAGTCATAGCCTTTCAGCTGTTTCATACTGTCCTCAACACTTACTCATCAGACTTTGTCTGCTTTTCAGGTGTTTCATAGGACGTCAGTACTTATCTATTTATACTGATTTCAGTAGTTGTAGCTACATCAGTAGTTGTAACTACATCAGTAGTTTGGAACAGATAAAGTACTTCAGTACTTGTGAGGCATTTAGCCGTCAGTACTTATAAAAACTACTGAAGGGGAAAGGACTCATCGGTACTTATATGTGACATGGGTACCAATGATCACCAGTAATTATTACTGAAATCATCAGTAGTTGTCACTTATTGTAGCTGCAGCATACCAAGCCTTAACACAAGGTTTTGGAAAGTAGAACTATCCAAAGGCTTAGTAAAAATATCTGCAAGCTCATCAGCACTAGGCACAAACTTAGGATCAATCAGACCTTTTTCAAACAATCTCGAATAAAATGATGTCTGATCTCTATATGTTTGGTCCTAGAGTGCTGGACTGGATTTTTGACAATACACAAAGCTGAAGCACTATCCATTAATAATGGAGTCTTAGTCTCTGTAATGCCATAATCCAGAAGCTGGTTCTGAAGCCAGAGTACCTGAGAAGTACAACTTGCAGCAGCAATGTACTCGGCCTCAGCAGTTGATGTAGCAACAGATGTTTGTTTCTTACTCTGCCAAGAAATCAAACAGTTGCCTACGAATTGACAACCACCAGAAGTTGACTTTCTAGTTAACTTGCACCCTGCATAGTCACTATCTGAAAAAGCAACTAATTTGCAAGAGTGTCCAGTGGAATACCATAAACCTAGAGATTGTGTACCTTGCAAATATCTAAAGATTCTCTTGACTGCAATCAAATGAGACTCTTTAGGAGCAGCCTGAAATCTAGCACAAACACATGTAGCAAACATAATATGGTCTAGAAGCTGTTAAATACATCAAGGACCCAATCATACATCTGTAAAGTGTTCATCAACAACTTTACCTTTCTGATCAGCATCCAGTTGTGTGGTGTTGCACATGGGAGTAGAACAGGGCTTACAGTTTTGTAAATCAAACTTATTCAAAAGATCTTTTGTATATTTTGACTGATGAATAAAAGTTCCATCAGCCTTTTGTTTGATTTGCAAGCCTAGAAAGAACTGTAATTCTCCCATTGCACTCATTTCAAACCTCTTTTTCATTAATGTTGTAAAATCATCACACAACTGCGGATCAGAGGATGCAAAATAATATCATCAACATAAATCTGAACAAGTAGCTTATGATGATCCACCTTCTTAATAAACAAAGTTTTATCAATGGAGCCTCTAGTGAAATTATTCTTAAGAAGAAAAAGAGAGAGTGTCTCATACCAGGCTCTAAGAGCTTGTTTCAACCCATAAAGAGCCTTATCAAGTTTATCCACCCATTCAGGATGTTTATTATCCTCAAAGCCTGGTGGTTGACACACATAAACTTCTTCCTTTATTTTACCATATAAAAATGCACTTTTGACATCCATTTGAAAAACTTTAAGATTGTGGAATGCAGCATAGGCTAAAAACAATCTGATTGCCTCTAGTCTGGCTACAGGGGCAAAGGTTTCATCATAGTCAATACCTTCTTCTTGTGAAAACCCCTGTACAACCAGTCTAGCCTTTTTCTTAACAATAAGCCCATTTTCATCAGTTTTATTCCTAAACACCCATTAGTGCCTATTGCACACTTACCCGGGGGAAGAGGAACTAGTTCCCACACTTGCTGTTTCTTGAACTGAAGTAGCTCAAGCTGCATAGCTTCAACCCATCCATTGTCTCTCAAAGCAACATGGTAGTTCTTTGGCTCTAGCTGACTGATGAAGAGAGCATAGAAGCAGAAGTTAGACAATTGACTTCTTGTTGAAACACCAGCATTGATATCACCAATAATCTGATAGATGGGGTGATTCTTCAGTTCTTGATAAACAATGAGATCTGTGCAATTGTTTGTAGAACCTTCAGCAGCAGCAGATGTTGATGTAGACTCTTGAAACCAAGAATTAGATGGTAACCAAAGATGTAGAGGAAACAGAGATCTCATTAGCATTTGTGGTGGATGGAACTGCTGAAGCTACAGGAACATCAAATTTAGAAGACACAGGCAGTTGGTCACTAAATTTGAATAGGTGAGTATTGATATTATCATCATCATCATCAATACCACCAGGTGGAAGACATGCTGCAGAAGATGATTTATCCACAGGATCTGCAACAACTAGAGGTTGATAAGGAACATATTGCAGTATGTCCAAATCAAACAACTCCACAGGGTTTTGTGGAATCTTGTCCAAAGGAGATTCATTAAACTTCACATGCAAAGTCTCTTCAACTATCTTTGTTCTGCAGTTGAAGACTTTGTATGCCTTGCAAGTAGATGAATAACCAACAATACCCTGCATCCACCTTAGGATCAAATTTATGGAGTTGATCCTTTGTGTTGAGAATAAAACAGGGACACCCAAATGCTTTGAAAAATGAAATTAGAGGAGCCAAGTGATGGAGAACTTCATATGGAGTCTTCATCAACCTCTGATTTACTAAGACTCTATTCTGCACAAAGCAAGCTGTGTTAACAGCTTCAACCCAAAAGGTCATGGCCAACCAGAGTCAGCCAGCATGGACCTTGCAGCTTCAATTAGGGTCCTATTCTTTCTCTCCACTACTCCATTTTGTTCTGGAGTCCTTGGATGCTAAACTGCCTTTTTATTCCCTTTGAAAGATAAAATTCATCAAGTGTATGGTTTCTGAATTTAGTTCCATTGTCACTCCTTATACACTTGACTGAAAGGGAATACTGCTTCTCAATATACAACACAAAGTTGATAATCTTCTGAGCAACCTCATCCTTTGAATGTAGAAAGAAAGTCCATACAAATCAGGAGTAATCATCCACAATTACCAGACAATATTTCTTCTTTGCCATGCTCATCACTCTCACAGGACCAAAAAGATCCATATGCAGTAATTGCAAGCAGGCAGTTGACTTAGGCTCTTCAATAGGAGGGAATGAGACTTTGTGCTGTTTTCCTTTTAAACAAGCAGTGCAGGTTTCATCACAGTGGAACTCCTTTATTGGTAAGCCTTTGACTAAACTATTGTGGATAAGTTGATTCATGTTTTTGAAATTACATGACCCAGCCTTCTGTGCCACAGTTTAGATTCTTGAGAAGAGGCTTTGGAAAATAGGCAAGGATTGCCTCTGAGATCTATTTTCTTGGAAAGATCTAAGGCATACACTCTTCCTGTCCTGTTGGCTCTCAGGAGAGTGTGATCATCCAACACCTTTAATCAAATGCAGAACTTTGGATGACAGAATCCTACAGTTTTGACTGGTGAAAAGAGCAACATGGCCTTTATCACACATTTGACTGACACTCAAGAGATTATACTAGAGATTTTCCACATGATTACATCATCAAACTTATTTCTCCATTGGAGACAAAGCCATTTCGAATGATGTAACCCCTAGCATCATTGCCAAAAGAAACAAAGCCCTTCTTTCCTTGACAGTAGTCATGAAGAAGAGAGCTGTTCCCAGTCATGTGCATAGATCCCCCACTGTCTACATACCAGATGCTACTTTGGCATGTTGGAGAACCCTGCAATAACAAACAATCAGTTAGTTTTAGAGACCCAACCTTTTTGGTTTTGGGCCTGGTCTCATCAACAGATGGTAACTAATAGGTTTATTGGAAACACAGCCTGAGAGGAAGAAGATGGTGAAGAAGAGGAATCCTTTGGCTTGGACCTCCTTTTCTGTGGTTTCAACATAGGAGCATCTAATTGGTTAAATCTTCTCAATAGATGTTGAACCATCATAACCAGCTGTGTCTGATTTTGTGATAAAGCTTTCAGCTCATCAGACACATTGCCATGGAGTTTGATAAGTTCCTATGTTGCACCTTCTTCTTCTGAGCACTCTCAGCTGTCACCTGTTTAACCCCTTCCTTTTTGGATTTCTTTGAGGACTTAAGGGTTACAGGATTTGATGTTGCTTATACAAATGTGGTCTCAAACTCAGTTTTCATTTTTACCATTTTCTCTTTAATTTCTTTTTTATGTTTGAGTTTGGAACCTCTTTTGTACCAGCAATCATCTGTAAGATGATTGAACAAACCACATACTTCACATGGTTTCTTCTTCTTATCTTATTGATCATCAACTAAAGAGGGTGAAGCAACTGAAGATTGTTCTTCAGTGCTTTGGAAGCATTGTTTGCTTTCTTGACTTCCTCTTTAGTAGTCTTCAAACTTTTTCTACTGACAGTTTTCTTCTTTTCAGTACTGACAGTAGTTGGAGTTTGAACTTCAGGTGTTAAATCTTGTTCTCTAGTCCTTTCAGGACTTTCAGAATTAACTCCTGAGTTGATCAACTCATGATCATGTGAGTGTCAGCAGTGGAACCATCAACATTAGCTGATAGGTTCTGAGAGGGCTTGATGCTGACTTCTACTTCTGATTGTACTGTATCAGAAAGTAGATCACATGATGAGATGGATTGGTTATTACTCTCACCATCAGATTCTCCCTCTGCTCTGGAGTAAAATCTGTAGGTGGAGCAGTGTGATTGTAACCAATGCCAAACTTCACATTGGAAGCAGATTGCTTACTAAGAAGCATTTCAAAACCTTTGCATGATTGTACCCATCTATCACACTCTACCTGGGTAACTGCAAGGGTTTCTTTGAGATCTTTATACTTCTCTAGAAGTATCTCTTCCCTAGCCTTATCATTAGTTATTTGGATTTAAGTTTGTAAATCTCATCATTCTTATCATTAAGCACAGACTCAAATTCAGCTTTTCTTTTGGAAATTATTTGTTCTAGCTCAATGTTCTTGTTGATTAAAGCTACATTTGCTTCTCTAATAGCAATGAAATGCTGCTATGCATGTTTCAGAACATAATTTGGCTTTTGCCTCAGAGGATACCTGTGATACCTTTGATGTAGAGGCATTAGTGGATGAAGTATCAGCAGAATCCAAAGCCATAAGAGCTAGATTTCCAAAGGACTTTCACCACCATGTTGACCAGCACCTGAGAACAGTTGTTCATGACCAGACAAGTAATCTGGTAAACTGCTCCAGTCAAAAACTCCTGGGGTGAAGAAGCTGTGTTGTTGAGGTTGAGTATGTTGATGACATTGGGAAGGTTGTGGTTCAGGCAATGCTTGTGGTTGTTGTGCAATTGGAGCTTGAATAGGATTTGGTTGAGGCATATAATAGCAGGGATAAGGATATGACATTTGACCCTGGGGAACAAAGTATGCAAGAGATCTAGGATGTGAATGATGACCAGAACCAGCAGGATGTTGCCCTCTGTTTTGTGGACTAGTACTAGGAAAAGTCACAAAGGGTGCAGAAGAGTTAGATCCAGTTGATCTACACTCTCTTCCAAAGTGTCCTAGCCTTTGGCATTTGTGACACCTCAACTTACTCTTGTCAAAACCAACTTTGGTTTTGCGAGAGAGTCCAGGAAATTTCCTGCCAGTTCTCTTATAGAACTTCTGAGATCTGATATTAATCAATGCCATTTGGCTCAGAATATCCATCTCTTCTAGATCATCATCAGCTATTCCTTTCAGATCATCCATAATGAAGCATAAATTGTCACTACTACTGCCAGAATGACTCTCAATACCAACAATGCATGATCAGAACTATTTGTAGAGAAATCAATATGCTCATCATAATTGCTTTCAGATGCAGCATAATCTGACTCATGACCAACCAAGGCAGTGTTGCCTGGTACAAAGTCATCAGCGAGCTTTCCTGATGAGGACAGTTTCCTCTTCTGCTCTATCTCTCTTTCAAATGTAAGTAGTTTCCCATGAAGTTGGGTGAGAGATAGGCCATCCAGATTTGCACTAGAGCGTAGGACAATAGTGTATGTGTCCCATCTCTCAGGCAGTGATCAGAGGAACCTGTTGTTCATCTGGCTATTGGTGTATTCCTGTTTCACCATTTTCAGCTTAGATATCAAGCTGGAAAAGCGCTCAAACTGTTGAGTTAGTGTCTCACCCTTTCTATGAGAGAATGTCTCATATTGTTGGGAAAGGATTTCTCTGTTGTTTGCTAAGACCTCATCTGTGCCACCGAATTGTTCCTTCAGGGCATTCCAGAGATCATGAGCAGTTTCATGATGCATAAGCCCTGAATAGATTTCATTAGGCAGTGCCATGGCCAGAATTCCATGGGCTTTAGCATCAATCTCAAACAGTTTCTGATCTTCATCAGAGTATTGTTCCTTCATCTTCGGAACCATTTGATTGGTTTCCGGATTGTTCACCATAGGCTTCTGTGGTCCATGTACCACAGATGTCCAACAACCTGAACTGTTAACAGACAGGTGATGAAGCATTCTTCGTTTCCATATGTTATACTCGGTCCTAACCAGCATCGGAGGCTTGGTTGAGGAACCGGTATTGTGAGGATCATTAGGAGGAGTAGTCATCTCAGATTCAATCAAATTCGATTAAGCTAAAACAGAATTAGAACAAAACACAACAACCAATTGAACCAAAAGAGATCTCAAAGCAAATGAACGAAAGCGACAGAAATTCAATAATCTATAACCAGTTCTTGCGAATACGCTAATTCAATCAAACCCAGATATCAATTAGCAGTTTCAATGATCAATTATTAGATCGATCAATGATTAACCAGCTCTGATACCACTTGTTAGGATCAGTGATCTATGTTTGATTGATTAGAGAGTATAGCAGCGGAATTCTAACAATGAATTAGCCGATTCACAAGAACGAAACGATATTCAATGAAGAACAAAGACGGTTATAGAAAGAGAGAATTCTGCAAATATATTTCATTCAATATTCGCTTTCGTGGTAACGAATGTCACACTTACAATTAGGTCGACACCTCTTATATAAGAGATGTGACGTCTGCTGATGTCACTTGATAGTGACATCTAACAGAATTATTACAACTGAAACACAACTACTGAAGATGTCAAAACAGCTGACATCTCCTTACAAAAAATGCTAAGTGTTATGAGTTGTTATAACTACTGAAAAACATAAAACTACTGAAACTACAACGACTGAAGAACAAGCTCTTCAGTCGTTTTACAAAACTACTGAAAGTAAAACATAAAACTACTGATATCACAACTACTGAAGAAGTACTCTTCAGCTGTTGTGACAAACTACTGAAACTTCAGTACTTGATCTTCAGACTTGAACTTCAGACATTTCATCAGCTGATGACTTCAGTAGATATCATCAGCTGATGTCTTCAGTCTATGTCTTCATACTTTGTACATCAGTTGTTGATCTTCAGCACTTGTAAACTCTTCAGTTGTTGTACTTCAGTACTTTGAACTTCAGCTTCAGCACTTGTGTTCTTCAGCTGTTCAGCTTCAGCACTTGTGTTCTTCAGCTGTTCAGCTTCAGTACTTGTGTTCTTCAGCTGTTGACTTCAGCACTTTAGTTCTTCAGCTGTTGAAGTCTTCAGCACTTGATCTTCAGCTGTTGGAGTTTTCAGTACTTGTCAAACTGCTGATGGAGCTTTCAGCAGTTGTTGTCATATCATGTGGGACTTAGAGGTTTTCTGATCTTGGCTCATTGGTTCTTTTGGTCCAACACTCTTTGATGTTGTTGGGTACTGTTTGACACAGATAGAATGAGAACAAACAGATGTTTGCAATATTGGATTTGCTTATTGTCACCCTCTCATTAAGTTCACCAATAATGGTTGAAAATGCAGTGGATTAATACCTTAACATTATCATTAGTAATCTGAAAAATTAAGGCTAATAACATATCATCAACAAACCCAAGAACATAGAATCATTTATATGTGTTTGACATAGCTATCAACTACAAATAACAACCATAATATGACAGACATCTACCATTTGTATGCTGCTGAAAACATGATGAAGGGGAAAGAATATGAGCTTCTTGAATGACCAAAACCCAAGGAGAGGTGTCCTCAAGCATCCATACCCACAAGCACCAGGAAGCACCTTTGTTGCTAGGATTTCACCACCAAAACGAACCTTGAAAGGCTGCTGAAAACCTTTTTTCAGCCAAGATCAAGCTGCTGAAAGACCCTTTTCAGCCGAGATTTTCTTCTAGATTGGAGGGTGTTTTGCCTTGAGGTTCTTGCATATGTGAGAGAGATGAGAGGTTAGAGTGTATGTGTGTGTTCTTGGAGTATGGTATATCAAAACAATTAAGACACACACCCATAAAGGGGGCGGCCGAAATGTTAAGGAAATAGGGTTTTCCCCCCAAAACCAATCTCCAATATTTTGTTAAACTAGTTGTTTAAGATAGTTATATAATTAACCTTTTAATTATATAACACATACACACTTTTATTATTTGATGTTATTTAACTAAATTAAACAACATGACAAATAATATCCATGAACAAAATATCCATATAAATTGTTCAATCTCATATGCAACTTATTTAGAAAACCCATTTTCTAAATTGGTGTATTTATTTAACTGCATGGTCATATCATCAATTAAATATTATTTGGTGTTTGCTAAGCTTCGTATTGGGTATGACCGACTTGGATCATAACCACATCAATGTTCTATGTGTCTTGGGCATAAAGAATCCAACAGTTACATCAAGATTGGAGACATTCAGTTCATTATGGTCAGAGGCACATTCATCTGGTATTGTTGTTGAATTATGAAGATTGTCAGACTCTGTTTCAGTTCCTGCTACAGCTTCAACAGGACGGTGATTGCTTACATCATTTGATATGCTTTGTGTTTCAACTGGAGGAGTAGCCTGTTTTTGATTTTTGCTCTCATTTAACAAATCATCTGAGTGAGATGGTACCAGGCTTGGACCTCCTTCAGAAGAAACACTAAGGTTTTGTGATGGTTGTTTGATGGGATCAGCTTAAAGAGGAACATCTTTCATGCATTCATCAAATGTAGGAGGAATTAATGGAAAATTATCTTTTCTTTCTGCACCTGAAGAAGTATCACTTGAATGAATATTTCTTGCATTAGACAAGTAAAATTGATCAAATGATTTTGTAAACGTGTCAATATCAAACAACCAGTCGGGACCATTTGTAGATTTGGGTAACGAATGTTCCTTGAATTGAACATTTGTTGATTCATCAATAATGTTTAATCTTGGATTATACACTTTGCAAGTCTTTGAAATAGAAGAATAACCTAAAAAGAATCCTTCACCAGACTTGGATGAAAACTTTCGCAGATAGTCTCGGGTGTTTAATATTGAGACAGGACTACCAAATGATTTAAGAAATCCAGTAAATTGTTTTCTATGAAAAAGCAGTTCATAATGAGTCATGTTGTTTTCTTTTATAACTAGAGTTTGATTCTATACAAAGCATGATGTATTAACCACCTCTGCCAGAAGGTGATTGGTAGTTTAGCATAGGCTAGCATTGTTCTTGCTGCTTCAATCAGTGTTCTATTTCTCTTTTCAGCTACCCTATTTTGTTGTGGATTTCTAGCAACACTGAATTGATGAGCAAGCACAAAAAGAATTCATACTTTCATTTTTTAATTGAGTACCATTATCACTTGTTATTATTTTGACCTTAAGATCGAGTTGATTTTCAATTTTAGTGATAAATTCTTGTATGATTTGGGATGCCTCATTTTTATGAAGTAAGAAGAAAAAGCATGTGAATCGTGAAAAGTCATCAATGATCACTAAACAATACTGTTTCTTTCCAATACTCATTACATGAGTTGGTCCAAACAGATCCATGTGAAGTAACTTCAATGGAGTATTGTTGGTGTTCACCAGCTTGGTTTTGTGAGACGATTTGTGTTGTTTTCCTTTGAGGTGCGCTAAATACTGATTAATAGAATTCTTTTTGAGGAAGATGAATGACATGGTTTCCTTTGACCAACTTTTTCATAAACTAGAATACTGATCAATAGACTTTTCATAAACTAGAATTAGTGAAAACTAAAATCCCTTTTAGAACAAGTTTAACACCATCCTTTTACACGACACTCGAATCACTTGAGAACTATTTATGGGATAAAGGTCACCTAACCACTTTTAGGGATCTTGTGTGTTTGAGTTGGGCTTAACATATTTATGGGATAAAGATCACCTAACCACTTGTATGTGTAAACTCACACGTGTGTGTAAGTAGGACGACTTGAATTAGAAACCATGTGCATAGGGTCACCGAAGCATGGCGTACAATGGTGTTGATGGGACTTTACATGCCGACTAAACATAAGATGTTTAACCGATCCCATAAACCTAGAAGTTGCAATAGGTTGCAATTGTCAAATGTGGACTACCTTGTTAATTTAAATAATGGGATAAAGCTCACCTAACCATAATTTAAATGTAACGTTGGATTCTAGATTTTAATTATTAATTGTCTATGAGACATAAAAGGGTATTAATAATTAAAATGTGATTTTTCAGAAATACTAATATGAACTTTGTAATTTTGTAGAAATGGCCGCAAACAACAATGCTACCACCCAGACCGCCCCTACCCTATCACTTAGAACCATCTTAGACAGGGATCGTCTTAACGATAATAACTTTATAGACTAGTTTCGAAACTTGAGATTTTTTCTTAAGTAAGAGAAAAAGGCCTATGTCCTTGACGATCCCATCCCTGACCAACCCGATCCGGAGGATGTTGAGGCCTATAAAAATTGGCTTAAATTCACTAACGATTCTACGCAAGTTTCTTGCCTCATGTTGGGAACTATGATTCCTGAACTCCCAAAGGACTTGGAGCATCATGGGGCATATGACATGATTACCCAATTAAAGGAAATGTTCCTTCAACAAGCTAGGGTAGAGCGCATTGAAACGGTTCGAGTGCTTCATGCATGTCGGATGGAAGAAACCCAATCGGTATCATCTTATGTTCTTAAGATTAAAAGCCACGTTGATCGCCTCGAAAGGCTTAATTGTCCCGTCTCAAAGGAGTTGGCCACAGATTTGATCCTTAATGGCCTAACCAAAAGGTTTAAGACGTTCATAATGAATTACAATATGAACGGGTGGGACAAGAGCATTTGTGAGCTTCACGCAATGCTTAAAACAGCCGAGGCAAGGATGGGTAGAAAGGTTCTACCTATTCTCTTGATCAATGAGGGTGGTAGTAAGAAAAGGCCCTTCCCTGAACCCAAGGCAAATGTTGCCAAATGAAAGGGGTACATCAAAGGTAAAGGGAAAGGGAAGGCTAAACCGGAACCTCCAAAGCCTAAGCTTAAGAAGCCTAAGGTAATAGAGAACGATCCATGCTTTGAGTGTGGTGAGATAGGTCATTGGAAAAGGAATTGTCCTACCTATCTCAAACAGTTGAGAAACAAGAGGGATGCTAGGCAAACCTCAGGTACAACTTTCATGATTCATATTGTTAAATGTTATTTCTTCCAACACATGGGTATTGGATACCGGATGTGGAACTCATATTTGCAATTTATTGCAGGGGTTCAAAAGAAACAGACACTTCAAGAAGTGAGACACAAGTCTCTACATGGCAACGAAGCAAAAGTTGATGTGGAAGCCCAAGGAGACTATATTTTGAAACTTTCAAATGGTTTGAAAGTTGTTCTCAAGAACATTTTGTATGCTCCTAGTTTGACTAGGAACATAATTTTTGTTTCCCTTTTAAAACAACGTGGTTATAATTAAAGTTTGTAAACAATGGTATTTATGTTTGTATGGATGATGTGTTTTATTTTAAGGCAATGCCTTTTAATGGTATCTATGAATTGGTTCATGATGATTCATCCTATAATAACTCATTATACCAATCAAGCACCAAGAAACTTAAAATGGGTTTAAGAACACTCTTTTCTGCCCTGGCTTTTGCTGATCACAAGCTCAGCCTGGGACTCAGTTAACTTAGTTATGAGATCTTTGATTTGAGTCCTAAAATCTGTGTGTTCATGTTTTAGAACTGAATTGGTTTTCTCTAAGTCCTCTATTTTCAGCTTATAATCATTTACAGACTTTCGAAAATCAGATTTTAAAATGTTTAAGGACCTGTACCTGTTAACTTTAGAAATCCAATCAGGAGTACAGATATGTTCCAATACCTTGGCTTCATCATGATCTGCCATCAGTGCTTGGTTTGGAGAAGCATCTTCCACCTGAAAACTCCAGTGAAAGCCTCCTTCTTCAATAGCAACAGCAGCTTGCTGCTTTGACTTCTCATTATGGAGAGCTTTGTCAGTGTAGTTTGGTCTGGATTGTGTTTAGCCACCATTTGTTCTATGTGCCTTACACTCTCTAGTGAAATGGCCCATCAAGTTATAGTTGTAACACTTGACTTTGCCTTGTCAACTCCAAACTTTCCACTAGTTGCATTGCTTGGAAACTTCCTTCTAGTCCTGTTGTAGAACTTCTTGGCTCTATGAGTGAGAATAGCCATCTGCTGGACTATTTCCATATATTCTAGATCATTTGGATGGATGCAATCTAGGTCTTCAAGAGTGAAAAGAGTGTTGCCACAGCTTTCATCAGAAGACACAAAAGCTTGTGAAGAGCTTGTTTATTGGCATGGGCTTCCTTGAGTGTAGTTCTCCATTGGTGTCTCTCGGAAGGTTATGAAAGGACCCTTTGGTGAGTTGTCAGGGTAGCATAAGAGATAATGTTTGGGTTCTATGCTATCCCTTTCAACCACATACAGGGCTGAACCCATTTGATTGTTGGAGTTGCCAGATAAACCTTGCATGTTCATATCCATCTGGTAGCCACTGAGAATCTCATATAACTCTGTCAGAGTAAGAGTTTTGAGATTTTCAGTTCTCTTGATCACCACACAGTAGTGTGTCCACTGCCTAGGAAGTGAGGACATTAACTTCCTTACAATGTCTTTGTTTTCAAGAGAAACTCCTCCATCCACTAAGGTATCCACAATCTCAACATGCCTGAAGTACTGCTCAGTCATGGTCTCACCTGTTTTGAAGGTGAAGTTTTTAAACTTCTGCTTCAAGAGATCCTTCTTGTTCTCCTTGGCTTTAGAAGAACCCTCATACATCAGTTTCAGCGCATCCCACAGCTGCTTGGCTGGTTTGCACTTCTTGAAACCTCTGTAGACAGAGTTTGGAAGGGCAGTTTGAAGAGCTGGCATGGCTTTTTTGTTTATCTATACTCTCTTCCTATCTTCATCAGAGTAGTTAGCCATACTAGCACCAGTAGCAGAAGGTGTGTTGGGTATGAATGGTCCATTCTCAATAGATTCCCACATTCTTGAATCAAGAGACTTGATTAAACCTTCCATTCTTAAACACTAGGTCTCAAACTCATCAAAAGTGATCAGTGGGGACTTGTTCATGGTTCTAGTTTCCATATTAGTTTTGGAAATGGCTGCCATTTGAAAAGTATAGTATTTATGTGTGTAAGGGATCTTAAGATGATGAGATCTTTTATCAAGAGCCTGGAAAGCTCTGATACCAAATGCAGGATCGTTGAAGGGTATAAGTTAGAACACAACAACACAAAGAGGAGATCAACTAAACTTTGATCAAACAGTAAACTGGATTAATCAAGTTGTGACACTATGAGCACAAGTAATATATGAGATAGAACACAAGTATTTGGTTTTCAAGAATGCATTATATTGCCTTCTCTATGTTCTATTACAAGTGTTAGAAAGCATATTCGAAAGATACAAGAACATGAGATACTTATACTACAACCTATAGCTGGCTATACTTTGAAAGTCAGCTGGATACAATTGAATAGACACAAACAAAATCAATTGTAGAGTCAAAAGGCAGATTGATTTTTGACTTGTGATTATGACATGCCATAGCTCACATCCTTATCTATTACAAAAAGTATGAAGTACATAAAGTAGAAAGTTACAGACACAAGACCTCAATGTAAAGTTACCAAAAGCATGGACCTTTTCACCAAACCATGTAAGTTGGTGACTTGCAGAGTTGCAGCGGAAAAGTGTCCAGCTTTATGGAACAGTACATCAAATAAGCATGTTACTAAAAGTTTTCGGAAGAAATCAGTCTTCATGAACTTGAAGCTTCGGAAGACTTTGTCTCTGAGAAGGTTGCTGAGAATGCACAGTTGCAAGTGAGGATTGTGAGTCCTCAATGTTCATTCTCTCTGAAGAACTCCCAGGTTCCGTGGTTGTAATGACTTTCTCCCCCTTTTTGGTAGCATCACCCACTTGCATAGGTGAGCTGGAAGATAGGTCAATCACATCCATAGTTCTTGTGTTCTTGGTTGAGCTCTCCTTAAGGGTCTCCCAACTAGTTTCTCCTTAAGATATGAAATCTCAAGTTACTGATCATTGATCCTGTTGTGTAAGGTAGTCACCTGAGATTCAAGGTGACTAACCTTTGAGACTAAATAGGTGCATGTTTTGGATAGTTTTTGCAATTTTAGTCTCAGATCCCCCTCATCTTCATCAGAAGAATCACTGGGGTGGAGAAGATTGGACCAGAGTCCTTTCTCTCATGACCAGTTCTAAGTTCTTGGCTACTGGATTTCCTCTGCTCACTGGCAGTCTCGTTGAGATGTTAGTGGGCTGAGTTGCCATGGTTGAGGTCTTAATGATGTAATCACTTTCAGAAGTGAGAACCTCTTCCATATGGACATCCTGAACAAATTCAGGAGTGTCCACCTCAGTTGTAGATGACTGATGTGGGATAGATGTAGGAGACTCAGGAGTACTCATCTCTCTTTGATTAGAGGAAAAGAAGAGAGATTCATTATACTCACTGAAACCTATATCATCATCAGTATAGAAATGAAGGTTGGGAATTGGTTGGTTGAGATCTATAGGCTGGGGATGGTAACTGTCCCTTGAAGGTTGGTCACTTGAGTGTGGAGACTCAGTGTGATGGCTTAAGGTAGTAGGGCTAATGAGCTCATGAGGCTGAGCATGAGGAACCTCAGCACTGATTCTTGAAGAGATGGGAGTGGTCTGCTCCTCCAGAGAAGTGGGAGCTCCAGTGTCTACTTCTTCGTGTATGGGTGAGTATATGGGGGCCTCCACAGACTGAATAGTCTGAGCAGGGGTTCGTTTGGATTTTCTTTGGTAGGTGATAGAGATTTCAGGCTGTGTGGGTAGTTGCGAAGTGGCAGGTGTGGGTTCAACACTAGCTTGTGCTGCTAGGTTGTAACCTTGAGCAATGAGCTCTAACATTTTTGGGACTAGGGCTGTTTCTACCCCAGAGAATCCAACAATGGACATTCTCAGTATTTTAAAGATACCGGGCTTTATCTGTCCCAATTTAAGAATGGTACCATTTTCCCTTAACTGTGAGCCCAGTTCACAGTTAAGAATGTACTGGACATATTTAGGAAACATGTAATACTCTAATGAGTCTAAATTTGCTAGTAAATTTGTATAAATAAACTGAGAGTACCTGAATTTGACCCCTTGAACCATTCCATGGACTATGAAGGAGAGATCCTCAGTAATATAGTCCCATCCACCATGCTTGTTTGATAAGCTGTGGATGACCACATGGAGCAGGAATCTCCATTGGGATGAGACCATCCCTTTCCTGAAGGTCTTTAGAGAGAATCTCCCTCATATCCCATCTGCTCAAAGGAATGATTGACAACTTCCTTTGGGAAAAACACCTCACCTTCTTCATCATCCAGGTGAAGATGTCGGTTGATGATGGTCGGAGTGATGAAGATTGTTCTCCCATGCATTGTGGCAGACAATGCCTTCTCCCCATCTATAATGACCTCTTGGCAGGTCTCCAGAATTCAAGCAAATGATCCTCATAGAGTGGAGGATCAATAGTTAGGGAGGTGAAGTAGTTGGAGAGAGATAAGAAAAGGCAAACCTTTGAGAAATGAGGATCGTTCTCAGAGTGTAATAGAGCAACCTGATTGTGTTGTCTTTGTAGCTGCATGGTAAAGTTGGGATCATTTCTGTGAGCAAGGTTGGCCATTTTGAAGTAGCTTAGGGATGAAGAAAGAAGAAAGTAAGGAAATTTCAGAGAGAAAATTTGGGGTTTTAGGTTTGGAGGAAGAACAGATGATAGAAAGAGGGGGGAAACCGTTGGGTTTATATGTGAGAAGGATTTCAGATCAAGTTTAATGATAGAGGATAAACATTGAAATCTGGATGTCGGGCCCACCTTTGAAAAAGTAGTTTACTTTTGCTCAAAAAGTAGTTTACTTTTGCAAAAAAAGTAGTTTTCTTGGAAAACAAAAAGCTTCCAAAGGTTAATTATCTTCGGAAGTTTTAATTAAAAAGATTTCGAAGGTAAAATGACTTCGAAAGAATTTCTTCAGAGGTTTGAGAATTTTGCTTCGGAAGAAAAATTAAAACTTGAGTGCATTGTGTATAAACTAACAAAGCTTCCGAGAGTTAATTTTGCTTCGGAAGTAAATGTTCCTTAAAAATGAGTAAATGTCTGAGACAAGTATTTAAGCTTCGGTAGTTAAATTTAAAAACTCTTCGGAAGGTAAATTTCTTAGACAGTTATTTATTTTGAAGGCATGATTTACTTTCGAAGTTAAAAGCATAACTTCTGAAGTATCAAAAATTTTCACAAATCTAAGAAATGTCTTCAGAAAGAAATTTTCATCCAAAGAAAACATGAGCTTATGGAAGTGATGAACTAGACAACTTAGGACACACATATTTTAAGAAATAATAAGAATAAGTTTTAACAAAGATCTACTCAAGGTTGATCATCTCAATAGCTGATATAAGATATTTAAATCTCTGTTCATCAAAAGCCTTTGTAAACAGATCAGCATATTGTTCATATGTGTGAACCTTGACTAGTTTAATTAATCCCTTTTCATAGTTATCTCTTATTAAATTATACCTGATATTGATGTGCTTTGTCCTTGAGTGCTGCACAGGGTTCTCTGTGATTGAGATAGCACTGTTGTTGTCTATGTGAATAGGAGTCTCCTTGAAGTTTAACCCATAGTCTAGCATTTAATTCTGAATCCAAAGCACTTGAGCACAGCAGCTAGCAGCAGTAATGTATTCAGCTTCAGCAGTTGATGCAGAGACACAGGATTGTTTCTTGCATTGCCATGAGACAACCCTTCTACCAAGAAGTTGACATCCCCCAGATGTAGACTTTGCAGTCATGTTGCAACCACCATAATCACTATCTATATAGGCATACGGATTGAAGTCAGAATTCTTGGGATACCATAGGCCAAGTGTTGATGCACCTTTGAGGTATCTTAGAATCCTCTTGATAGTGATAAGGTGACACATCTTAGGGTTGGCTTGATATCTTGCACAAATACATGTAGCAAACATGATATCAGGCCTCGTAGCACTAAGATACATCATAGACTCAATCATAGCCCTATATAAGTGCTCATCTACACACTCCCCCTCAAGATTAGGACCAAGGGAGTGGTTTCTGGCTATGGGTGTCTTACCAATCTTACAGTCAGTCATATTAAACCTCTTGAGTATGTCCTGAACATACTTTGACTGACTTATGAAGATGCCATCTTCAACTTGCTTCACCTGAATTCCCAGAAAGAAATTGAGTTCCCCCATGGCACTCATTTCAAATCTGTCTTTCATCAGCTTCTCAAAGACTTTGTAGAGATTTGGATTAGTTGAACCAAAGATGATGTCATCCACATATACTTGAACTAGCAATATGTCTTTTCCCTGTCCTTTGATGGAGAGAGTTCCATTTATAGTACCCCTCATGTATCCATGTTTACAGAGATACTCAGACAGTGTCTCATACCACTACCTGGGTGCCTGATGCAGCCCATAGAGAGCTTTGTCAAGCTTGCAAACATCATCAGGATGATGAGGATCTACAAAACCAGGTGGTTGTTTGACATAAACCTCTTCATCTATCACTCCATACAAAAAGGCACACTTCATATCAAGTTGAAAGACCTTGAAGTTCTTGGATGTAGCAAAATTCCAAGAATATCCTAACAGCTTCTAATCTTGCCACTGGAGCAAAGACATCAGTGTAGTCAACCCCTTCTTCTTGTGTGTATCGTTGAACAACCAGTCTAGCTTTGTTCTTGATGATGATGCCTCTATCATCTTTCTTGTTCCTAAACACCCATTTGGTTCCAATGGTAGTCTTCCCATAAGGAAGAGGACATCCAAACTTTCTGCCTTTTGAATTAAAGCAGCTCTTGTTGCATAGCTTCAACCCAACTTCCATTGTTTAGAGCTTCATCAACTTTCTTTGGCTCTATCTGGGATATAAAACAAGAGTGAAGACAAATATTTGCTTCATGGGTTTGTCCTCTTGTCTTTACCCCTAAGACAACATCTCTAATGATGTTGTGGTAGGGTGAGTCTTGTGGATCCTAAGCTGAGGGATCACATCAAGTTGTTGAGAAAGATCTAAATTAGAAAAATTTAGATCTAGAATAGACGTTTCTCCCACCACATTGGCACACTTTTCAAGTTAAAGTTGATCCAAGCAGTGTGTGACATCATTGATGTTCTCATCTATGGTGTGTTTAGTGGCATGAAGAAATTCTTGGTCACTGTCACCACCACCATTGTTTTCTTCCACAGTTGAGGTGTTCTTATATGGTTGTAGAGCCTCTAAGATGCAATTTGAAGGCATACCAGATGTATCAGCTGAATTTGTCATTATTGGGCTGACAGAAACCTCATTTGCACAAGTGGTTCCAACTAGAGCTGAAGATATATGTCTTGGGGATCTTCCTAGCTCAAATCTTGGATAAGGATCACCTGTATTTAAATTTTCTGCAGATCCTAAAACATTCTCACAAGATTTGTTAAAACAGTTGGTAACCAAATCAAGATCAAACAACTAATCTGGACCAAAACCAGCAACACAAGGTGTGTGTTCATTGAATGTCACATTGGCTGACTCCTCAACAATTCTACTATTAAGATTGTACACTCTATAAGCCTTAGCTTGGGAAGAGTATCCAATAAAGTGTCCATCATCTGATTTCTCAGCAAACTTGGCAATTTGATCTTTGCTATTCAGGATGGTGCAAGGACATCCAAATGACCTGAGAAAACCAATGAAAGGTCTCCTCTTGAGCCAAAGTTCATAAGGAGTTTTACCATGAGTCTTAACTACTAAAAATCTATTCTGCACATAGCAGGCAGTGTTGACTGCCTCTACCCAGAAGGTGGTGGGCAGTTTAGAGTCAGACAACATGGTTCTTGCAGCTTTAATCGGTGTCCTGTTTTTCTTTTTAGCAACACCATTTTGCTGAGGAGTCCTGGGAGCACTAAATTGTCTTGTAATACCCTTTTCATCATTGAATGTATCAAGGATATGGTTCTTAAATTCGTTCCTTGATCACATCTTATTATCTTGACCTTGTGATCAGATTGATTCTCAATCTTTAAGATGAAATTCTTCAGAATCTCAGGAGTCTCATCCTTAGATCTAAGAAAGAAAACCCAAGTGAATCTTGTAAAGTCATTTGTGATCACTAGACAGTAAGGTCCTTCCTAAACTCATTACACTAGTGGGGCCAAAGAGATCCATATGTAACAAGTACAGGGCTGTAGTGATGGAGTTCTTTTCCATAGGCTTCTGAGATACCTTATGTTTCTTCCCTTTCAGGCATGCAACACAGTGGTCATCACTTGTAAACTCTTTCTTTGGCATTCCAGTTACCAAATCATGCTTAATCAATTTATTCACGTTCTTATAGTTTACATCGCACATTCTTTTATGCCATAGGAAAGACTCATCACTATTGGCTTTAGACAGAAAGCATGAAACTTCTCCAAAGGGAGAGGTTTCTTGCAAATCCATCTTGTACATGTTTCCTTTCCTGGGGGCTCTAAGCAGGATATGCTCATGAGGAATGACCACACCAGGCTTAAGAACAATGCACTCATGCTCAGTAAAGAGCATTTTATGACTCTGATCACAAAATTGAGATACACTCAGAAGATTGTATCCAAGCTCCTTTACAAAGTTTACCTTTTCTATGCTGAGCTTACCATTTATGACCTTGCCCCTTCCAGAAATGTAACCGCCTTCATCTCCTCCAAAAGCAATTGGTCCTCCATCAATCCTTTCAAAGTTCTGGAGTAGTGACCTATTGACTGTCATGTGCTTGGAGCAGCCACTGTCTATGATCTAGACATTTCTGTCTGTCTTTAGCTGTCCCCGCACAAAGAGAATGATTAGTTACATTTTGAAACCCAAGCCTTGCTTGTCTTGGGCTCATTTGCAGAAGGTAATTCAACAGTAATAGATCCTATGGTTGTACTAAGAGGATCTTGAGCTGTTGTTGATGGAGCAATCTCAGTCACTTAGCCTTTCTTAGACATCCACACCACCTTTTGAGTCTTGGACTTGACCTTCAAAACTTTCGAAGCTTTTGGAACTTTAGAAGTTTTGATGACTGAACCTTCGGAAGATTCTGTAGACACTGCAACAGACTTCAGTGCTTCGGAAGATTTCCTTTCTTCCGAGACCAAATATTCTTCCGAAGAGAATTTCCCACTTCCCTACTTGTTAGACTTGGAACTTTCGAAGGAAACTGGTTTTCCTTCCGAAGCTTGAATCTTGCTACAACTCTTTGAAGCCTTTGTTTTGGCCATATGGACAGTACCTTTAGGATTGAAGGACAATCCTTGGCAATGTGAGTGGTACTTTAACACATGACATAATTTATCTTCTTCTTCACAAGAGCCTTGTCTTTGGAATAGGACTGTCTTTGATCACATCCTTTCTCCACCTCCATCTTTGCAGATGATGAGACAATCCTCTTAGGCTGAGGATTGTGCTTGGAGTTTGATGGTCCAGGCTATGAAGCAGTGGTACACAGCAGATAAGTCTTTTTCTTGCTACTAAGATGAGTTGAACAAGAACCAGAACTCTTAGCAGAGGAGTTTTGGTTGATGTCTTTAGTCCCTACCACTTTAAACCCTACAGAAATAAAAACTTGTTTCTGCTTAGAGTCAATAGTAGACTTGATCTCTTGAGCCTTCCTTGCCTTTCTTTTGCTCTTCCTGATCAAGTTCTTTCTCATGGACTTGGTCATCACAGTCTTCACTTTCTCCTCAGAAGGATAGTGGCCCTTCTTGGAATCCTCTTCTTCACTCTTTGCAGAGCGATTCTTCACTATCTCTTCTTCATCCTCTTCACTCATAGGATCTATGAGAGGAAGCTCATCTTCACAAGTTCCACACCTAGGAGATCATACTGACAAGATTGTGTGTGGAGGAGCTATCTCATTAGATCCTAGTCCTTGCCTGTTTTGATAGCACACTTTGTTGAGTAGGGATGAGGATATCATGTTCTTGAAGGTCTCTTCTTTAAGAACACTCTTTTCTTGCCTAGCTTTGGTGATCACAAGCTCAGCCTGACACTCAGTTAACTTAGTTAAGAGATCTTTGATTTGAGTCCTAATATCTGTGTGTTCATGTTTTAGAACTGAAAGGTTTTCTCTAAGTCCTATATTTTCAGCTTATAATCATTTTCAGACTTTCTAAAATTAGATCTTAAAATGTTTAAGGACGTGTACCTGTTAACTTTAGCAATGCATTCAGGAGTACAGAGATGTTCCAATACCTTGGCTTCAACATGATCTGCCATCAGTGCTTGGTTTGGAGAAGCATCTTCCACCTGAAAGCTCCAGTCAAAGACTCCTTCTTCAACAACAACAGCAGCTTGCTGCTTTGACTTCTCATTATGGAGAGCGTTGTCAGTGTAGTTTGGTCTGGATTGTGTTTGGCCACCATTTGTTCTAGGTGCCTTACACTCTCTAGCAAAGTGACCCATCAAGTTATAGTTGTAACACTTGACTTTGCCTTTCCCAGTCCAAACTTTCCACTGGTTGCATTGCTTGGAAACTTCCTTCCAGTCCTCTTATAGAACTTCTTGGCTTTGTGAGTGAGAAGAGCCATCTGCTGGACTATTTCCATATATTCCAAATCATCTAGATTTATACAATCCATGTCTTCAAGAGTGAAAAGAGAGTTGCCACATCTTTCATTAGAAGACACAAAAGCTTGAGAAGAGCTTGTCTCTTGGAATGGGCTTCCTTGAGTGTAGTTCTCCATTGATGTCTCTGGGAAGGTGATGAAAGGACCCTTTGGTGAGTTGTCAGGGTAGCATAAGAGATGATGTTTGGGTTCTATGCTATCCCTTTCAACCACATGTAGGGATGAACCCATTTGAGTGTTGGAGTTGCCAGATGAACCTTGCATGTTCATCTCCATCTGGTAGACACTGAGAATCCCGTATAACTATGTCAGAGTAAGAGTTTTGAGATTTTCAGTTCTCTTGATCACCACATAGTAGTGTGTCCATTGCCTAGGAAGTGAGGACATGAACTTCCTTACAATGTCTCTGTTTTCAAGAGAAACTCCTCCATCCACTAGGGTATCCACAATCTCAACATACCTGAAGTACTGCTGAGTCATGGTCTCACCTGTTTTGAAGGTGAAGTTTTCAAACTGCTGCTTCAGGAGATCTTTCTTGTTCTCCTTGGCTTCAGAAGAACCCTCATACATCAATTTCAATGCATCCCACAGCTGCTTGGCTGTTTTGCACTTCTTGAAACCTCTGTACACAGAGTTTGGAAGGGCTGTTTGAAGAGCTATCATGGCTTTTCTGTCTATCTCTACTCTCTTCCTATCTTCATGAGAGTAGTTAGCCATATCTTTGGGGATCATACCAGCACCAGTAGCAGAAGGTGTGCTGGGTATGAAAGGTCCATTCCCAATAGACTCCCACATTCTTGAATCAAGAGACCTGATGAAACCTTCCATTCTTAAACACCAGGTCTCAAACTCATCAAAAGTGATCAGTGGGGACTTGTTCATGGTTCCAGTTTCCATATCAGTTTTGGAAATGGCTGCCATTTGAAAAGTTTAGTATTTGTGTGTGTAAGGGATCTTAAGATGGTGAGATCTTTTTTCAAGAGCCTGGAAAGCTCTGATACGAAATGCAGGATCGTTGAAGGGTATAAGTTAGAATACAACAACACAAAGAGGAGATAAACTAGACTTTGATCAAATAATAAACTGGATTAACCAAGTTGTAACACTATGAACACAAGTAATATAAGAGACAGAACACAAAGAACACAAGTGTTTGGTTTTCAAGAATGCAGTATATTGCCTTCTCTATGTTCTATTACAACTGTTACAAAGCATATTCGAAAGATACAAGAACATGAGATACTTATACTACAACCTACAACCGGCTATACTTTGAAAGCCAGCTGGATATAATTGACTAGACACAAACAAAATCAATTGTAGAGTCAAAAGTCAGATTGCCTTTTGACTTGTGACTATGACATGCCATAGCTCACATCCTTATCTATTATAAAAAGGATAAAGTACATAAAGTAGAAAGTTACAGACTGAAGACCTCAATGTACAGTTACCAAAAGCATGGACCTTTTCACCAAACCATGTAAGTTGGTGACTTGCAGAGTTGTAGCGGAAAGGTGTCCATCTTCATGGAACAGTACATCAGATAAAGCATGTTACTAAAAGTCTTCAGAAGAATCTGTCTTCATGAACTTGAAGCTTCGGAAGACTTTCTCTCTGAGGCTTCGGAAGACTTCATCTTTGGCTTTGGAAGATATTGGTCTTGGCTTCAGAAGATAAGACTTTCTCTCTGAGGCTTCGGAAGACTTCATCTTTGGCTTCGGAAGATATTGGTCTTGGCTTCAGAAGATTTCGCACTTAGAGTATTTTTTGTTTGATCTGTGAAACTTCCTAAGCTTCTTCTTTAATGCACTTGTGCAGCATGCAGGAAAGACTAAAGATGTTTAGGTTGCATCAGCCTCTTTATTAATCTCCACAAAACCTTTACATTTTCATATCCCAATCTCGTTTTAATCCTAGCTCCCCGTTGAGATTTACATAAATCCTCATGCGTCATTCTTGATATGGTCCATTAATCTAACTTTCACTGAAGTTTGCTTGTTTCAAATTCAGCAAGGGCAACTCTTTCAGTCAAACTGTTAATCTCAACATTTCTTTCTCAAATGATTTGTTTTAAATCATCATTTCTTTAAAGCCTCATTTAATCTAACAAAATATTTTGATTCATTAATTTTAAGTTCCTCATTAATTTGTTTTAAATCTTTTTCATTATCAAATAATAACCGATTAGGTTTATAAATCCCAAATAATCTTATTTTACAAGCAGATGAACACATATCTTGAATTACATCATATGGAAGTCCCATTACTACCTTTTGTGCTGCTAAAGCCTTTTCACATTGGCACACCAGAGTACTTGACTTGCTTTCCTCAACGGTGACAGTATCATCATTATAATCCTTTCCTTGCTCAGTGGATGAACTTTTTCCTGCTTTAGACCTTGAGATTTAGCTGCTCTCATTCCCTCATCTTTCTCTTCTTTCTCTTTCACAAACGACTCAACCTCCTCTTTAAATTCCTTGAAAGGATCAAATCCATATTTACTATCTTCCATCCCTTTCCCTTTAATAATCTCATCCACCAAAGCATGATTTATCTCAGTCCTTGTTTCTTCAACCTCTACACTACAATCAAAGTTAGAAATGAAGGCAGTCTCCTTTTTGTGATTCATATCTTCCTTCTCCCCCTTAATTGTTAATCTTGGAAGTCCTGATTTATTGGAATGGTGACAATTGGTGATAGACATTCACGTTTGACCTCCGAAGTTCTTTCGTCGAGTGCGCTCCATAAATCTTCGAGCTCTAAGGGTCAACATTGCCATTTGCCACTGAATGTCAGTTTCTTCAAGATCAATAGGATCCACCTCATACATGTCCTCCATAGTCATTCCCTTCCCTTTCAACTCTCCAGCTACAAGTGTTTCATAGCTTTGAACAAACATTCCAAAAAGAGCCATTCAAAAACGCGATTTGTGAGATCTGTCAGACTCTGGTTCTTGTATCCAACAAAGGAACTGAATTCCTTCTCAGCTTGAATGCTCTTATCCTTTACCAGTTCATTGTTACCATCATAGAACTCACATAGGGCATCGTAAAGAGATTTAGCATTTTTATGCTATGCAAAACGATTGTAGATGTCTGATGTCAGGCATAGAGTTAAAGCTCCAAAAGCTTTCTCGTCACCAACAGTGATAGTTGGTATGTGTGGACTAGAAACAATTGATTCCCATTGGTTGTGGTTAGTGTAGAAGAGGAAGGCTTTGAGACAACTCTTCCAATATTCGAAATTGTCTCCGTTAATAAGTCTCGGTTGCCTATTGGAAGCAACACTTTCAAGATCGGCAATAGTGAGTGATGTTAATTTTGACATTGTAGTTTCGCTAGGATTGATGTAGTTTCGGCAAGAGAAGAGACAATTTCACTGAAAATTCAGTGGTTTCGTAGAAAGTAGGTAAATTTGCAGACAATTTCGCAGAGAAGGCTAATTTCGCTGAGTTGGATAATTTCACTAACAATTTCGGCAGCAATTTCGCTAGCCGAATGTCACATAAGGCTTAGTTTTGCCGATAAGTTTGCACGAAACAAGCATGAACTTTCGTTCAAAATTACTTTTGGCAGCAATTTCGCTTGTTAAACCTTCACAAGCACTGGTGAACTTTCGTTCAAGGAGACTATATTCACAGAACAACAAGAAACAATTTCAATAGGGATAACACCAGTAGTTTTGCTGAAAGAACTCCACAGTTTCGCTACAAGAACAGTAGTTTCGCTGGTCGAACCTTGAACCCTTTTTCAACCCAAAATCAATATGAAATCATCAAGAACTCAATGAATTTGAGATTTGATGATTAGCAATGCTTCCACAACCAAAAACTAGCAAAACTGAACCAATTTCCATATAAAAAACACACTATATTGAACTAAAAATTGATGGAAACTTGATATTGAACTAAAACAACCAAAAACTCAACAAATCATGAGCACTAAGGCTCTGATACCATATTGTTGGTCCATTTGATCGTATAACAGTGCAAATGAGATGAAGAATCATTCAATATCAAACACACAAACTAAACAACATGAACAAAGAAGATTGAACACAATAAGAACTCATTCAAAATAAGACAATGGACATCATAACAATCAATAACATCAAGGACAATGATATTTCTGTGTAATAACTATTTTGAAAAGGTAACTTGCAACAAGGATTAACGATTAGGATTTTGCAAGCTCACCCACAATGAGAATGATCAAAATATATATATATAGCAGTCTTAGTTTCGCAGACAGTTTCGCTGTCAGCAAAACTGTTCTACCGAAACTATAGTTTCGTCTGGCAGAAACAGTAGTTTCGCCGAGCTAACTAATCAACTGACTGTGCTCACAGTTTCACTGGACTGCTAAATAACATAAATCTTATTACAACAAAAGACCTATTACAATCAAAAGGGAACGTTCTAAACTATGGTGAGTCCAACCTATACAGGATCTTCAATACCTCTCATCCTTTTGGAGTTAAGGGATATCCAGAAGATATAGTAAATATAAATGATTATAGATAGAAATGATAAGAGAACTGGGAACTTCATTCGAGATGATGGGGAAATGATTCTACATCTTCTGTATATGCTTGTTCTTTCATGACTTGCATTTTAAAATTCGAAATAATTGTAACTGATGTTGTTATTTGATTCATATATTATTTTTAATTTCAAGAAAACGAAATACAAACAAATTCCTTAATGATATGCTTGGTAGACTGAGCCTGAAGAACAAAGTAGACAACAACATAATGATTTAAATTAAAATATATGCTTAAGGATGTCTCGATTTATGCAATCATTTTGGCCTGCACGAAAACTGAGTCCCGACAAAAATTGGATTGAGAATAGATCTTTCACCCACCATGATACAATTCATATAAGCCATATCTTTGATCCATGTTTGGTGTATTTATGTGTCGTGTGTTTGTGCTAAAATCCTCTGCTGTGTGGAAGTACTAACCAGGAGTGATGATCTTCTTTGCTATACAATAGTACTGACTTGGAGCTCTTATCGGCACATGATTAAATAGTCCTTTCCTTTGTTATACATGAGTATAGACCTAGTGCTCTAACCATTTTGGACTAAGTTATGTCAAATCATCTAACGATGAATTCATCACAGAATGCAATATTCTGTTGATAATCACTTGCACACTAATGCACAAGCCTTGCTCTATAAAGATCTTAACATAATTCAAGAAATCCTGAGGTTGGGTGAGGGATTTTGTCAAATGATTAGGGTCTTAGCATTCTAAATTATTTAATCGAACCTTAACGAATCATCTGTTGCTTGCTGAAAAAGATAGGGCATGGGTTTAAGTGGACAAACATATGAGCAATCATTATTGATCTGTCTGAAAATTTCAAAATCAGTCAATGACTGTGATTAGATTCAATTATCAATGTGATCTTATTGCTTTTCAATGATTAATTTCATCTTTGTACTAAAGTAAATCTTGAGGATGTGGTCTCATGATCGATTCAGTTCTCAGTTATAAAAAAATTAATAGATAAAAAAATTGTGTTATAATAAATGTATATAATAAAAATAAAACTTATAATAAATTTCCATTTCAAAATATCTTTTAGGTCTTCCATATTATGTTGTTACAATTTTATCATTTTCAAGCATTTTACAGAAATCGTGTACAACCGAACACGGGTTCATTTGTTTTTCAAACACAAATAAACACAGGTTTATTTTTTTTAAATGAAATGATCTAATTAAAAATGTCAAGATTTTGTTTGTGAATGTGTTTCAGATATTTGCTGTCAGTGAGGACCGATCATCAGTTGAGTAGTGTACGTGATGAGAGATCCTTAAGTTTGGAGAATATACTAAGCTAGGAATCCTCCTCCTACATCTTCTAAAGCACTCAAAATTAGAGACTTAGGATATCTATTCCAATATCCACGCAAAGATTGCATTCAAAGAGGGGGAGCACATAAATAGGGGGAGCTTCTAATATGAATAAATTTTCTCATCAGAAAGCTTCAGTTTGAAGATCTTTTTAATGTTGACTTTTCAATGTTGAATTCGTGTGAAGACGTTGATAATGGTAGACTAAGGGGGAGTATTGTTGGAGTTGTACAAGAAAGTCTATATTATCAACATAGTCAAAGTCAATAAAAGTCAACGTCACGGTCAAAGTCAACAACAAAAGTCAAACACGACACGTTCGAGACGAAGAACCGAGACGAGACGTTGAAGATTTAGATAAGTAGCAATTTTATTGTTATAAATATGTTTTGTGTGAAAAAAATATATTTTACTGTGTTTCAGTCATGATTTAGTCTAGTTATATAGTCTAGAGGGTTAAGTGTAAATAGGGAAACTTAGGCTAGAGTATAAATAGCCTAATTGTAATTAGAATTAGGATAATGGCTGAATGACCATTTGATTGAGGTTTGTACATTCTACAAATTATATGCAATCATATTAGATCATTTTGGGGTTTTATTATGTTTATCATTGTTTGATCTATAATTCTTCATGTTATTTGATTCAAGTGTGTAATCTGGGCTAACAATGTCACAAGCCAAAGGAAAGAAACTCATCACTACTTCCCTACACTTGATACATATGGATCTCTTTGGCCCTATTAGTGTAATGAGTCTAGGAAATATCTCTTATTGATTAGTGTTCATATATGACTTCCCTAGATTCACTTGGGTCTTCTTTCTTAGAACTAAGTATGAGACCCCTAAGATTCTCAAGAATTTCATCTTAAAGATTAAGAATTAATCTGATCACAAGGTCAAGAATATAAGATGTGATCAAGGAACTGAATTCAAGAACCAAATTCTTGATACATTTTGTGATAAAAAGGGTTGTAGGATTAGGTTTGTCACATAACACGTGGATTTCTTTCAAACTCACTTATACTACACTCAAATCAGATGAAGCAGAATCTCTTCAAATAGTTGATAATAATACAATAAGTAGCAATGAACACAAAGAAATAATTTTCAAGGCACTTGTATATATTACTTCTTAACTAAAAGTATTAGAAGACTCTTACATGCAAATTACATGAGTTACAATGAGAAACTATATATAGTAGTACCTACAGCCGGATATACTTTGCTACTAACTGGAAATCTATGACTAAAGCATACACTACAATGCTAAAGTTAAGGTATCTTGGATATAGTATTATCTAAGATTTGGTAGCCATGACATGTCCATGACTTACATTTTGTCACAAACTATAGTTGGAAACTGTACTAACTGATAAAGCTGAACAGTGGAATAAAGTATGGTCAACCACAAGGCTTTTGAGAAAATGCCATGTAGTATCTCAAACGTCTGCAGCAGAGTGTCAGAGAGACCATACTTATGTCCACTAGTTTATAGTAGTGTCTTTCGCAGGCTAGTTGGCTTTGGAAGAACAAGTTCTTCCGAAGACACTTATACTTCAAAAGAGGTTACTTCTTCCGAGTCTTGAGGACTTCTTCTTTTCATCGTACTTTGGAGGTTGACTTCTTATCTTTTATTCTAAGTCTTGATCTTCGGAAGTGAATACTTTGTCTTTGAAAATTGGAGTTACCTTTGGAAGTTGATCTTACACTTTGTTTTCAGAAGAAATCCTTTTCCTTCAGAAGTTCCACAATTAGCTTTGGAAGCCCTTTATTAGTTGTACCATATATCTCCTCAAAACCTGGTGGTTGGCACACGTATATCTCCTCATTAATGTCTCCATAAAGGAATGCACACTTGACATCCATCTGATAGACCTTGAATGTTTATCAGCAGCATGAGCGAGAAAAGTCCTTATTGCTTCAAGATGGGAGATAGGAGCAAAAACTTCAGTATAGTAGATCCTTTCTTCTTGAGCAAATCCTTGTACAACCAATCTTGACTTTTTACACACCACAACACCATGATTATCTAGTTTGTTCTTAAATACCCATTTCGTACCTATAGGGCATTTATTTGGAGGTAAGTTAACCAAAGTCCATACTTTGAGTTTTCTGAATTGTTGAAGCTCCAATTGCATTGATTCTACCCAACAAGGATCCTAGAGGGCTGCATGCATGTTTTTCTGGACAATTTGAGAGATAAAGCAAGAAAAGAGACAAATATTAATCCAACCAGATTGACTCCACGTCCGAACTCCATCAGTGATAGATCCAATAATGTTATCATGAGGATGATCTTTCAAAGTTTTGAAATCTGTGTATAAAGGCAATATGTTTGGAGAAGTTTTGCTAAAAGATTGTGAATGAGTAGAAGAGGGTGAGAGAGACTGATCAGGTGTTGGTGATGGAGTAAGATATGTCGGTGATAAAGGAAGAGAGGTAGAAATAGGTGTTGGTGAAAGATGAAATGATGGAGAAGATGATCCAATATCAATTGACGTGGCATCATTTGCTAACAAGGTGGAATGAATGGGAGATGAGGTTGAGGAAATAATATTTGTTTGAACATTTGAGATGGACACATCATTGTTAAAAACTAGAAGATTAAAAGAGTTAAACAAAGTATCAGATTCAAAGAACCATGCAGGAGCAGATCAAACATCAAAAGAGTTAGACTCCTGCCAATCAACATAGAATGACTCTTGAACGATACGTGTTCTCTTGTAATATACCCGATAAGCCTTTTGAGAAGAAGAATAACCGACAAAGTAACACTCGTCAGACACAGCACCGAACTTCGTCTTTTGGGATTGAGTATTAAAGAGAGTGCAGGAACAACCAAATGGTCGAAAGAAGTCAATTAAAGGTTTTCGTTTATTAAAAAGTTCACAAGGAGTCTTCATTTCATCTTTGACAATCAACACCGGTTTAGTATGTCTGAAGCACAGTTTACCGCTTCAGCCCAAAAGATAATAGGTAACGATGATTCTATCAACATTGTACGGGCGACTTCAATGATTGTGCTATTCTTTCGTTCAGCTACACAATTCTGTTGAGGCGTCCTTGCGGCACTAAATTGTCTCAGAATTCCCTTTTGAGCACAGAACGAATCAAGAATCTGATTTTTGAATTTAGTACCATTATCACTTCTCATGGCTAAAACCATTCTCTTGCTTATCGTCTCAATAGAAAGTATTAACTTCTAAAACTCCTCAGCAACCTCTCCCTTGTGAGCAATGAATCTAACCCATGAATACCTTGAGAAATCATCTGTAACGACAAGACACAAGGATTTCTTAGCAATCGATTTAACGCTAATTGGGCCAAACAAATCAGTATGTAACAACTCAAGGGAACAAGTTATGATATTTTCAAGTTTGGGCTTATGTGGTTTCTTAGGTTGTTTGCCCCTCTCACAAGCCATACATTTTTCGTTCACAGAAAATATTTTAAAGGAAGTCCTCTAACAAGATTGTTTTTGACGAATTTGTTTAATATTTTAAAATTAACATGACCCAATAGATGATGCCATAACAGAGACTCAAAGGGTGAAACTTTTAAAAGAACACAGGTTGCACTACACTTTGACTCCCTTGAGTTCATATCAAGAAGATATGTATCATGCTTTCTCGGAGCAAACATAAGATTCAAATCTTCTGGAATATCAATCTCTAATTTTAAGAATAAACATTCATCATATTTAAACAAAACTAGAATGTCTTTATTGCAGATTTGAGAGACACTCAAGAGATTAAAAGCAAGCTCAAGAACATTGTTGACTTTCTCCAAAGTTAAAGAACCATTAGAAATTTCTCCTTGACCAATCATCTTTCCACCCTTTTTGTCACTAGCAAAAGCAACATATCCTCCATGTATAATCCAATAATTGGTCAGCAAATCATTCAAGCCCATCATATGTCTGGAGTATCCACTGTCTACAAGCCACACGTTGTTTGCAATCTTAGTGGATGACTCCTATGATCAAGTAAAGTACAGATTAACCAGTTGCAATAGGAATCCAAGTTTGAACAACTTTTGCTTTAGACGAACCAGGTTTTTTGCAAAAGAAATGTAACGCCCGGTTATTTTATAGTCAAAGAAAGAATGAATAAAGTGAAAGAAAAGAAGGTAAAGAAATAAAACCCAAGTCTAGGGGTAAAAGGTGTCCAAAAGGACAAAATGTTTGAAAAGTGGGTGTAAGAGGTGGTATGGCCGCCCATATGTCACATACACCACTGATTTCTGGGTTTTAGAGGGAGAGTAGCTGGGAGCAACAAATTCTTGGCTTTGAAGAAGAACAAGAAGAAAGAATTCCAATTCAAGGTAAGAATTCATGCTTTTATGGTGTTATTAACTGGTCATATCCTTGGGTCAATGCTTATGTGTGTTTGTATGTGTTCGGGTATGTTTTTAGTGGGTTTCTAAGCGGTTGTATCCAATTTGGAAACGAGGTTGGAGGAAGCCATACTCAAGAGCTGCAAAGGTGAGTTCTAGGATCCTTCTTTTACTTGTTTTTAACTGATTTTTGGGCTGGAAAAGCATGAATGTATGTTTTTATGTAACTGGGTTTCGGACCCGTATGCTTGAATTTGTGTATGATGATGTTATGATATGATGTGTTACTATGTTCGTGCTTTATGATGTATGATTATGTTTCTAAGGCTTAGAGGGTAAGATTTAAGCTTAGAACATGATGAATGGTGCATGGAAATCGAATATGATGTTTTAGGCTCACATGTTAAGTTTGTTTTTTAATCTGCCTATGTGTTTGGAAGTCAATGCGGATGGAAAGGGTTAACGCGGATGAACATTAATCATTGAGTAAGCCAATGCGGATAAAGTCAAATGCGGATGAAGTCAATGAGGATGAACATTGACTAAGTGCATGAAATGCGGATGAGCATTTGACAGTGGGAAATGAGGATTAAGTCGAATGCGGATGAACATTGACTAAGTGCATGAAATGCGGATGACCATTTGACTAAGTCTGGGAAATGCGGATGAAGTATGTCAATGCGGATGATTATTTGACTAAGTACATGAAACGCGAATGAGTAATGGCCAAATGCAGATGAACTATGGCAAATGCGGATGCACTATAGCAAATGCGAATGAACTATAGCAAATGCGGATGAATATTTAGAAATATTCTAACTTTTGAGAAAAAGGAGCAGTTGTAGGCTTTGACCTAGGGGATTCGCAGGGGGTTTATATAACTTGACTTTTGGGGTCATAAATGGTGTGATGGGCATGTAATGATATGTGATTGATGCATATGCATAATGATGAGGATCATGATGATGATGATATTGCATGGTTATATATGATGTATGTTATGTATGTATGATGCCCTGCATGGTGATGTATGATTTATATGTTTATGTTCGTTATGATGATGTATGTTTATTTTTCCTATGACTTTACATGTTATGATAATGAATGAACGAAATATTATGTAACGTAAAGTGAAAGATAATGGAAGAGGAACATGATGATGAATGCATGCATTAATGAATGAATGAATGTAAGAAAGGCTTGCAAGCAAATGTATGGAGGTGTACACCCATTATAGGTGTTATCTCAACGGTGTGTGGGTAAGCTACCCCAAAGGATGCACATTGGGGTCTTTCTTCGTGATTGACCATATGGATGAACCATTGTTGTGTGCCTTAGGTACTGTGACCACTTGGTGCTGGGCACCGCCGATGAAGGTCTTTTATAGGCTTAGGTCCAGTTCATGAGCATGAAGGGCATAGCATATGACAATGGTAGACCTGAACTTTACCTTAGGTACTGTGACCACTTGGTGTTGGGCACCACCGATGAAGGTCTCTTATAGGCTTAGGCACAGTATCACGAGCATGAAGGGTAAAGTTCATGGTGATAATGAAAGTAAGGAATGAAATGATGAATGAAATGATGAATGAATGAAAGTATGAATGAAAGAATGAAAAAGATAATAATTATATTATCTATATGAACGTATGATGTATGATCACGAACGAATGTAAAGTATATTATGATTTTGAGAGAATGAATGGTGTTACGAAAGAAAAGTATGTTTTATTATAAAACTAGAACTCACTCAGCAATGCTGACTTTTATGTGTTTCCAGTTGGCAGGTAATGTTGTTGAGGATGGCACGAGGCAGCTGCTCAGCTCTTTTGGATGGCATCCATTTATATAAAGCTTTTATGATGTAATACAACAATGAAAATTTGTAACCAATAAATGATGTGTTATTTTGTAAAAGTTTTTATGATGAAATGAAATGCCATTTTTGAATGTTTCCGCTATGAATGTGTAATTAAAATAACTGTAATGTATGTTTTTTATGTAATGGTTGACCAGCTGTAAGCGTCCCAGGAACGAAGCCTTACAGTAAATTATTAACTAATTTTGTTAATTTATTTCCAAAAAAGTTCCTATTTAAATTGCCATGAAGAAGTGTAGGACAATCCTTGACAAGATGATCCTCTTGACCACACCTGAAATAATGTGGTTTGTGTCTAGGTATGTGATGTGATGAGATATGAATATGATCAATGTGAATTTCCTCATCACATTCCGACGCACTAGAATCAATGTCACAAGACGTTACATACATGCCTTGAGGTCGAAGTTTATGTGAACAAGAATTATTATTTACAAATGTAGATGAATGATCATCTAAAGTACTAGTAGAACTAGTCCCACTAGTGCTAGCTTCAGACGAAGTTGCAACTCTTTCATTTGACAAAGAAATATTTAATGGAGTAAAGGATGGAATTCGATGAGAAAAGAATTTATCAAAACAATTAGTTTTAAGTCTCTCGTTAGGCTTTGTAGAGAGATCAATTGCATCGTTATCATCACCAAAACAAAAGACATCACCAGAGTGTACATAATTTAATGATGAAATAGAAACATCATGAGAACATGATGCAATAGTGTCGGTTACAGGTGAACTAGAAACAAAGACAGAATTTATACTAGAGTTATGATCTAAAACAGAATGCTGAAAATCAGGTGTACTAATACTAGTGTATCCAAGCCTACTAGTTGGTCCATAGTCGTAGTCTTCACAAACGTGCTTAGAATTAACACCCTTTAAAACTATAGACATATTGTAAGTATCTGTTTTGATTAAATCATTAGAAGGATGAGGAACATGCATAGGAGAATAACAGTATGTACTAGGCGAAGGATAAACCTTTACATTTTCATATCCCATTCCCGTTTTAATCCTAGCTCCCCGTTGAGATTTACATAAATCATCATGTGTCATTCCTCATATGGTGCATTTATCTAACATTGACTAAAGTTTGCTTGTTTCAAATTCAGCAAGGGCAACTATTTCAGTAAAAGTGTTAATCTCAATATTTCTTTCTAAAATGATTCGTTTTAACTGATCATTTTTTTAAAGCCTCATTTAATTTAACAACATATTTTGATTCATTGATTTTAAGTTCCTCATTAATTTCTTTTAAATCTTTTTCATTATCAAATAATAACCGATTAGCTTTAAAAATCGCAAATAATCTTATTTTACAAGCAGATGAACACATATCCTGAATTACCTCACATGGAAGTCCCATTACCACCTTTTGTGTTGCTAAAGCCTTTTCACATTGGCACACCAAAGTACTTGACTTTCTTTCCTCAACAGTGACAGTATCATCATCATAATCCTTTCCTTGCTCAGTGGATGAACTTCCTTCCTGCTTTAGACCTTTAGATTACCTGCTCTCATTCTCTCATCTTTTTCTTCTTTCTCTATCACACAAAACTCAACCTCCTCTTTAAATTCCTTGAAAGGATAAAATCCATCTTTACTATCTTCCATCCCTTTCCCTTTAATAATCTCAGCTACCAAAGCATGATTTATCTCAGTCCTTGTTTCTTCAACCTCTACACTCCAATCAAAGTTAGAAATCAAGCCAGTCTCCTTTTTATGATTCATACCTTCCTTCTCCCTCTTAATTGTTAATCTTGGGAGTCCTGAATTATTGGAATAGGTGGCAACTGGTAATGGACATTCACGTTTGAAATGACCTAATTGTTTACAGTTGAAACATCTTAGTTTGGAATTATCAAATCCCAGTTTTGAATTAGACGTTTGACCTCCGAAGTTCTTTCGTCGAGTGCGCTCCATAAATCTTCGAGCTCTAAGGGTCAACATTGCCATTTGCCACTGAATGTCAGTTTCTTCAAGATCAATAGGATCCACCTCATACATGTCTTCCATAGTCATTCCCTTCCCTTTCCAGCTACAAGTGTTTCATAGCTTTGAACAAACATTCCAAAAAGAGCCATTCAAAAACGTGATTTGTGAGATCTGTCAGACTCTGGTTCTTGTATCCAACAAAGGAACTGAATTCCTTCTCAGCTTGAATGCTCTTATCCTTTACCAGTCCATCGTTACCATCATAGAACTCACATAGGGCATCGTAAAGAGATTTAGCATTTTTATGCTTTGCAAAACGATTGTAGATGTCTGATGCCATGCATAGTGTTAAAGCTCCAAAAGCTTTCTGGTCACGATCGATCAGCCTTAGATCCTTTTCAGTGATGGTAGATGGGTCCTTATTTTGAGAGACAACATCACAATAGTGATAGTTGATATGTGAGGACCAAAAACAATTGATTCCCATTGGTTGTGGTCAGTGTAGAACAAGAAAGCTTTGAGACATCTCCTCCAATATTTGAAATTGTCTCCGTTAATGAGTCTCAGTGGCCTATTGGAAGCAACACTTTCAAGATCGGCAAGAGTGAGTGAAGTTAATTTTGACATTGTAGATTCATTGGGATTGATGTAGTTTTGGCAAGAGAAGAGACAATTTGACTGAAAATTCAGTAGTTTCGTAGATAGTAGGTAAATTCGCAGACAATTTCGCAGAGAAGGCTAATTTCGCTGAATTGGGTAATTTCACTGACAATTTGGGCAGCAGTTTCGCTAGCCGAATGTCACAAAAGGCTTAGTTTTGCCGATAAGTTCGCACGAAACAAGCTTGAACTTTCTTTCAAAATTACTTTCGGTAGCAATTTCGCTTGTTAAACCTTCACAAGCACCGGTGAACTTTCGTTCAAGGAGACTATTTTTCGCAGAACAACAAGAAATAATTTCAACAGGGATAACACCAGTAGTTTCGCAGAAAGAACTTCACAATTTCCTTAGGAGAACAGTAGTTTCGCTGGTCGAACCTTGAACCCTTTTTCAACCCAAAATCAATCTGAAATCATCAAAAACTTAATGAATTTGAGATCTGATGATTAGCAAAGCTTCCAGAACAAAAAACTAGAAAAGTCAATCGATTTCCATATAAAAAACACACTATATTGAACTAAAAATTGATGGAAACTTGATATTGAACTAAAACAACCAAAAACTCAAGAAATAATGAGCACTAAGGCTCTGATACCATATTGTTGGTCCATTTGATCGTATAACAGTGCAAATGAGATGAAGAATCGTTCAATATCAAACACACAAACTAAACAACATGAACAAAGAAGATTAAACACAATAAGAACTCATTCAATATAAGACAATGAACATCGTAACAATCAATAACATCAAGGACAATGATATTTCTATGTAATAACTGTTCTGAAAAGGTAACTTGCAACAAGGATTAACGATTAGGGTTTTGCAAGCTCACCCACAATGAGAATGATCAAAATCTGTATATAGCAGTCTTAGTTTCGCAGACAGTTTTGCATTAGCAAAATTGTTCTACCGAAACTGTAGTTTCGACTGGCAAAAACAGTAGTATCGTCGAGCTATGTTGGATCAAAAGAACCAATGAGACTATCAGAAAAACCCCTAAGTCCCACAGACATCACAACAACTGCTGAAGACTTGATCAGCTGTTTGAAAAAGTCTGAAGACTTCAACAGCTGAAGACTAAAGTACTTAAGACTTCAACAGCTGAAGACCAGAGTCTGAAGATCAACAGCTGAAGACTAAAGTACTGAAGACTTCAATAGCTGAAGACTAAAGTACTGAAGACTTCAACAGCTGAAGACCAAAGTCTGAAGATCAACAGCTGAAGAACAAAGTACTGAAGATCAACAGCTGAAGTACAAAGACTGAAGACATCAGCTCATGACAACAGCTGAAGTTCAAGTACAAGTACTGAAGCCTTCAGAGTTTGTTAAAACAGCTGAAGAAGTATTCTTTAGTTGTTGTGATGGCTTCCTTTCAGTAATTTTCTTTTATGTTTCAGTATCTGTAAAACGACTGAAGAGCATGTTCTTCAGTCGTTGTAGTTTCAGTAGTTTCTTTTCAGTACTTGTAGTGATAGTTAACACTTAGTATTTTTGTAAGAAGATGTCAGCTGTATTGACATCTTCAGTAGTTGTGTTAACTTTTAGTAGTCTGAATAATTTTGTTAGATGTCACTATCAAATGACATCAGTAGACGTCACATCTCTTATATAAGGAATGTTCCGCCACGACATTCTTATATAAAGGATGATTGACATGATTGTAAGTGTGACATTTTGCCACCACGAAAGCGCGTATTGAATGAAATATTTGATTTGTAGAATTCTTTCAATAATCGTTTGATCTTACTTTGAATATCAACTGTATTCTTGTGAATTGTCTAATTCATTGTTTGATTTCCGCTGCAATACTCTCTAATCAATCAAACATAGATCACTGATCCTAAGAATTGGTATCAAAGCGAGGTTAATCATTGATCGATCTAACAATTGATCATTGAAACTGCTAATCGATATCTGCATTTGATTGAATTAGCATATTTGCAAGAATCGGTTATAGTTAAATTGAATTTTTGCTGCTTTCGTTTTATTGCTTTCTGTTTTCTCTTGGTTCAATTTGGTCTGTTGTGTTCTGTTCTAAATCTGTTAAAACTTAATTGATTTTGGTTGAATCTGAGAACGACTACTCCTTCTAATGACCCTCATAGTACGGTTCTTCAACCAAGCCTCCGATGCTGGTTAGGACTGAGTATAACATATGGTAACAAAGAATGCTTCATCACCTATCTGTTAACAGTTCAGGTTGTTGGACATCGGTGGTACATGGTCCACATAAGCCTATGGTGAACAATCCGGAAACCAATCAAATGGTTCCAAAGAAGAAGGAACAATACTAAGATGAAGATCGGAAACTGTTTGAGACTGATGCTAAAGCCCATGGAATTCTAGCCATGGCACTGCCAAATGAAATCTATTCAGGGCTTATGCATCATGAAACTGCTCATGACCTCTGGAATGCACTGAAGGAACAATTCGGTGGAACTGATGAGGTCTTAGCAAACAACAGAGAAATCATTGCCCAACAATATGAAATATTCTCTCATAGGAAGGGTGAGACACTGACTCAACAGTTTGAGTGTTTTTCCAGTTTGATCTCTGAGCTAAAAATGGTCAAACATGAATATACCAATAGCAAGATGAACAACAGATTCCTTAGATCACTGCCTGAGAGATGGGACACATACACTATTGTCTTACGCTCCAGTGCAAATCTGGATAAACTATCTCTCACCCAACTTCATGGGAAACTGCTTACATTTGAGAGAGATAGAGCAGAAAAGGAATATGGCATCATCAGGAAAGCTCACTGACGACTTTGTACGAGGGAACACTGCCTTGGTTGGTCATGAGTCAGAATATGCTGCATCTAAAAGTAATTATGATGAGCATATAGATTTCTCTTCAAACAGTTCAGATCACGCATTCGTTGGTGTTGATAGTCACTCAGGCTGTAATAGTAACAATCTATGTTTTATCATGGATGATTTGAAAGGAATAGCTGATGATGATCTAGAAGAGATGGATATTCTGAGCCAAATGGCCTTGATTAATATCAGATCTCAGAAGTTCTACAAGAGGACTGGCAGGAAATTTCCAGGACTATCTGGCAAAACCAAAGTTGGTTTTGACAAGAGTAAGTTGAGGTGTCACAAATGCCAAAGGCTTGGACACTTTGCAAGAGAGTGTAGATCATCTGGATCTAACTCCTCTGCACCCTTTGTGACTTTTCCAAGCACTAGTCCACAAAACAGGGGGCAACATCCTGCTAGTTCTGGTCATCATTCACAACCTGTTTCGCCTGCATATTTTGTCCCTCAGGGTCCAATGTCATATCCGTATCCCTGCTATTACATGCCTCAGCCAAATCCAGTTCAAGTTCCTACTGCTCAACAACCACAAGCATTACCTAAGCCTCTACCATCTCAATCACAATCTCATCATAGCTTTTTCACCCCTAGTAATGTTGACTGGAGCAGTTAACCAGATGATCTCTCTGGTACTGAGCAATTATTTACTGGTGATGGTCAACATGGTGGTGAACATCCTTTTGGGAATCTAGCTCTCATGGCCCTAGAATCTACTGAGGGTTCATGCTCCAATGCATCTTCTTCACACGTAACTCAGGTATCCTCTGAGGCTAAGGCCAAGCTTTGTTCTGAATCTTGCATAGATGCATTTGTCTCTATTAGAGAAGCAAATGTAGCTGTAATTAATCAAAATCTAGAGCTTGAGCAAACTATTTCCAAAAGAAAAGCTGAATATGAGTCTGTCCTTAAGGACAAAGATGATGAGATTTATAAGCTTAAATGTCAATAACACCATTGCCTTTGCCCAATCAATGTTTAGTCCATCGGATCCACCTTTATGGTGATCAAGACACATAATAAATACATGAGCAATAAACCTCCACTCCTTGGACAGAAATGACTTCTTGATCTCCTTACGAGAACCAAAAGCTGGTCACTCATATCCCATGCTTCTAAAGGCCTGGAACACCTCTGAATTTTTCATAGTAACTTCCTGTCCAGAATCCTCTTCTAGTCTCAAGATCCTCAAAACGGTCTCAGCAGTAATGGTCATGTCGTGATCTAGGATTTTAGCAGTAATTCGTTTTGAATTTCCTCGTGTATCGTACTCAGCGGATCTCCAAAAATCTCTAATCTGAAGATCATAAATGGTGGTCGAATGAGATATGGTATGAGCTATGGGTGATCTTCGCAGCCATCTAATGCAGTCTCTGAACCCGGCAGCTTTAGGATGTGTGTCATCCAGAATAGCAGTAATATTATTCCGCTCATCGATCTTTATGTTAGCCGAAGAGACCAGATAAGTTGAATAAGAATTTAAGGAATTAAAAAAATAAAATGAAATTTAAAAAAAATTGCCGAAAGAATAGTTTCGCTAACAGTTTCGTTCGGCGAAAATGTAGTTTCGCTGCCAGTTTCGGCAGGAGAATATGTTGTTTCGCTAGATAAAACATATCAATTTCGCTGACCAAGAAAGATAGTTTCGACCGGGCGAAACTGTACAATCTTATCTTCAAATCCGACGAACTGAAGATTGGTCGGTGAAACTGTTAGGTTCGCATGGACAGCATAACCTTATAGTTTCGCTGAAATGTGAAGAACTTTTGTTCAGTTTCACTGGATAAATGGTAGTTTCGCTGGATGAATAGCGAAGACACCAAAGATACACAATTAAAAAGATGCAGAATGTCTTATTGTTAACATGTTATAAGGTCCGAGGTTCGAAACTCACATGCGAACATAAAGCAATCAAAACACCTAAGCAACACTCTAAAAAACACTAATCCACAAAAAAAGTTACGGGAAAACCCTAAGAAGCCGAAAGTTACGAAAGTGCGAAAATGTGAGGAGATAATTTCCCAAAATGACTTAAATAGCAAATAGTTTCGCATACTGCGAAACTATAGTTTCGCGAGACGAAACAACAGTTTCAATAGGCAAAGTTGCAATTTCGTTAGAAGAAATTCAGATCAAAATGACATCGCTTATAATGAGAATGATAAGCGAAATTGCAATTTCGTCTAGCGAAACACATAGCAAAAGTATAGTTTGCTGCCATTTGTTATTATTATTATTATTATTATTATTATTATTATTATTATTATTATTATTATTATTATTATTATTATTATTATTATTATTATGATTGTTAAAACAAGGCAAACAAAACAGAGCTCAAGTTAGATCGAAGATCACATCCTCAAGATAAATATAGCATAAAGATGAAGTAGTTCATCGATCGGTAATGAGATCATATTGATAACAAAATCTAATCACAGTCTTTGAATGATTTTGAAATACTAAAACAGATCAATAACGATTGCTGATATATTTATCCACTTAAACCCATGCCTTATCTTTTGCAACAAATAGCATATGATTTGTTAAGGTTCGATTGGATGCGTTAGAATGTTAGGACCCCACAATCATTTGGCAACAACCCTAACCCAACCTTAGGATTTCTTGGATTTTGAAACAATCTTTATAGAGTAAGGTTTGTGCATTTGTGTGCAAGTGATTATTATCAGAATATTGCATTCGGATATCAAATCATCAGTTAGATTAAGTGATACAGATTAGATCAAATAGGTGAGAGCTCCAGGTCTATTCTTACATATAACAAAGGAGATGACCATTTAATCATGTGCCGATGAGAGCTCCAGGTCAGTAACACCATACATCAGAGGAGATCATCATTCCAGGTCAGTATGACCGTACAACAGAGGAGATAAGCACAAACACGAGACACTTAAATACCAATCATGGCCTAATGATATGGTTTATATGATTTGCATCAAGGTGGGTGAAAGATCAATTCTCAATCCAATTTTCGTCACGACTCAGTTTTTGTGCAGGCCAAGATGATTATGTAAACCCAGACATCCTTAAACATATATTTTAATTTCAATCAAATGTTGTTGCTTAATTTATTTGTCAGACTAAGTCTATCAAGCATATCGTTATAGAATTTGTTTGTTTGAGCATTTATGTGCTTCTTTTATTATATATATATATATATATATATATATATATATATATATATATAAAAAGATATGAAACAGATAACAACATCAATTACAATCATTTCTCATTTTAAGTACCGATCATGCAAAAATTAACATATCCGAAGGATATAAAGTCATTTCTCGTCATTTCCAAAATTAATTATTTATTATTTTTTTTAAATTTAGAAGGATATTAACCCGAGCATAGAGATCAATTCATAAAATCAGGGTTTACTAAAAGTTTTTGTGAAAAGAACTGCTTTTTGATTTTTTGTGTCAATGGGTATAATATCGATAAAACCCTTTTCTTGGGCATCACGAATTGCATGAATCCGAGTTTCGATATGCTTGGTTCAGGAATGATGAATAGGATTTTTTGAAATCCCAATGGCTGCTTTGTTGTCACAAAACAAAGGTGTGTGGAGGAAGTTAATTCCATAGTCAAGCATTTGGCGTTGAATCCAAAGAACTTAGGAACAACAACTTAAGGCAATAATATATTCTGCTTCTCCTGTAGAAAGAGAGACAGTGGTCTGTTTCTTGCTCTGCCAAGACACCAGACAATTACCAAGGTATTGACATCCTCCTGACACCGATTTTATGTTTAACCTGCAACCATTAGAATCACTATCAGAATAAGCATGTAAATCAAAATTCCCTCCATAATGATGTCATAAGCCTAAATGGGATGATCCTTTTAGATAACAAAATATTCTCTTGACTCCATTCTCATGGGACTCTTTTGGGGCTAACTGATATTGAGAGAACCAATCACAGACTTATACAGATGAGGATCAACAGGTTTCCCATTTTCATGAGGAATGAGAAAAGTCTGAGCGGTAAAGGGTGTCATTTCAGGGGATGCGTCGTCCATCTTGAATTTCTTCAAGATTTCTTTAATACTTCTCCTGATGAATAAGAATTCATTCTTGCTTTTGTTCAACTTGCAAACCAAGAAAGAAGCACATTTCTCCCATCACACTCATTTCAAATCGTTGACGTATCACTTCTTTAAACTCCCGACATAATACTGAATTAGTAGATCCAAAAATAATATCATTAACATAAACTTGGACAAAAATCATTTCACCATTCACTTCCTTTTTGAAGAGAGTCATATCTATGGTACCGCAAGAGAAACCATTGCTTAAGAGATGCTGTGTCAGGCTCTCATACCAGATTCGAGGTGCTTGATGAAGACCATACAAAGACTTGTCAAGCTTGTAGACTTTATCAGGAAGGTCAGGATCCTCAAAACCTGGTGGTTGAAACACAAATATCTCCTCATAAATGTCTCTGTAAAGAAAATCACATATAACATACATCTGATAGACCTTGAACTATTTATGGGCAGCATGAGCGAGAAAGATCCTAATTGCTTCAAGACGGGCAACTGGAGCAAAGACTTTAGTATAGTCAATCCTTTCTTCATGAGCAAAACCTTGCCACAACCAATTTAGAGTTGTTACACACCACCACACCATGATCATCTGATTTGTTCTTAAACACCCATTTTGTACCAATTGGGCATTTGTTTGGAGGCAAGTCAACCAAGGTCCAAAAATTAAGCTTTCTGAATTATTGAAGCTCCAATTGCATTGACTCCGCCAAGCATGGATCTAGTAGAGCGACGTGCACATTTTTCCGGACGGTTTGAGAAATGAAGCAGGAAAAGAGACAGATATTAATCAAACCAGATTGACTCCGCGTCCGAATACCATCAGTGATAGATCCAATAACGTTATCAAGAGGATGATGTTTCAAAGTTTTGTAGTTGGTGTCTGAACGGAAAATATGAGGAGAAGTTTCACTCACATATTATGTAGGATAAGATGAGGGAGAGGGAATAAGTTGTGAGGGGATGGGTGTAGGTCATGAAGAAATAGATGTTGGTGAAGAAGAATCCAGCAAAGGAAAAGCTGAACTAACATCAACTGAAATGGCATCATTTTTAGATAGGGTGGAATGGTCAGGTGATGAAGTGGAGGAGATAATATTGGTTTGAACATTTGGAGTCGACACATCATCATCAAAAGCTGGAAGATTGAATGAATTAAACACAATATCGGAGTCAAAGAACCATGCTGCTTTTGATCGAACATCAGAAGAGTTAGACTCCTGCCAATCAACATAGAACGACTCTTGAACAATATGTGTTCTCTTGTTATAAACTTGATAGGTCTTTTGACAAGAAGCGTATCCGACAAAGTAACATTCATCAGGCACAACACCAAGCTTTGTTTTCTGTGATTGATTATTCACAAGAGTGCATGAACAACCAAATGGTCGAAAGAAGTCAATTAAAGGTTTCCTTTTATGAAAGAGTTCATAAGGAGTCTTTATCTTATCTTTGACAATCAACACTCAATTTAAAACATATGAAGCACAATTACTTCTTCAGCCCAGAAGATAATGGGTAAAGTAGATTCTATTAGCATTGCACGTGCAGCTTCAATGAGAGTGCAATTCGTTTGTTCAGCAACACCGTTCTGTTGAGGTGTCCCGGTAGCACTAAACTGTCTTACAATCCCCTTTTGAGCACAAAAGGAATTGAGAATCTGATTTTTGAATTCAGTGCCATTGTCGCTTCTCAGACCCATAACCTTTCTCTTGCTGATAGTCTCGATAGAAAGAATAAATTTCTGTAATTGTTCAGCAACCTCTCCTTTATGAGCAAGGAATCTCACCCATGAGTATCTGGAGAAATCATATGTAACAACAAGGCAAAAAGATTTTTTAGCAATAGATTAATGCTAATTGGGCCAAACAGATCAGTATGTAACAGCTTGAGAGGACAACTTATGCTGTTTTCAAGTTGGGCTTATGTGGTTTCTTGTGTTGTTTGCCCTTGGCAAACGCCATACATTTTTCGTTAACAGAAAAATCTTTTGAAGGAAGTCCTCTCATGAGATTTTTTTCACTAATTTGTTTACCATTTTAAAATTAACGTGGCCCAATCGACGATGCCATAAGAGAGATTCAAAGGTTGAAGCATTAGAAAGAAGGCAAGTTGTAGTAGACTTTGACTCGCTGGACTTCATATCTAGAAGATATGTATCATGTTTTCTGGGAGCACGCATAAGAATCAAATCATCTAGAATATCAATCTCTGATTTTAAGAATAGACATTCATCAGATTTAAACAAGACAGGAATGTCTTTATCGTAGATTTGAGAAACACTCATAAGATTAAATGCCAGCTCAGGAACATAGTTGACATTTTCCATGGTTAAAGAACCATTAGAAACTTCTCATTGCCCAATCATCTTTCCACCCTTTCTGTCGCCAGCAAAAGCAACATATCCTCCGTCAATAATCCGATAATTGGACAGTAACTCTTTTAGTCCTGTCATGTGTTTGGAGCAATCACAATCTACATGTCACATGCTGTTTACAATTTTAGTGGGTGACTCCTGAAATGAAATAAAGATCAGATTAACCAGGGTGATAGGAACCCAAGATTGAACAACTTAATCTTTAGATGAAGAAGATTTTTTGCAAAAGATATTATTAACCAATTTTGTTAATTTATTTCCAAAACAGTTCCTATTAAGATGTCTACTAATCAAAGTAGGACAATTCTTGACAAGATGGTCCTTTTGACCACACCTGAAAATATGAGGTTTGTGTCTAGGTCTGTGATGTGATGAGGTAAGAATATGATCAATGATAGTTTCATCATCATATTCAGATATACTAGAATCGATGTCACTAAATGACTCTTCATGCCTACAGGTCGATATTTATTTGAACAAGAATTATTATTTAAAAAAATAGATGAATGTTCGTCTGACGTACTAGTAGAAGTAGCTCCACTGGTACTAGTTTCAGACGAAGAGGTAATTCTTTCATCAGATAAAAACATATTTGATGGAGTGAAAGATGGAATGGGATGAAAAAAGAACTTTTCAAAACAATTAGTTTTAAGTTGTTCAGTTTATTTTGCAAAAAGATTAGTTGCATCATAATCATCACTAGAATAAGATACATCACTACAATGTACTGAATTAAAAGATGAAATAGAACCATCATGAGAACATAAGACAACAGAGTCTGTTACATGAGATCTAGAAAGAAAAACCGAATTTAAAATAGACTTGTGATCAAAAACAGATTGCTGACAATAGGGTGTATTAATACTAGTGCATCGAAGCCCACTAGTTGGTCTATAGTCTTAGTCTTCACGAACGTTCTTAGACTTAACACCCTCTAAACCTGCAGACATACTATCGGTATGTGTGTTGATTAATCATTAGAAGGATGAGGAACAGGCACAGGAGAATAACAGTATGTACTAGGTGGAGGATAAACCTTTACGTTTTCATAACCCAGTCCCATTTTAATCATAGCTCTTCGTTGAGATTTACATAGATCATCATGTTTCATACCTGAAAAGGTCCATTTGTCTAACTTTGACTGAAGTTGCTTATTTCAAATTCAGCAAGGGCAACTCTTTCAGCCAAAGTGTTAATCTCAACATTTCTTCCAAAACAATTCGTTTTAAATGGTCATTTTCATTGAAAGCCTCATTTAATTTAATAATGTATTTTGATTCATTGACTTTAAGTTCATCATTGATTCACTTTAAATCCTTTTCATTATCAATTAATAGTCGATTAGCTTTGTAAATCCCAAATAATCTAAGTTTGCAAGCAGATAAGCACATATCCTGAATTACCTCATAGGGAAGTCATCATAATCCTTTCAGCAGCTAAGGCCTTTTCACATTGACACACAGGAGTACTTGACTTCTTTTCCTCAATAGTGGCAGCATCATCATCACAATCCTTCCTTTGCCCAGTGCATGAACTTCCTTCCTCTCTTAGACCTGCAGATTCACCTTCCCTTATTCAAGCATCTTTCTTCTCTTCTCATTCACAGATGACACAACTTCCTTTTTAATTCCATAAAAAGATCAAATCTAGCTTCACTATCAACCTTCATATTCCCTACAGGAAGCTCAGCAACCAAAGCATGATTTATCTCAGTTCTTGTTTCCTCAACCTTAGCACTCCAATCGAAGTTAGAAATCAGTGCAGTCTCCTTCTTGTGATTCACATCTTCTTTCTCCTTCTTAGCTGTTAACCTTGGAACTCCTGAATTGCTCGAATCGGTGAAAATTGGTGATGGACACTCACGTTTGATGTGTCCCAATTGTTACAGTTGAAGCATCTCAATTTGGACTTATCAAATCCCAGTTTTGAATTAGATGTTTGACCACCAAAGTTCTTTCATCGAGTTCTTTCCATAAATCTTCTAGCTCTAAGGGTCGACATGGCCATCTGCCATTGGATATTAGTTTCTTCAAGATCATTAGGCTACCTAATACATATCTTCCATAGTCATTCCTTTTCCTTTCAACTCTCCAGCTACCAGTGCTTCATAGCTTTGAACAAACATTCCAAACAGAGCCATAGTTTCAAATGGGATTGAACTTTCAACATTGGCCTTAGAATTTCCCAGATCTCTACACTACTGTTTCGACTAAGAATGTACTTGTATTGATTCCTACTTGAATTGACATCTGTATCTGAGAGATTGCAGCGGATGACAGTAAAGCAGCATTTTGTGAAAAACCAAATATGGGCATCATAGTCTGGTAAATACCTGTCTTTTCATGTCCAACTCAAAGGATTTCAGCTTATTGATAATATCCATCAGCTTGTAGTCTGTGAATCCTCTTTCTTGTTTAAGCATCCTCACTTGAAGACTCCAATGTGGTGGGAGAGAATCTAGAAGCATGTTAACTTGTTCACTGTTGGAAAGCTTTTCATCATATTTCTTTAAGGTGCTTGAAACAGTCAAGAAACGATTGTGAGATCTGTCAAACTCTAATTCTTGTATCCAACGAAAGAATTGAATTCCTTCTCGGTCTAAATGCTCTTATCCTTTACCAAATCTACATTCTCATCATAAAACTCAAATAATGCATCATAAAGAGATTTAGCACTTTTTATGCTCTACAAAACGATTGTAAATGTCAGGAGCCAGACAAAGAGTTAAAGCACCAAAAGATCCTTTTCAGTGAAGGAGGATGGGTGCTTATTTTGAGAGACAATATCACCAATAATAACTGTTGGTATTTGAGGACCATAAATAATTGATTCCCATTGGTTGTGATCAGTGTAGAAGAAAAAGGCTTTAAGACAACTCTTCCAATCTTCAAAATTGTCTCTGTTAATGAGTCTCGGAGGCCTATTCGGAGCAACGCTTTCATGATCGGCAAGAGTGAGTGAGGTTAACTTGGACATTGTAGTTTTGCAAAGATTTATGTAGTTTCGGCAAGAAGAAGGATAATTTCGCTCACACTTTCGCAGAAAAACTACTTTCGCTGATACTTTCACAGAGGAAGTTAGTTTCGCTAACAATTTCAACAGCAATCACGCTAGCCGATTGTCACAACAGGCTTAGTTTCACTGATAGGTTCGCACGAAAGAAGCTTGAACTTTCGTTCAGACACACTTTCGACAGCAATTTTGCTTGAAAGTCCTTCATAATAACTGGTGAACTTTCGTTCAAAAGACTAGTTTCGCAGAACAACAAAAGAACAATTTCCAAATCAATATAACCCGTAGTATCACTGGAAGGTGATGGATAGTTTCGCTTAAAAAACAACAGTTTTGCTAATCGATCCCAAACTTTTTTTAGCACAAAATCAATCTGAAATCATCAAAAACTCAAAGAATTTGAGATTTGATGATTAACAAGGCTTCCGTAACAGCAAAACAAGGTAAACTCAATCAATTTCCATATCAAAAGCATCCAATAAGTGATCCTAAAAGATTGAAACAAGATATTGAACAAAAACCATAAAGAAACTAAACAAATCATGAGCACGAAGGCTCTGATACCATATTGTTGGTCCATGTGATCATAGAATAGTGCAAATGATAGTAAGAATCTTTCAATATCCAACAAATACACTACACAACAATATCAAATAGGATTGAACACAATGAGAACTCATTCATAATGAGACAATGATCAATGATAATCAATAACATAAAGCACAAGAGTAATTCTGTGTATTAACTGCTTGAAATGGTAACTTGCAACAATGATAATCATTAGGGTTTTTCCAAGCTTACCGACAAAGAGAAGAAACAAAACAATATATAGCAGTCTATAGTTTCGCAGATAGTTTCGCTGTGAGCGAAACTGTACTGCCGAAACTATATTTTCACCAGAAGGCGAACAAAACAGCAAACTGTGAGCGAACTTATAGTTTCACTTACAGTTTCACTTATAGTTTCGCTAGACTTCCAAATACATAAATATAAGTAATTACAAAAGAAAACTAACAAAAGACCTATTACAATTAAAAGTAAACAAACTAAACTAAAGGTGAGTCCAACCTACACAGATCTTCACTATTCAAGATGTCTGAGGAACTGATCATCACAAACGTAATCCTAGAAATGGCATCTGAGGTGAATAGTGAGGACCTTCTGAATCTACCTTTATCCCAGACACCCTCTGTGGTTCTCTCACAATCAGAATCCACTCTCCAAGAACCACCACAGTCAGGCTCTTCTAAATATAACAAAGGAAAAAGGAAGATGACTGTGGAAGAGCTTCAGGAAGAGGAGAACATGAAAAATTAAAGAAGAAAGAAAGACTTCCAACTGAGAAGTTGCTAGCTTCTTGTACAAAAGCAGCTACAGCCATTCAGGAGGCAGTCAATAATAAAAGGTGAGAAGAGATAATTAATCAGCTCATCCAATTAGGAGCTGCCAATGAAGAAACACTCCTGTTACCACTAGAGGAGTTGGTGGAACTAGAAAAGGCAACCAGACTGGAACTTGAGAAACAACAAGAAGCAGCCAGGTTAGCCTTAGAGAAAGAGAAAGAAGAAGAACAGGAGGAGGCTGACTTGCAGCAAAGGAGAGTTAGGATAGAGTTCCTAATCTCTAGAGGCCTCAATCTTCAAGAACTCCTTCCACATGACAATGAAACAATCCTTTGGCTCTACAACAAAGAGCAGGATCATATAGAGTAAGAGAGAAGAAAGGCTACAAGAGAAAAGCTAAAGGAAAGAAAGAAGAAGGAGGAAGAAGCAAAGACCACTGCAACTAGGAAGCTCAGTGAGAAGGCCTGGATGAAGGACTATCTCCAGGCTCATGGCTTCTGTGGAAGGTAGGTGGGTCCCATGTCAGAGAGGACACTCTAACAGATTCTCAGCGAAACTAAGGCTAACATCCGCTTGGGAAAGAGAAAAGAGATGTGCAGAAGGGTAAAGGGGATGACCTCATTGCAACTACTCAACCTCAACCTGATCCCTCACCCTTACCCTTCACCATCAAGACTGAGCCCTGCACCACTGAACCCACATCCTTACCCTCACCCGTCTCATCACCTCAACCACCTAAACTTCCCATCCTTCAACCTAAAACACTTCCCAGAACCACTGAACCCCAACCTACCCAACAACCATCCCCTCAGCCTTCTCAACATCTCTCTATTAAGAAGTTCAAGGTAATCAAGACTAAGCTCATCAACTGCACAACTTTGAGCGAAGTCTCATGTGATGAAGATTCTGTCAACACTACTTATGTTGATGGATCTTCTTGTTCCCTCACAAGAGATCAATTCCTTGATTTACCTAGAGGAACATTGGACCAGGAAGCTATACTTCTAGGTCTTAACTCAGATTCACTGAATGATGAAGAGAAGAAACTTAGAAGGAAACTGGTGACTCTGCTCGATACTAAGAAAGAGGACAAGATTCCCAGTCAATCTCTTGTGCCTAGAAAAGGAATAATCCGGTGGAGGTTTGATGAAACTTCTCACTACTTTGTTTTTAGGGAGAGAGAATGGTGAAGTCAACAGACTTATGCAACCTCTCTGTTACACTCGAGCAGATTTGATATTGCTGAGTTAGCAGAGAAGCCATTCCCCAACCCCTCCAAATCTCAAGTTGTTGTACTCATCAGAATCATCTCAGCAATCTTCATCTAGCTGAGCTAACTGCAAAGGCCAAGATTGATGAAGAGTTTAGATTAAGAAGATAGGAAGACAAGGAAAAATCTCCTACCAAGGCATTGCCTTTCTATAGATGGTAGATGGTCCTGAATTAGAACCTATAGTTAGATGGGAATATGATTACAGTTCCCATCAACTAACTCTTTTTAGAGGGCAACAACAGAGGGTACATATCATCTAAGATGACAGACTAGACTTCCTGTCTACCAAGGATTTGTACAAACTTCTCACCACCATATCAGGGAAGAACAAGGAAACAGATAAATATCTACTCTCCTTAGTGCTGAAATTTTTGAAAAGCAAAAATAAGTGAGGTTTTGGTAGCATCAGCCTAGTGGGAGTTTGTTAGATCAAGAAGAAGGCTGGTGCAACCAAAACTAAATCACTTAGATAATTTTGGTGCTACATTCAAAGGCTTCCGAAGCTTAGCATGAAACTTCCGTAAGTTGTAGAGTTCTTCCGAAGGCAAAGTAAAAGATTAGCTTCTGAAGACAGAACTTTACATCCGAAGTCAAGAGCATACATCCGAAGGATAAGTCTTAGAAGAGCAATCAGAAGACTACTTCCAAAGTATGAAGAAAAGAAGTTCCCAAGCCTTAGAAGAAGCAGCCTCTTCCGAAGTATAAGTGGCTTCAGAAGTACTTGTTCTTCCGAAGCCATTTAACCTTCGGAAGACACTTCTATGAACCAGTGGACATAAGTATGGCCTCTGACACTACGCTGTGGACCTCTGATACTGCATGGTGTTTCTCAAAGAACCATGCAGTTGACCATACTTTATTCCACTGTTTACCTTTTTATGATAGTACATGTTACCAAAGTAGTTGATGACAAAAGGTAAGTCAGGGACATGTCCTGACTACCAAATCCCAGATAAGACTTTATCGAGATACCTTAAACTATAGTCGTGTAGTATAGGCTTTAGTTATAGGATCCCAGCTGGTATCAAAGTATATCCGGATGTAGGTAGTATTATATATAGTTTGTCATTGTAACTCAAAAAGATAAGCTTGTAGAGTCTTTTAATATTTGAGTTGAGAAGCAATATATGCAAGTACCTTGAAAATTACTTTCTATGTTCTGTATTACTTACTATATTATGATCAACTCTTATTGACTCTATCCGAGTGTTGTTCAAAGTGAGTTTGAGAGAAAAACTAAGTGTTAAGTGACCCTTAACCGATCCTGCAGTGTTCTTTTTTTTTAATTAAAGTTGTCTTTCTGTTTTTGTTTTCTACTTTGTGTAAATGTTGGACTAAGTAACTAGATGAACACTGTGAATCACAAAGTAAAAGGATCACGTCTGAGGTAATCAAATGTTCTTCAAGTAAATGGATCTCGTATGCAGTGATCAAACGGTTTTCAATTAAAAAGGTCATGTCTGAGATGATTGTTGTTCATCATGCTATATGTCAAAGATTAAATCTATAGATTCATGTGTACATAGTTTAGGAGCTCAAACGTAAAATGTCTTTCATGTCTTACGTATATGTAATTGAATGGGTATAAATGAAATGTAATGCGTTGGTGATGCTTAAAATGTTTAATATTTCATTGTTTATTGTGTGATAACACATATTGAATTAACTATATAGGTTTGTGGTTGTTTTCAAAGTTCTTCATCAATATTGATTGAAAATGTGTTTAAACTTAATCGTGTGAACTTCTCATGTGAATGGAGGATGCTAATGGACCATACGCATGAATACTTCATGCTAATGAACCAGTCGCACAACTGAACCAGTAGACTGGATTAGTCGCATGATTGTGACATGAGATTGACTCAGTCGCACGACTGGATCTTTAGTCATGCAAATGTATCAACCGCATGTTTCAATCGCACGAATGGAAAACCCTAACCTATGAATACCACTTAATTTGTGGAAAAACGCAACAATTCGAATCCCTACACACAAAATTGTAGCCTAGCCGTCTAGAGACCCAGAAGACATGTTCCAAGTTCATAGATCGCAGTTAATCATCTTACAAGTTCTTAACGTTTTAATTCATTCTTAGATCGATTATACCTGGGTTCTCACTGATTGGATCGCCAATCAAATAGGATTCCGTGCTATTTGGTTTGGTATACACGTAAATCAGTTAGTACTCCGTACCTGAACGGTTTGACAAGTGGTATCAGAGCTTTGGCTCTTGATTTGCGTGTGATTGAATCGATTTTCATATAAAAAACGTGTTTTTCACTCAAAAAAACTCAATCTTTTTGTGTGAAACAGTGTTTTCGACATCTCCAGGTCAAAAAGTTAACATTTTTCAGCATGCAATAATTAGGGTTCGTGATAAATTGGTGTTTTTGCGTCAAAGGGTTCAAAACCTTCGTTTTGGCAAAAACAGCAGCCTTCGGTCGTACGATTGACTCAATCGCACGACTGAATCCATTCGCACCTCCCATACGCACCTCCCATACGCACCTCCCATACGCACGATTGAACTCAGTCACCTTGTTCATTTCGTGTGACTGACAAGCTTTATTCGCATAGACTCCAACTGAATCTAATCGCATGATTGAATTCATGAGCACTCTTCATTCGCACGATTGACTCATTCGCATAAGTTTAATCGCACGAGTGGTCCATTCGCACAAGTGAAGTATTTGATTTCAAAAGTTTAAAGGTAATGAGATGGAAGAACAGTACTCCGCATTCACTGCTGGTAGAGATACACAGATCCAGAACCTCTTGCTTCCGGAGAATGAGACTGGGAATCATAACAAACCACCTTAGCTTAAAATTTTAGACGATTACACACAATGGAAGCAATGTTTCGATATCTACCTCAATGGAGGTGATCCCAACCTTTGGGAATCCATTGAAACAAGATATGACATGCCAGTTGGGGCAGATGGGGTAAAATTGACATTTGGAGGGATGACTGACAGCCAGAAGGCGAAATATAATGCAGAGAAGAAGGTTTATGCCTTGTTAACTCAGTCTATTCCAAATGATATATTCCATCAATTTTCTAAGAATAAACAGGCAAAGAAACTGTGGATAGCCCTGGAGAAACGCTATGACGACAATGCTTCGTTAAAAGCTCTAAAAGGAAAAGCTTTGATTAAGGAGTTTGACAACTTCTCTTCAATGGGTAAAGAAGGTTTGACTGATGTAATCGATAGGTTCTATCATCTCATGAGTGAGCTGTATATTTATGGAGTTACAACATCGATGGAAGACAAGGTATCCAACTTGGCAGATTTACCAGAGAAGTGAGATTCGTTTGTATCTAATTTTAGAGAAAATAGTATATTGGGAAAATTAGACATAAACAATTTCATTCTGAAATTGAGGGAGGAGGAACATAGGATGAAATACAGGTCGCAGAAAGGAACATATGACTAAAATCCTTCACTTTACAACACCTCTTCCATAACAGCCAGTTCAGGACCACCTCTTCAGACTGCATTTGTTTCAAGTTCAACTGCTCCTGCACCAACCACAACTTCTAGGTCTGACACGTCTGGGACATCAAGTACCCATTATATTACACCTGAGGCTAATGCTACCAAGTTAAAGACCGAAAACCTCGGGAATATCACTGTGGAGATGGCTAAAGAACATATGGATCTATTGGTAGTTGTTGTTCACTCATATGACGGTTTGGTCGCAGGAAAGATTGGTAACTGCTATCTAGCAAATGAAGATTACGAACAGGTCGACGAGAACGAGCTTGTAAGAATGGACATAATGTGGGCATTGGCAAGTGTTGTGTGGAGAGCTAACACGTTTGTTAAGAAGACGGGACAGAACTTGATAGCCACTAAACACACTACTTTTGCTTTCGATAAGTCCAAAGTTACCTGTTTCAACTTTAGAGAGAAGGGGCACTTTAAACGTGAGTGTGTAAAGCCCAAGAAGACAGGTATCAGCAACCTGTTCTCGACTTTTAATCGTCAGGACAAACCAACATGTAGAGCTACCTCGTCTAGTACGAAGACAAAGGCCTTGACTGCTCAAGGTGACGAAGGAAAAGATTGGACCTTCAAATTTGTCCCTTCGGGAGAATCTAACATTGCAAATGTCGAGGTGTTGGATGACGATACTGAAAATGAAGATGATATCGCGGTCGAACTAGCAATGTCAGAAACTGAAGATAATGTGAAAGTGGTCAAACCCCTGATTGAAGAAGATACCAAAATGACATGTTCAGAATCTCCAGCAGTTGAAAAGTCAACCTCTACACTGATGGTGGATTCAACTGAATCTTCACAGGTAAGTACTAAAGACCAATTGTTTGACAATCACGCTTGTTATGAATGTAAGAATTTAGGGAAATATAGATTTGAAATTTGCTAGGTTAATAGATCACAATGATAGGTTAGTAAAGGATGTGCAACTGTGCACAAAAGCAATGGTATTTTAAAAGTAAATGAGCACAGTTACAAAGAGAAAATAGAACTGTTAATAAACAACTAAGGGAAACCGAAGTTGTGGCTTTTAACTAAGAAAATGACATTAAGTTCTATTTAAAATCCCTTGAAGAAACTAAAAAGGAAAAAACAATTTTGGAAGTAGAAGTAAATTCTTTAAAACAAAAACTGCACAGTTGGACTAGTTCTTCTCACATACTTAAAAACTCAGTGAAAGAACGAAATAACGGGGAGGGATTAGGTTACAAGGCGGTTCCACCACCACATGAGATCTTCTTAAATACTAAATGTCGACGAGTAAATAACAATCCTATTAAGGATCATGTGGTGACCACTCCTCTAGTTGGTGATCCAGATTCCACGTGTCAAACGGTGGAATCTGTCACTAAACTGAAGGAGGACACTTTGAAATCTAAGGGTAAAATGCCTATCGTTAATTTGGATGAGCAAATTGAGAAGGTTAAGGAAAAGTCAGACTCAACAACGTCTAATACTTAACCCAAAAAGACCAAAAAAGTTAACCAAACACGTGCTCCATGTCTAAGTCCAAATAAACAAAAAAGTAAAGATGTTAAAAAGGTGCAAACAATTAATTTTGTTAAAGAAGATAAAATATCTAAACAAGAAGTGACAAAACCCATCAAGCCCAAAGTCACAACAGTCTCACACACTTCCCCACAAAGACGACTTTCCTAACATGTTGAAGGTTGATCGTGCTACAATTATGGAAAGAGAGGACACATTGCTTCTAATTGTCCTCGGTATCAGACACCAAGAAGAAAGTTGAACTTCATGATACTAAACAATTTTCTTCTAAAAGGAGTTCTATTACTCCACCTAAAGGAAATAATGAAACTAAAGTTCAAACCATAAGCCAGTCGTCTGTTTATCACAAAAAGGCCTTGCACAAAACTAGCATGTGGAAAGAAAAATCAAATGAAATGTCTGCTACAGAGAGTTGTAAGAAGGATGATATGCCCTTGCCTTCAAATGGACAGTGGGTTGAATTTATGATGTGTGATTCCTTTGGGTTACCCAAGCCAGTTAAGGCTTGGGTCCCAAACCTTCACTAATCATTTCCTGTGAATGTGCAGGGTGTTCGTTAGAGTGCTATCACAAACACTTGGATTTTGGATAGCGGAGCATCCATGCACATGACCGGGAACCTGTCTCTCCTCTCAAACATCAAACAGATTAAAGAAGGACTTGTTCTTTTGCTGGAAATGAAGGAGGATACATCACTGCATTGGGAGAAGTGGGCATCAGAAAGTTAATTTTGACAAGGTCAACTATGTTCGACAACAGAAAATAACTTACTTTCTGTATCACGGATTTGTGACAAAGGTTTAAAGGTTGTTTTTGATAACAAGAAGTGCTACATGTTGAAGAAAGAGTACATCATTCTGGAGGACCAAATTTTAATGTCAGCTTCAAGGTATAATGACTTATACATCTTGGACGTGTCAAAGGTCTCCATAACCAATCATCAAGTCCAATGCTTCTTGTAAAAGGCAACTAAGAAGGAATCCATCTCCTGGCATAGGAGAATCGGACACCTAAATCCAAGGAAGATGAATCATCTCATTCAGAAAGATTTGGTCAATGGAGTTAATGTCAAAAACTTTGAACTTCCAGATTTCTATGTGGCGTGTAAGAAAGGGAAACAGACCAAGAAGTCTCATAAGGCAAAGAACGTCAACTCTATTGAATTGCCTCCCGAACTTCTACATATGTATCTATTGGTCCTGTGAGCACCAAGAGTATCGCTAAAGATCTGTATTGTAATGTAGTCAGTGATGACTATTCCAGATTCTCTTGGGTAATGTTTCTGAAATCCAAATAAAAAATATTTGATTTTTTCAAATAGCTTGTGACCACATTGGAATCTCTATACAAGTTAAAACTACATCAGATTCCCTCAGACAACGTACAGAATTCAAGAATCCGCGGATGGAGGCATTCTACAGAGAAAAGGGAATTGTACATCAGTTCACATCTGCCTGCACTCCACAGATGAACGGAGTACGGAAGAACAGAAGCTTGATAGAGATAGCAAGGACGATGCTAGCAGACTCGAAACTGCCTATCCAATTCTGCAACGAGGCAGTAGCAAATGCATCTTGCACTCTGAATCGAGTCTTGGTGGTTAAACGACATGGTAAAACGTGTTACGAGTTGCTGCAACAACATAAACCTAATCTGGAGTATCTTGAATCGTTTGGCGCACCATATACCCTGCTGAAGAAACATCAAACAGGAAAGTTCAGTGAAAAGGCTCAAGAAGGTATTTTTCTAGGATACAACATACCAAATAAGAGGGTGTGCAACACTCAATGGGTCAATAGAAGTGTGGTGCAACGTCGACATTCAAAGATTCACCATCCCCCCTACAGGAAAAGGACCCGCTTTCTTTTTGATTATGATAGATTCTTCAAGTCCTTCAACACTACTCTCACTCCTTCTAATACTGAGCTATCGACAAAGACGATGTACGATGTCTTAAACACACCACCCCTAGACTCGACATTTGGTTCACAAGGTCAGTCTTCTAGTAACTCAGGGGGCGCACTGGAGGTAAGTGACTCCTCTTCTGACGATGAAGAAGTGGAAAACGTTCAGGTAGAACCAATACTCCCACTGCCTCAGATACTGAACCTATGGTTCACAATCTCGATAATAAGGTAGTTGTACCCACCATTCCTGGATCTTGTCTAAATATTTATCATCGTCTGGACAATGTCATAGGGGATGTACAATCGGGAGTACAGACAATAAATCAGATATATTCAGTCGATTATGCCTTAGTCATGGAAAAAGGCTACCTTCATGATTGTGATTATTGATGTTTTGTGTTTACAATTGAGCCAAAATATGTAATTGATGCCTTAAATTATGAGGCTTGGGTGAGTGCCATGCAAGAAGAACATCTTCAATTCAAGAAGTTAGGAGGGTGGACTCTGGTGGATAGACCTAAAGGTGCTAAGGTCATTGGCACTAATGGGTTTTAAAATGCAAGAAGGATGATGAAGGGGGCATTATCAGAAACAAGGCTCGACTAGTAGTTCAAGGATTTTGACAAGTTGAGGGGATTGATTACAATGAAGTCTTTGCACCAGTGGCAAGAATGGAAGCCATCCGTATATTCCTAGCCTGTGCATCGTATATGAATTAAAGTCTATCAGCTTGATATGAAGAGTGCATTCCTTCATGGTGAAATCAAGAGACAGTGTATGTCAGTCAACCCGAGGGATTTGGGGATCTGTATCATCGCGACAGAGTTTACAAGCAGACAATGCTCTATACGGGCTTTATCAAGCCCCCAGAGCATGGTGTGAGAAGCTCTCGACTCATCTTGTGAAACACGGGTTTCGAAGAGGAGAGATTGATTGTACATTGTTTGTCAAAGAAAAGGATGGTGAATTACTACTTGTACAGATCTATGTCGATGACATAATCTTCGGGTCCAAAAACTAAGAATTGGTAAAGAATTTAAAGCAGTAATGAAGGCAGAATTTGAGATGAGTGCAATAGGAGAAATGAAGTTCTTTCTCGGGTTATAGGTGGATCAGACACCTAAGAGAATTTTCCTACATCAAACCAAGTATGTTGGCAATATTCTTAGTCGATTTGATATGCAGAATGCTTCGGCAGCTAGGACTCCACTTTCCACAAACCATGATGTGGCACCCGACGAAAGTGGCGATCCATATACGCGACGTGTCTATGATCCAAATATCAGGAAAAACCGAAGGTCAACCATCTCATCGGAGTTAAAAGGATATTTTGTTATCTGAAGGGTACTCCAACACTCGGGTTGTGGTATCCTCATGATGATGATTTCAAGCTTACAGTGTATAGTGACTCGGATTATAGCGGTTGCAAAATGAACTACTAGTCAACATCAGCGGGATGTCAATTATTTGGGATAAGATTAGTCACCTGGTTGTGTAAGAAGCAGACCTTGGTTGCTCTGTCAACCTATGAAGCTGAATATGTTGCTGCTACAAGTTTTTGTTCACAGATCATCTGGATTAAACAGCAAATGTAGGATTACGGTTTGCAATTCTCTAACACTCCTATTTATGTTGATAACTCTCCTGCTATAGTTGTAAATAAAACTCCGGTCCAACATCCTAAAACCAAACACATCTGAATTAAATATCACTTTATACGTGATTGTTTTGAAAAGCATTTGATCAATGTTGTTAAAATAAATACGGATTTTCAACGTGCTGTTTTCTACAAAAAGCCTTTGATAAACCACATTTTCTATATCTGCTAGAGATCAACGACGTTAAAAAGAAAAGTGAAGTGATTTCCGATGATGATAGTACTTTGTCCGACAAGTAGATTTCATTTTTACTTTTATTTTTATATTATTTTACTTTATTTTATTTCTTCGCCTATTAAAATTTTAAACGCAAAAACATTTTCTGTTTTAGAATTTTAGGGGGAGAATAGGCTGAGTGAATATTAAATTTAGTTGTTTTAATTTCAGTACAAAACAAAACCAAGGCGGAGGACTGTCTAGCTAAGAGTAATGAGATCGTATCTGTGATATTGATTCAATGACTATGGAAAATGACAATACACAGGAACAAATAGTTTGGGACTTCAAAAGAAGATATTGTTTAAAATGCAAAATTCGAAGTATAAGTGTGAGAAGTCTAAGCAACAATAAAAGGAAAAATGATAGTAAAACTAGTGACTATTAAGGTAACATGGAGAAAGTGTACCTAAAGGTTGCTAGACTATTAGATGATGTGTCGGTAGATTCAACACAATAAATAAGTAGACCTCGTTGGTGATTTCAAGTTCAAACTAAGTTGTTCAACAAGCTGTGGGTTATTATGTTATCCCTAGTTAACACAATCAAAAAAGTTCCAATAAGGGGTGATGAGCAAAATAAACACCACAAATGTATGCGGATGACCATAAAATGAGCAAAGCACATGAAAAATGCAAAAGCAATCAAGCTAATAACCTATGTTGTTGGTGCAATTTGTGCAAAATGAATATAATTGCTCAAACAAGAAGATAGGTTGTGTGCCTCTTTGCTGTGCGGTGGTACTGACCTGAGGATAAGCATATCCTAAATATTCTAGAATTCATTGTTATTTGCGCCTCTCTGCTATGCGGTGACACTGACCTGAGGCTTTGCAGCTCTTGAAAGCTCTAGAATAGTTTCTTCTTGAATACTACCCATAGACCGCTCAAAAAATCTCCTGAGGAATGTTAATTACCATAAGTGTGGGATCCACAAATAGTTGTTGAAATAATTAAACCTTAAATCATCACCAATTTGTGTCAAAAGTCTGTGTATGGATTTAAGATGACAAGTATATGACAATCATCGTGGCTACAACTCTTGAGAAAGTCCATACCATTGTGTGCATCTTGTGACACTAGTATGATTTCCTAGAATTGCTAATGACTCTCCGTGAAAACCAGAATCTAGCATGAAAAGGTTTTGGTAACATCTCCTGAATGATTTGATTTATCTGTATGATTCCATAATGGATCGTTCCACTTTGGTTAAAATAACCTGAAGCTGTCTGTTGAGAAATAAATCTGTTAGATATCTATCTTAGGATTTCCACGTCACATAAAATTAAAAAAAATTTGTTTTAGTTTTGGCTTTTAGTTCTAGCTGTTTCATTTGTTTTAGTTTTTTGTCAGATTAGTTGTTCAACATCGGACTAGCATTGGAATTCTGTCTGGGATTTAATCACTAAAAAGGGTCACGTCTGATGTGACCAAACGGGTTTTCAAAATGTTAAAAGGATCACGTCTGAGGTGATCAAAACTTCTCTAACTTAAAATTGTCATGTCTGTGATGATCGAATGCTTGAAATGTTTTATCAATAGTGAAAAGGGTTAAGTGTCAAATGGTCAAAGTAAAAATCATAAGTATGAGCCCATTCGCATGACAGGAGCATAGCTATGGACCAGTTGTATGATTGGACCACGTATGAGCCCATTCGCACGACTAGACATGAGTATGGACCAGTCGTACGATTGGACCATACGTATGAGCACAATCGCACGACTAACCACATGCATGGCCCAGACATGTGATTGGACCATCAGCATGAGTAACTCACACGATTGGATCACAAGAATGAACCAATCGCATGAATGAAGGTGACCAAATGAGACAGTCGCATGACTAACACCTAGTCGAACGATAGAAAGTGACTGATTGTACCAGTCACACGACTAACCCTCAGTCGCACAAATCAAGAGAGCGAATAGGTTCAGTCGCACGACTGAAGGAAACCCTAGTATAAATAGAGGGGGAGTCGGTCGCAGACATTCATCACCTCCAAATCACACCTAAATAGCATGAAGTACCGTTACGTTGCCCGATTTTCTTGTGACTATCCTAGACTACTGATTGTTGTGAACTAATGATATCTAGTGATTATACAGGTAATGTGCGATGTAATCCACTCAAATGTCTATCAATCATGCCCTAAATCGACTGAATTGAGCCCTAACGAACCGAGAATTAGTTTGTAAAAGAAATCCTATAAAACTAAGTATATTGTTCAAATTAAGGTTATTAGGTGTTTTGTCGCTCATTTGCGAGTCTAATGAGCCAAATCACGATGTCTAACATTAAGTTTTACTCAAAATTTGAATTTGAATTGAACAAACAATCTGTCATGCAAATGGACACCCTCATAAACTACAATCGCACGACTAAGCTGGGCGAATGGCTCAATCGCACGACTAAACCTGAGTGTGAGTTTAGTCGCACGACTAGTGTAAACGCATGGGATAGCATACGACTAAGCCCAGTCGCATGCTTAGTCGTGCGTATGAGCTCATTCACGCAACTAGATTTCAGTCGCACAGTTCATTCGCAAGACAGAACATAAAATTTCAAGTCCAATGTATCAAATTGTTACTTATTGACACATTTTAACATTTATTTACAATGTGTAACAGATGGCGAGTCGTTGGACTATGAGCACGAAGCATAACATTTGTGCTCATCTCGATCTGACCTCCCGGAACACAACCGATTTTTCAGGCATTATTACATTTTTACAGATATCAAGGATTTTCCATGCTATATCGACTCCATGCACACCACACCATTCTGTTCAGCAGGCTTTCTGGGAAAGCGCTGTCGTTGACAGGTCCTCGGAGCGCCACTGTATCGGGAGCTCCATTTTTGGTCAGGCTATAGAGATCATCAAGGACGATCTCAGGACAGTTTTGGAGTTTGGGGACGATGCTGACTGTCCTACATGATGACACCCGCTGACTGTACATGTAGTTTTCTGCGGGCCAAGTACTTGGGGGATACTAATGCATGTGTGCTTAACAAGAGCAATCTATGCCCCCATTTAAGTACTTCGCCCATGTGCTGCTGAGAGCATTGCCTCAAGGAAGGAGGCTTCGACGAGCTGTCGGATCAGATTCAAAACGCCTATGTGGTGTTGGTTCTAAACCATCCATTCAGCTTCTCGAGGATGATCTTCCCCTACCTGGTGGAGACATCAAGGTGAAGGGAAAGGAGGGTTTTTGCATGTACCCTCACTTTTTACAGATGATTATAACCAGAAGCTCCTTTCGCTGCCAAAGGAGAAGGAGGATGCAGTGGTGCTCGAGGTCATGGATGACACCACCCTTGAAAGGATGAAGGTCTACAGGGGGAAGCAGGTGAAACCCCTTCTCAGGCGACTGTTTGGGCATCTGGCCCGTGAAGACTACGTGGCAACGGCACGAAGGAAGTGGTGCCACAATGACAGCGACTCAGACACTGAGCATATTGGCTCCCCACTAATGACTTGGATGATGATGACAGTGGTGATGGTGGAGACACTGGCCTCACACCATCTAGGGCTACCACTACTGATGTTACACCTCCACCATCCACTCATGGAGAAGCTGATACAACTGGATTCCATCAGGATTTCTGTCCTGAGGAGGAGGAGGATGATGAGGAGCTGTTGACTCGAACGGTGGGCAGCAAGGTGGTTGCCACCAAGCGAGGGATTCTGGCGTTGGTGAACGCCCGGGCGAGTCTGGGGAAACAATGACTAATCCAACCTACAACCCAGATCGGCCTAGCATCCCAGGGGGAGCATCCTCCATGAAGGGTTCGAGAAAAAGAGGATGGCTCAACCCCATAGGATGAAACCCAAGAGACGGAGGTACACGTTGATCACTACCTCTTCTCTAACTGCCACCACAGCTACCACCGCCACTGCCACACTCCCTACCACCACTATCTCACCCACCACCACCACTACCACTTCATCCACCATTACTACCACACATCCACCTACCACTACCTCACCCACCAGCACTACTACTACTCCACCCACTCATATGCCTCCACCCATATTCATCACTTCCACCACTACCACCACCAACCACCAAGCCGGACCATCGTCCCACCCATCATTCACTACAGGATCATCATTGCCCCATATTAGGATAGAGGAACAACTGTCAGCACTCAATCAAATGGTGTTGAAGCTATTGGCGTTTGATGAAGAGAGAGCTGCCCAGCTACGTCAGCTTGTGGAGCTTAATGCTACCCAAGCTCAGCAGATATCTCAGCAAGCTCAGCAAATAGCCCAACACCAAGAGCAAAACGACCAATCAGCTAAGAGGATTAGGGAGTTGGAGGCTACAAACAAGACCATCATGCTCAGGCTCAAGAGATCTAAAGATGAGCCTCTCAACATCAGAGAGGTAGATGATGATGAGGACGAGGATGATGAGGATGATGAGGAGGATGAGACAATTGGAGGTGATGATGGAGCTAGAGAGGAAAAGGGAGGAGTGATAAGGAAGGAGATGATGTGGCTACATTAGATGCCACACACGCCAAAGAAAGACGCTCCAAGAAGGCACAGGATCAGGGGGCCTCGTCGTCGGCCCCGCCTGTAGAAGAGCACATGATTCAAGATAAAAGTAAAATTTAGATGTTTATGTAATGTTAAATCTTGTGTAATTGAATCATGTATTAAACTTATGTACTTAATGTTTATATATATTTGCTATTTAACTGTCTTGATTATTGACCAATGATTGATATGTTAAATGTTTAAATTAAGCTGATCAACCATCTTAGCAAGATGAGTATGATATTGCTCCCCTATAGCAAATTAAGTCTTAATTCACTATGATACTTGATTTGCAAGGGATTGTTAGGAGGTCTATAAGTTATACTCCTGAAGAAGGAGAAATAATTCATGACCTTACTGATGAGCAACTTGCGGAAAAGTTCCGGCTAAATCCGGGTGAAATTGCCAAGGATGCACCTACCGTTGACGTGGCTAGTGATGACGAGCTCAATGATGCGGACGGAATAGAGATTGAAGACGTCACAGCCCAGCATTATCCAGAGTATGCTAACAGAGAGGAAAATGTAGTCCCCAATCTGGGTGACACTCTTGTTAGTGATACGTTTGAAAAATTGGATCAGATGGAGCAAGAGTCCGAGAAAAATAAGGATAAATCCCAAGCCTCAAACGCTGATGTCAACATCAAAAAGGCTGAGTGCACAGCTTGTTTTGTAGAGATCCGAGCCCAATGCACCGCTCCAAAGCCGAGTGCCTACACCAAGCTCTACAAAGTGAAGAAGCATCAAAAGGTGTTAGGAAAGATTATACCGTGGGCATATTTTGTGGATCTAAATGTCTATGCTTTCAAAACAGAGAAGGCAATAGAGTACTTCAGATTCCCACATGATCTGAAGACTCTCCCTGGTTTTGAGCTCAACCAGCTGGCCAAACTAAAGTTGCTATATGCTAACCCAAAGAAAATGTCAGGCTAGTTTAAGGCTGCATTGAGAAAAGAGTACCACACCAGGTGGGTTAACTTCAGATCTCAACAACCGATGAGGTACATCAGACGGTCTGAAGTTGATTCCATTACTAGAAAACCAAAGATAGCGCTAAAGTGTAGTCGTCCTCGCACAATATCAAGAATCCCTCTAAGGGAAATGCCACAGGACTTCACTTCACACTTTAAGTGGTGGTATTATGATTGGAGAACAAGTGAAGCTGTTATAGTCTTGCAAAAAGAGGGCCAAATGGATACTATTCGGGTATTTGACCCAATGTGGCTAACTAACCTATCGGCTGATCATGTATACACATTGTATAAGTGGCCACTGTTTTATGATTCGCAAGACATTGTACAAGCCCTCCAGTTTCAAAATGTTATTAGGCTTTGCTTCGAATTTGAGATACATGCTGGAGCTACAAGAGAGGAGAAGTACAATAAGTTTGAAGAGCTGATGAAGAATGTTTGACAATAATGTAAAGTAGGTCCAAGCGGGAGTTTGTAGATACATGTGTACCTAGTTTAGGAGCTCAAATGTAAAATGTCTTTCATATCATACGTATATGTAATTGAATGGGTATAAATGAAATGTAATGTGTTGGTGATGCTTAAAATGTTTAATATTTTATTGTTTATTGTGTGATAACACATATTGAATTAGCTATATAGGTTTGTGGTTGTTTACATAGTTCTTAGTCAATAATGATTGAGAAATGTGTTTAAAATTAATCGTGTCAAGTTCTCATGCGAATGGACCATGCTAATGGACCATACGCATGAATACTTCATGCTAATGAACCAGTCGCACGACTGAACCACGAGACTGGATCAGTCGCATGATTGTGACATGAGATTGACTCAGTCGCATGACTGGATCTTCAGTCATGTGAATGGATCAAACGCATTCTTCATTCGCATGAATGGAAAACCTGAACCTATAAATACAACTTAATTCGTGGAAAAATGCAACAATTTGAATCCCTACGCACAAAATCATACCCTAGCCATCCAGAGACCCAAGAAGACGTGTTCCAAGTTCATAAATCGTAGTTAATCAACTTAAAATTGTTCTTAATGTTTTGATTCATTCTTAGAACGCTTATACATGCATTCTCACTGATTGGATCGCCAATCAAATAGGATTCCGAAATATTTGGTTTGGTATATACGTAAATCAGTTAGTACTAAGTACCTAAACGGTTCTAACAAAATCTTAGGTGTTTGGAAGTGTGTGATGTCAAAATCATAAGTATTTGCCAATCGTATGATGGAATCTTAGGTATGAACCAATCGTAGGTATGGACCATAAGTATGAACAAGTCACATGATTAGACCATGAGTATGGGAACAAGTCACACGATTGGACCATGAGTATGGATCGGTTATGCGATTGGATCACAAGACTGAACCAATCGTACAACTGTTTGAAGGAGTATGAGTTAGTCGAACGATTGAACCCCAGTCACATGAATGAATCTTGCTTGTGGCTCCAGTCGCACGACTGAAACTCAAAACAGTATAAATACGGGTGTTAGTCGATCGTATTCTTCACCACCCTTCAAAACTCTCAAAAACCGCTCATACGAAGACACTCAGCAAAAAAATTTTGTTTACTGAAATTACCACTTGATTGTGATACTAACGTGTTTCCTACTCATCTACAGGTACTGTGCAACTGAAATCGACCCAAATGACTTGTTTAATCGAACCATTAATGACCGCAATTGTTAAGTTCAATAACCGGGATTAAACTCTTAAAATAGACCTATTAAATGGACACTAATGGTGATTTAAACAATACTAAGTGCTATTTTGAGTCTCTGCAGTTCAAATGAATCTAATCACAAATTGTGGTGTCACGTCTTGACAAAGATTCATATCTGTGGTGTTCAACAGTGAGATATGCGAATGGACATGCTGATGAACTTCAGTCGCCAAATTGAGCCAGGCGCATGATTTAATCGCACGAGTGAAACATGCGTGGGAGTCCAGTCACATGGCTGACTCAACCGCATGGCTCAGTATACGACTAAGCTCAGTCGCAGGCTCAATCATACGACTGGACTCAGTCGTACGGTTTAATTGCATAATTGAACTAGTTGATCAAAATCATTCAAAATTCAACTATTAACTCTTACAATCAATCTAATGTATATATTTCTTGTGTTGTAGCAACATAGCTGAAAGATGGACGATGAGCACCAAGCATAACATTTGTGCTCATCCTGATGCTACTTCCCGAAACGCCTCTGAGTTCACTGGGATTATTGCCTTCCTACGTAGATCGAGGATCTTCAACGCTATCTCTACTCCATTCACACCATACAGATCTCTTCAGCAGGCCTTCTGGGAAAGTGTATCTGTTGACCGGTCGGCTGAGCCTCACTGTATCTCAAGCTCTATCTTCGTACAAGACATTGAGAACCATGAAGAAGACCTGAGGAGGGTCTTGGATTCGGGGGAAGATGGAGCCCATCCAACCAACTACATCCACTGATGGTTCGTGTTTGCTTTCTGAGGATGAAGTACGTTGGAGACATCAATGCCAGCGTACTGAACAAGAGCCACATGTGCCCGCGGTTCAAATACTTGGCACATCTGATCCTAAAGTGTATAAACTCCAAGCGGGGAGGATTTGATGAGATGTCGGACCAAATCCAAAATGCATACGTTGCACTGCTATTGACCCATCCGTTTAGTTTCTTTCGCATGCTCTTCTCCTATCTAATCGAGAACCTTGAGGCTAAAGGCAAGGAAGGCTTCTGTATGAACCCACATTTTCTAAGGAGAAAGATGATGCAGTGGTGCTTAAGGTGATGGATGATACCACCTTGGGTAGGATGAAGATATACCGGGGGAAGTAGGTGAAGCCCCCGGTCAGGAGAGTTTTTAGGCATCTGGCCAATGAAGACTATGTGGTGCCTTCTCGCAAGAAACGGCATCATGATGATAGTGACTCAGATGTGGAGCCTATTATTGTTTATGCTAATGAAGATAACAATGATGATGATGATGATGATGTCGAACATGATGATTGTCAAGGTGGGGGAGATGCAGGCCCCAGTTCTTCACAGGGCACCGACACTTCTTCAATATCTTCACCTCCTGCACATAGTACTTCTGCTCCAGGTGGATCTTAGCAGGCTACTATCCACCCTGATTTTCTGTTAGATGAAGAAGAAGAGTCAGATGATAAGCCTCTGTTCATCCAATTCGTGAGCCGTGTTGTGGCTACTAAGAAAGGGAAGGAGGCAGTTGGTGGATGCCAAGCTAATACTATAAGTGATGACCCTGATGTCATGGATCCCACTTACACACCTGACCAGCCTATCAGTCGAGGAGGAGACCCAATTGCCAAGGGTTCAAGGGGGAAGAGGATGGCTCAACCCTATGGAAAGAAAAGTAAGAGACCAAGGTTTACATTGATCACATCTTCCACCACCACTACCACAACCACCACCACTGCCACAACCACCACCACACCCACTACCATCTCCACTGCCACCGATACTCCCACCACCACTCTTACACCTACATCCACCTCACCCATAATACCCAACATAACTCCACCTCAAGCCACTTCCATTCCTCCTCCCATCTTCAACACATCCACCACTACACCCTCTCCTCACCGAGTAGAAATATCCACTCAAATCCCACTTACACCTGGCTCTACTCTACCCACTGTTAGGTTAGATGAACAGCTAGCAAGCCTAAACAGACTCGTGATAATGCCTCTTGAAACAAATGATTTGAGAGCTAATCAGATCAACTAGTTGTGGCGGTGAATACCGCCCAAGCCAAACAGATAGCTCTGCTCACTGAAAAGAATGTTACCTATGCGAGAGCTTTGGGTCGAGCTCACCATGCGCTGAAGAGTCAAAATGAGCTGGTGATGGCTTCTATGAAAAGGATTGAAGGATTGTAGAAAAAAACAAGAGGATTATACTAATGTTGAAGGGGACAAAGGGTGAGCCCCTAAAGAGCAAAGGCAATGGTGATGATAAAGGAGATGATGATGATGATGAGACTTCTAATGATGAATCAGAAGAAGATGATGATGATAAGGAAGTTGGAGGAAAAGGAAGAGATAAAATGGATGATGATGACAATGATGATGATCAAGATGCACTTGCATTAACCTCAAGTCAAGCTGCATGGGAGAGGCGCTCAAAAGAGCCTCGTCGTCTGCAGCTCCTGAAGAATCTCAGGAGCAGGGAAAGAGTGATGCTCAACAACTTTAATTTGAAAGGGATTGTAAGAAGGTCTATTAGCTATACCCCTGAAGAAGGAGAGATCATCCATGATCTCACATATGAGGAGCTGGCTGATATGTTTAGATTAAATCCAGATGAAATTGTCAAAGATGCTCCAAAGTTGATGTCTTTAGTGATGTTGAGCTACAAGATGTGGATGAAATAGAGAATGAAGATGTCACAACTAACCACTATCCTGAGTGCACTGACCCTAAAGGTAATGTTATTCCTAACTTGGGTGAATCTTTTGGCAGTGATACCTATGATAAGCTGGAGGAGATGGAGAAAGAAAAAGAGAAGGACGAAAGTAAAGCCCAAGCTTTTGATGCAAATGTTGATATTAAGAAAGGTGAATAGGCGGCTTCATTTGCTGAGATGAAAGCCCAACACGCACCTCCAAAGCACAATGCCTACACCAAGCTTTATAAAATCAAGAGACACCAGAAAGTATCAGGCAAGATTATTGCATGTGCATATTTTGAAGATTTGGAAGTCTATGCTGTTAAAAGGGAGAAAGGGATTGAATACTTCAGATATCCACATGATCTGAAGACACTTCCTGGTTTTGAGCTCAACCGACTGGCATGCTTAGATCTTTTGTATGCTAACCCGAGAATGATGTTAGGATGGTTTAAGATAGTATTGAAGAAAGAATACCACACTAGATGGGTAAACTTCAGACTTCAACAACCTAAGAGGTTCATTAAAATTCTAAAGTTGATCCTATATCTGGAAGGCCTAAAGTAGTGTGGAAGTGGAGTCCCCTATGCATAATGTCCAAGATGCCATTACGGGAAATGCCTCAGGGCTTCACTCCACACTTCAAATGGTGGTATTATGATTGGAGGATGGGGAAAGCGGCCATAGTTCTGAACAGAGATAGGAAGATAGAGACTATTAGGGTATTTGACCTAATGTGGCTTACTAACTTGTCTGACGATGATTTTTACACTTGACACAAGTGGCCACTGTTCTATGACACAAGATATTGTACAAGCTCTACAGTTCCAACATGTTATACGACTTTACTTTGCATTCGAGATACACACAAGAGTCACCAGAGAACAGAAGTACAAGAAATTTCAAGAACATGTGAAGAATGTTAGAAAATAGACTAAATGTATTTGCTTCAGAGGACGATCTCCCAAGCTTATGAACAATAGATTGATCCACAACAGAATCAAAAGCTTGCTGAAGAAGTACTAAAGATCCTAGAAGAAGGTGATAACTGTGAAATTGAAACTAGCTTCTCGTGCATCTGCAGTTTGATAAATTCAGCCTGATTTGGTTTCAATATTTAAGCAATTGCAAGCCACGAGAGCAGCAACAAAAGAGAGACAGAAGAACTTGGAGAAAAGCACTAGAGCAACAGCAAAAGAGCGATAGAAGAACTCGGAGAAAAGCACTAAAGCAAAAACAAAAGAGAGACAGAAGAACTTGGAGAAAAGCATGTCAGACATTAGGATAAACTAGGTCCAAGGGGGAGTTTGTTTATACATCATGTTCATAGTTTATGTTCTTAATGTAAAAGTCTTTCATTTCTTCTTCTAATACTCCACCTAAGAGTATTATTAAACCTAAAATTCAAGCCATAAGCCAGTCGTTAGTTTACCATAAATAGGCATTACACAAAACTGGTTTATGGAAAGAAAAATCAAGTGTGGTGTCTGATAGTGTGGAAAAGTAGAAGAAAGATGTGTCCACATCCTCTAAAGGACAGTGGGTTGAATTAATGATGTGTGATTCCTCTAGGTCACCCAAGCCAGTTAAGGCTTGGGTCCCAAACCTGAACTAATCAATTCCTTTTTATGTGCAGGGTATCCGCTACAGCGCTTTCACTAATACCTGAATTATTGATAGTGCGGCGTCCAAGCACATGATCGGGAACTCGTCTCTCCTTTTCAACGTCAAACAAATTAAAGGGGGACACGTATCATTGGATTGGAATAAAGTAGAGTACATCACCGCTCAAGGGAGGTGGGAAACGAGAAAGTGAAGGTTTACAAGGTCAACTACATTCAACAACTACAAAACAACTTGCTTTCTGTCTCCTAGATCTGCGATAAAGGATTCAAATTTATGTTTGACAATAAGAAGTGCGACATGTTGAAGAAGGATTATGTGATTGAGGAGGATAAAGTTCTAATGTCAGCTTCGAGATATAATGATTTGTATGTCTTTGATCTATCAAAGGCCTCCACAACAGAGTCCACTATTCAATGCTTCTTGTCAAAGGCAACAAAGAGGGATTAGTCTCATGGGATAGGAGAATAGGACATATTAATCTAGATTTATAATTAAGAATGATCTGGTTAATAGTGTTACAGTTAAGAATTTTCAACTCCTTGATTTCTGTGTAGCATGTAAGAAAAGGAAACAGACCAAGAAGTCTCATAAAGCAAAGAAAGTTAACTCTATTGATATTCCTATCGAGCTTCTACACATGGATTTGTTTGGCCCTGTCAGCATAAAGAGCATAGCTGGAGATCTATACTGCTTTGTAGTAACTGATGATTACTCAAGATTCTCTTTAGTGATGTTTCTGAAAGCCAAGTCAGAGACATTTGATTCATTCAAGCATCTAGTCACTCTACAAGTTGAAAGTACGAAAGATTCGATTAGACAACAGAAAATAGTTCAAGAATCAGTGGATGGAGGCATACTATAGCGAGAAAGGAATTATACATCAATTTACTTCTGCCTACACACCACAGATGAATGGGGTTGCTGAAAGAAAGAAGCAGAGCTTGATAGAGACAGCCAGGACAATGTTAGCCGACTCTAAACTACCTATTCCATTCTGTAGTGAGGTAGTGACTAATGCATGCTACACTGTTAATCGAGTCTTAATGGTCAAACGATATGGTAAAATATGTTATGAACTGCTCTAGCGACGTAAACCCAACTTGGAGTATCTAGAACCATTTGGCGCACCGTGCATGCTATTAAAGAATCAGGCCAGGAAGTTTTATGAGAAGGCAGAAGAAGGTATGTGAATCCAAGGATCGCATTCAGGAATTACCAGTGTTGGTCGAAGACAAGTCAACTTTTGCGGAATCAACGTTTGCTTGTTTAATTGTTTTGTATTAAATTTCAATATCAATGAAGATTCAAGAACACACTAACAGAAACACAATTAATGAATAATATGTATTTCATTAAAATATGTTAATAATTACAAAATGATGAATGAATGATATCAAAGTTTCTTATGAATGATGTGACGGCTGCTAGGGTTTGATTGAGTGAATTGATGTGATGTTCGATGTTTGTGGAGTTGTTGTATTGCTATTGTTGTTGTCATTCAATCAATCATCTCATCAATCATGCTTGAATCGAAACCAAGGATCCATATATATAGACAATGATGTTTCTGCTATAGGAAACACCGGATCTCTTAGGATTTGATTTGTTTCAGTTAAGGAATCATCGGATTTCTTGGGATTTGCATAACTGCCTTGTTTACTTGTTGACTTGTAACATTTGTATTATACAAGTCTTTGGACTTCGCAGGAATAGTGTCTTCCATAGGAATTTATTCTTCCGTAGAAGTCTTGTTCTTCCGTAGATGATTTGTTCTTCCGTTGGAATCTTGTTCTTTCGAAGCTGATTTGTTCTTCCGTAGGAATTCTTGTTCTTCTGAAGCTGATTTGTTCTTCCGTAGGAATCTTGTTCTTCAGTTCTGGTAGTTCATCTGCAGAGGATCTTCGGATGAAATTTTACTTGTAAGAAACATATCTACGAAAGAAAAAAATGTTAATCCGTAGATGTTTCTTACACTTTGTCAAATTCAAAAATTGACCAAGTACAATGTTCTTACCTGTAACCATACATAAATCAACACACATATAAATGGGTTAACCTATACATATAATGCATACATAATAATGAATTACAACCATTCATTATAGATATTAATTCAAGTACTAAGCCTATACAAATTGACTAGATCTACTGATCCTAGACCTAACAATACTCCCCCTTAGGCTTAGATACTTGTAATCAGTTCTTCAAAACTAAAAGTTCTTTCATCCTTGCCACCATCCTTTTGTTATAGTATGATACTACATCCTTTTGATCATTGTACTTGTACTTGATCTCCATTCTGTATATCCTCTTCAGAGTCTCAAAGCTTAGGCCCAAAATGTCATCATTAGTGGTGAGTGTTTCAACAACACATTGATTGTTAACAATTTGCAGCTCATCTTCTTCTGAGATTCTCAGTTCTGATACATCTTCAACGTTAGCTCCTTTCAGCATCCCAACATTATATCTTCTTCTTTTGTATGCCTTATCATGCAGCTTATCCACAACTTGTATCATATGAATGTATAAGCATAAATCATTTTGAGCATTTTCATCTGTAAGCTTTCGAATGATTTATCATGTAAGAATGATGTGTAGCTTGGATGAAGCATTTTGATCTCTACAGGGTCGAAGATTCTTATTTTGTCACATTTCCTTCCATCAGCGTTCCTCAGTAACACCATTTCTTTTGTTTTCTCAACATATCCCCACTCAGTTATGGGAATAGTGTATTGATTTCCTCCAATGACTTTGATGGCTGCTTTTTTCCTATTAGAACAACCAAATCTCCTTAGAAATGCATCATCAACTAATGAAGATGAATTGGTGCCTGATCTTTTCTTTCTCTCTAATCTTCTTTTGTGCTCAACATCTTCTTTTTTTGCTTTTATAATCATATCATCTTTGAATTTTTCTTTAACTTTCCCACCAACACAAAGAAATCTCTTCCCCTTGAGGTTATTGGATAGCTAGACATTGTAAGAGTCGACAGATCATTGATGTCTTTCTCATGATGTCTCAGTACTGTCTGTGTATCATGGAAATATTAAATTCTTCCGGTGGTTCTCTTGATAATTGCACAATCCCAGTCGGCATCAAATTTCCAGGCCATGATCCTGTTCTCTTCTTCAGAACTGGGAGTTGTGATATGATCATATAGCTCTATGAGAGTTTATTTCTATTCAGTAATCTCACTAACAGTTGTTCCTAATGGCCACACATTACCAGAAATGACTGCCCTTGGTTCTCTGATCAGTTTGTCTTTGCCTTTGTGTTGCTCTTTAGATTCAACAGTTATAGGATGAGCAAAGAGTTTGCTTTGTTGCTCAAATGATGGGTTTGGAGCTTTAGTTCTGAATCTGACTCCAGTATCAAGTTCAACATTCATTACATGTTCTATCATTCTTCTTAGCTCACCAACAATTATTCCTTTAACCTCATGAACCTTGTAATTGTGTCGCTGAAGCCGACATACCATATTATACTTGGTGAGTTTAGCAGTGTCATAATGGCCTAGATCTTTCTTGATTTTCTGAATGGTCTGAAAAGTGGTGAATGCTTCATAGTCACAGTTTGGAATTATGAACCTAGCAAGCTCAAACTCTTTTAGCATGTCTTTCATCTCAGTCAAGTTCATTCTTTCAACCATGTCAAATGGGAACCCATGATTGATCAGGGTCAAAAACACAGATGACTCAAGCCTCTCTTCCATGATGTCTTTTTTTGTAAGAAAAACATCAGTCTTTGATTATTCTTGACCGTTGTTAGGTTCATCTTCAATCAGCTCTTTCCATTCAGCATCACTCTCAGATTCATCAATAGCAGCTTGCTTTGATGTTGACTTTTCCATAGAAGGAGTGTGCTCAGAAGATGTATGCCTTGACCATTTAGGAAAATCTTTAACATTGACTACTTGAATCTTTGTTGAGCCCAAATACTTCCTCTTCCTTGAGTATTGAATGAGTTGATTAGAAGATTCAACAGGTTTCTTTAGTTGGTTTGATTCAAGAGCACATATCTTCATTTTCAGTTCATCAATCTCTTCTTCTTTTCTTCTCAATAGAGCTAATTGCTCACAAAGAGTGTCATTGATTTGATCAATTTTCACTATTAGCTTCTCATTTTCATCTTTCTCTTTTTTTACTGCTTCTTTGAGTTCAGAGTCTTATTGAAGAAGGGCATCAATCACTTCATTATTTCACACGACATCTTCTCTCAAGCTTTTGATTCTTGATTCTAGATGCATGAGCATTTCATCCTTTCTTGCAATTATTCCTTTCAGCTCCTTAATCCTATGCTTTTTGAAGTTGGACTTCACTTCAAGCTTGTTGTTCTCTGCCACCAAAAAACTTTTTCTTAAAGGGATGTAATTATCACTCAGATCATCTTCATTATATGCAACCACATCAACATAATTTGCTTCTTCTTCTCCTTCCTGATGTTAAGAAGCAATCTCATCATCTTTTACTTCTTTATGGGCTACCCTTGCTGAGCTTGAACTGGCATCAATAACTTGATCTTCCAGTCCTAGATGTGGTCGTTGTTGTTGTTGTTGATGGTCAGTGACTGGAGATATTGGTTTAGTTTCATTTGAGAGTACAAGGGATTCAATTTTGGATAATGACAGTTGAATTGTATTTGCTTATGAGGCTAACTCTTAACCCCAGTGTAAATGCTCTCAGTGGCTGAATTTTCTGGATTTTGAGGTTGTTGATAAAGTTGTATTTGAAGCTAATTTGGTGTTTGAGGGTGGATTGGAGAGATTGGTTCTGTGATTTGGCTGGCTGGAGATTATGGTTAGGATGTTTGTTGTTGAATTTGGTGGTTGATGGTAGATTCGAGAAATTGGTTCTGCGTTTTGGCTGGCTGGTGATTATGGTTAGGATATTTGTTGTTGATTGATGGTGAAATGGAGAGAATGGTTCTGTGTTTTGGCTTGCTGGTGATTGTGGTAGAGATGGTTGAGGTTGATGATGTATGGATGATGTATCTACTGATTGAGTGTTTTGAACAGAGTTGGTTGATGAAACCTCATGTTGATCTTCCCACACAAGCTCTTCAGTAATGTTTGCATGAGCATCTATCACATGATCAAACATGGGCATGTCACCTCCTTCATATTTCCTAGATATTTTATTTAGTACAGATCTGCCAAGGTGTGCCTGAACGAACACACCACCATCCATAGTAGTTCCAGGCAGATCAACATTAATGATTAGTTGCACAAACCTTGGAAACATATACATCTTATCAGCCTTCTGCACATTGATGTGATCACAATAGCAGTTGAAGATGTACTTTGAGTAATTGTAGGTTCTTCCCTCAAAAACACCAATAATCATATAAGAGATATGCCTTGAAAATCTGTCAAGACCAGATTTTCTGTTTGAGATGCACTTAAGATAAGTGTGGCAGAGAAATCTGTACGGCTTGCAGAGTCTTACTTTCTTGATTTCTCCCTTCTCGAAATCACCATCATACCCCATTAGGAGAAAAACTTTCTCTATGTATTCGTTTTTGAACACATCAGGATGACCAGCTTCAACATCTCCCAACTCAAGAACCCTTCTTATTGTCTGTTCATCGATTCTCAGCCTTCGATTCTTCACATCAGCAACAATAACTCGTCCATCTTCCTCTATTTGGGCGGAGTTCCATAAATCAGTGATGTGCGATTGGTGAATCACAGGCTCTACTGATAAGGCATAGAACAGTCTAGATCTTCTTAGATATCAAATAATATCTTGACACCCCTCTGAAACAGGGTCGTCTGGGTTTAAGAAAGCACACACGTTGTGCTCTCTCGCAAATCGACTATCCATCTATTCATAAGAAACAGATTTCGTTAGAATCACATTATTGATATGAGAATACGAACTGTTGTGAGATTAAACATTTATTGCTTTTGGACCTTGTTGACTTTGTACACATGACAATTTAGCACAGGAGAGTTTAAAATGATTTTAAAGAAAATTTCATGTATCCAAGAGCTAAGATGGTGGTCAGATTCCAATTACTTCAAAATGATAATGAAATAGACAAAGCTGTTGATTGATAAACTTAACTTCGTGAATTTTACTCCCCCTAAATTTGTGATTAATGATGACCTTAAGCATTTATCATAAATTTCTAAGAAGAGTAGCATGAGTGATATTTAACTGTATGATGATGATCAGACATATATACACATATGATGGGATCATACTATAATACTAAGACTCTTCCTGATGAGTTATTTTGTTGAATTGATACGTGAACAAAGTTCTGATTGCAAGTATATTGTCCTCTTAAATCCATACAAGAGTTCATGTAGCAACTAGGCATGCTGTTTATCATGTTTTCATATTGATTTAGAATTAACTGTTATGGGCATCACATTCCATTCACAAATATTTTGTCCTCCCTTTGCAAGACAAATCATCACTTTTTCACACTTAAAAATTATGTACTTTAAGTTATAAGTTTAATCTTGAGATGTAGTTGGCATCTCATTAATGCAATGATGTAGAAGCTCTAGATTAATATACAATTGATCACATAGGATTCTTTTGAGAGCTTAGATATGATCATCATCAGGTCACCAGGTCTTTAGTCACGTAAAACATAGGTGCCTTTAACCCAGGTCTTTGTTCACACAAAACAGAGGGATGATGTGGATCATGATCTTTTAACCTTTTGTAATTGAAATTTAGTATGATGATCATACACCCAGGTCTTTGTTCACACAAAACAGAGGGAGTATGATTTGCAAAGATAGATATTATAAAGTGTTGGTTCATAGTGTGTTTAGATGAGTGATTGGTCACATCAGAATAAGACGTACTTTGTATTCTCACTATGAGGTTTCCCACAAACAATCACCAAGCATTATCTTTGGCATGCACTCATTGTAGCTTCCACTCAAGGTGAATCTACTCACACATCAACAAACTTACTTAGATTTATTGTTATTTATGAATTAAGGAATAAGCAAAGATATAGTGTACTATCATTTCCCATGCATATGTCATGCTGAAGCATCATTACCCATAGTATTTTGTTTGTTTAAATTGATTAATATAAGTTAATCATGCCTAGAGACTCAACCAGAAAATTAAATCTGACTGAATCAAAGGCTTTAAAGAATAAATAAGCAAGCTGATTTGTTGTATCCACTTTGACTAACATAATCAAACCCTTTTCTGAGTAATCTCTCAAAAAATGATATCTTATCTCAATATGTTTTGTTTTACTATGTTGCACACTATTAGCAGTTATAAACATAGCAGCAGAATTGTTTATATAAATTGAAGATTAAAGAAAGTTGTAACCATAGTCAAGCAATTGGTTTTGCAACCAAAGGACTTGAGAGCAACCAACTAAAGCAGCTATCTACTCAGCCTCAGCTATGGATACAGATACATTGGTTTGTTTCTTGCACTGCCATGATACTAGCCTTGGTCTGATGAATGACATCCACCAGTTGTTGACTTTCTGTTACTGTTACATCCACCATAGTCACTGTCTGAGTATAAGTAGAGTGTAAACTCTCCATCCTTTGGATACCAAAGACCATGTCCTGGTTTTCCTTTGAGGTATCTGAAGATCCTTTTTACAGCATTCAGATAAGACTCCTTTGGATCAGATTGGTACCTAGCACACACACACACAGGTAAAATAATATCTGGTCTACTAGCAGTTAGATACATAAGTGAAGCTATCACTGATCTATATAAATTTTTATCAATATATTTTCCTGAAGGATCAAGAACAATGTTGTCGATTGTTGATGCTGGTGTTTTGCATGAGGATACTTCAGCAAGATTGTATTTCTTCAGAATTTGATGTATGTATTTTTTTTTGTTGAATATCACATCTGGTTTTTGATGAACTTGAAGACCAGGAAAGAAGGTTAATTCACCTATTGAACTCATCTGAAATTTAGATTTCATCAGCTCTTCGAAATTTACACACAATCTTTTATTAGTTGAGCCAAAAATGATATCATCAACATATATTTGAAAAACTAAGATATCATGATGTTCTTGTTTGAGAAAGAGTGTCTGATCAATGGTTCCACTTTTGTAGCCATGCTTGAGCAAGAAAGATGATAATGTTTCATACCACATTCTTAGTGCTTGATGAAGACCATGCAAGGCTTTATCTAGTTTGTATACCCTTTGGGGATAATGAGGATCTTCAAAATCGGGGGGTTGTGACACATACACTTCCTCATCAATCTTCCCATATAGGAATGCACACTTGACATCCATATGATACACAGTGAACTTCTTATATGATGCATAAGCTAGAAACACTCTTATGGCATCAATTCTTGCAACTAGTGCAAAAACTTCATCATAGTCTATTCCTTCTTCTTCAGTGTATCCTTGTGCAATCAACCTTGCTTTGTTTCTTACAATACTCCCTTTATCATCCAGTTTGTTTTTGTATAGCTACCTTGTTGCAATAGGATGTTGACCTTCAGGCAAATCAACTAGGGACCATACCTTTTGCTTTCTAAATTGATGAAGATCTTCTTGCATAGCTTCAATCCAACTATTTTCTTTTAAAGCAGCAGTGATTTTTGGAGGGACTACTTCAGAAAGAAAACAACTGAAGAGACAAAGGTTGACAGTACCACTTTGGCTCCTTGTAGTTCTCTTTGTAAGATCTCCTATGATGTTGTTGACTAGATGAGTCTTATGGATTCTCATTGATGGAGTTTATTCAACTGGCATAGATGATTCCAGGTTAGCATTTCCATTGCTTCAGACTGATCCAACCCAGGTTGAGAGTTTAGAAAATAGTCAAAATGTTCAACATGAGGAGAAGTATCATGAGCGTCTTCTGTATGGGTTGTAGGAGCATCTCTAGTATCTATTCGCTCTTCCATAGGAACTTCTCCGGAAACATTGTCAAAATGTTCAACATGAGGAGAAGTATCATGAGCGTCTTCTGTATGGGTTGTAGGAACATCTCTAGTATCTATTCGCTCTTCCATAGGAACTTCTCCGGAAACATTTTGCTTTTCCACAGAAACTTCTCCGGAGTCATTTTGCTCTTCCGTAGAAGTTACAGGAACTTCTCCAGAATAATTTTGCTTTTCCATGGGAGTTACATGAACTTCTCTTGATGATAAGTAAGGACTTGAAACATTTCCAGTGTTTGCTGTATTCACTTGAGAGCATGGATCTGTTGAAGGGACAACATTCACATCTCCTGAGGCACCATGTTAATTTCCACATGTAGTGTCTACAGCTACTGCTGATGTGTTTCCACCCAAGGATGTGTGTATCCTTGGAGGATTAGCAGATAATGTTACTTCATACCTATTTTGATTCAATATGAGAATTTAACAGCTTCTCATATTGCTTGAAGCATTATAGGTGGTGCAACAACATTATAACCCAACCCATACCTGTTTTTTGATTCAATATGAGAATTTAACAGCTTCTCATATTGCTGAGATGATAATTGAAACTTCTGAAGTTTCATTTCAGTTGAAGCATGATGAGCCATGGATTCTGTTAAGGAAGTGGTCAGATGCTCAACTTGGCCTTTTAGGTTATAGTATTCAGAAACAAAATTTTCTAAATCCTATTGTAAAGAGTTAATTTTGATTTTATACAATTTATGTTCTCTAACATAGGATTCATTCAAAATCATAGTTTCTTTTACTTTATCAGCCAACTGTTGAGCATGGACTCAATAACCTTCAACTTCCTCAACACATGTTGATGAACACAACCTTTCTTTTACCTCTCTGGCCATTGGAGGAACTTTGTGTTCCATATGAGCCATTAATGCTTGATTCTCTTTGAAGACTTCTTTTTCATTCATACTCCAGTCACACGTTCCATCTTGAAGTATGATCAGCCTGACTCTTTTGAGTTGCTTGGTCCAACTTATTCATTGGTGGCTGGTGGGGATGTATTGATTAGTTGAGATTGTTTGTGCAGAGATCTTTAAGAGTTTGATTGTTGATGAGGTTCAGTCTCATGTTGTTGATGCTGCTGATGTTATCTCATCTCTGGATATGACTGTTGATTACATTCTCTAGAAAAATGTCCATAGAGATTGCACTTGAAGTATCTTACCTTTGATTTGTCAACACCAATCTTTGATGTTTTGCTGGCTATTGCCAAGTTCTTGTTTCTCCTGAGATATTGTTTTGCTCTATAAGAAATCATTGCCATCTGCCATTGTAGGCCCATTTCTTCCACTACATCAGGATGTAGTTCTTCTAAGTCTTGTTGGCAGATATTTACTGATGTTAGAGAGCTTCCAGATATGCTTGAAAACCAAAACTAAAAGCTACAAAGGTTGCTTTTTGTTCTTCAGAATCCAATATCACAGTGATTGTTTCCGACTGTTTGTTTGATTGTGAAGACTTTGCTGTTGCTGCAGTTTTATCTTTTGTATCAGCAGTTCTTCCTTTATCCTTTTGATTTTTACTTTGAGATGATTTCTTTGAGGGTTTAGAAGGGGGAAGGAATGGATAACCTACTTCATTAGATCCTGCAGTGTTCAAATGATCATAGTTAAATGATTTAGTTAGACCATCTATGTCAAACAACCATGATAAGCCTTTAACAGACTTAGTAAATACAAATTCATCAAAGGATACATTAGGAGTTTCTTCCACAATGTTATGTTGTGGAATATAAGTCCTAAAAGATTTAGATGTTGAAGAGTATCCAACAAAGAAATCATTATATGCTTTTTCTGGAAATTTTCCCAATGACTATTTTTTGTTTAAAACAGATACATGACATCCAAAGTCTTTAAGATATCTTATGTATGGTTTTCTTTTAAACAAGAGCTCATAAGGAGTTTTGTTATGTTCTTTGACAATTAATGTTCTGTTTTGAACATTGCATGCAGTATTCACAGCCTCAGCCCAAAAAGTGATGGGCAATTTTGTTATGGAGTTCTTGGTGCACTGGATTGCCTTGCAATACCTTTGCTCCTACAAAAGGAATCCATTTCAAAATTGACAAATTCAGTACCATTATCACTCCTAAAAATTTTAACTTTTGTATCAAGTTGATTCTCAATCTTGATCACAAAGTCCATTAATATTTCTGACGTTTCACTTTTTTGTTTTAAGAAAAAGACCCATGTGAATGTTGTGAAATCATCAACTATCACCTAAAAATATTGCCTTTCTCCTATGCTCATCACATTGGTAGGACCAAACAGATCCATGTGAAGCAATTTGAGTGGTGTAGTATTAGTATTGATAATTTTGGATTTATGTGACACTCTATGTTATTTTCCTTTGTAACAAGAAGAACAGTGAGTTGAACTATGAAACTCTTTGTTTGGCAATCCAATGATCAGGTCATTTTTCATCAATTTATTCATGTTCTTCATGTTAGAATGGACAAGCCTTCTATGCCATAATTGAGATACATCTTCTCATAGCTTAGATAGAAGGCATGTTTCATGTTTTGTGAGTGATGTGTTGTTCATCTCCAAAACATAAGTGTTTCCTTTTCTTGCTGCTTTGAGGAGGACCCATTCTTCTGAACATTAAATCCTGGCTTAAAAATGTAACAATTAGTATTATCAAGCAATGTGGTATAATTTTGATCACAAATTTGAGACACACTTAGTAAATTATACTGTAAATTTTCATAATAATTTACTTTCTCAAATTTGAGCAAACCATTTGTTATCATTCCTTCACCAACAATTTTACCTCCCTTTTTATCCCCACCAAATGCCACATAAGAAGCATTTTTATGTTTAAAGTCATGGAGAAGTGAACAGTTTCCTATCATATGCCTGGAACAACCACTGTCAACATACCACTTGTTGTTAGCTCTCTAATATTGTTCCTGCATTCAAAATAAATCAGTTAGAATTGACAACCCAAGGCTTAATGATCTTGGGTTTGTTAACTGTTAGGATCAGTGATCTATGTTTGATTGATTAGAGAGTATTGCAGCGGAATTCGAACAACGAATTAAACAATTCACAAGAACACAATTGATATTCAATGTAACAGTAAATGGTTATAGAAAAAGAGAATTCTACAAAAGAGATATTTCATTCATATGCTTTCGTGGTAGCTCAATGTCACACATTACAATTAGGTCAACATTCCTTATATAGGATATATGACGTCTGCTGATGTCACTTGATAGTGACATCTAACAGAATTATTGAAACTACTGAAACTATGCAAACTACTGAGAAAGTTCTCAAATACTGATTACGTCTCAGAGAATGCTAAGTACAAGAAACATAAAACTACTGAAACTAAACTACTGAAACTATAACTACTGCAAAGTAAATTACAAGTACTGAAAGGAAACCATCACAACTACTAAAGTTGATAACTTCAGCTGTTGTGACAACTACTGATCACTTTGGTCTTTAGTCTTTGTTCTTTAGACTTTGTTCTTCAGACTTTTAGTTTCAAACTTTGTCTTCAGCTGATAGCTTCAGACTTTGTCTTCATTTCTTTACTTTCAGACTTTGTCTTTAGTAGTAGTCTTCAGTTCTTGTCTTCAGACTTTGTCTTTAGACCTTGTAATCAGCTGATGTCTTCAGCTGTTGTGATCTTCTTCAGCAGTTGTAATGTCTTTGGGACTTAGAGGTTTTTCTGATCAGGCTTATTGGTTCTTTTGGTCCAACATTAACAATGTCTAAAATTTTTACTCCTTCATGACTTAATCTTGAAGTTTCAGTATTAATTTCATATCTAGTTGATTCAGTTTGATTTGATGGTGGTGAGGATGATTCTGTTGAAGCTGATGCAGAAGCTTTGGAGTCTTCTTTCTTAATTGATTCTTCCTTCACCTTATCTTTCTTTGGTTGATATTTTGATTTAGAAGATGAACCTACACTTTTGAAGGTTTCATCATCTTTTGCTTTTGATTGAGACACATGTGATCCCTTTTCAAAATGATCAAAGAAATTATCACTAATGATTGAATTCTTCTCAGTCAAGTCCACCTTTTGTGAGGTGTTTTGGATTGGCTTGATGTTGTTTTCTTCACCAATTTAGCATCTTCAAAAGATTTCTTCTTTGGTTTTGACTTTTGCTTTTGATTTACCTTTTTTTGCTTGAATCATCTTGACTTTCAGTAGATTGAGAGTCTGATTCTGTCAAATCAGTTTTTGACTTCTTTGTACTTTTGCTTTTGTTCTTTTTGTTAAAATAGCATTCTTGAATGGAATGATTATTTTTGTTGCAAATAGCACAGAATTTGTTAAAGTAACACTCTGAAGTCATGTGTTTGTTCGTATTGCATATGGAACAGTAACAGCTGAAGTAGCAGTCTTCTGTATTGTGATTTGTCATATCACGTCCCTTGCAATACATTTCTTCATATTCTTCTTCAGGCTCATCTTTCTTCTTTTTCTTTTTCAGTTTGGGAGCCTTTGTTTCCTCTTTTGAAGAATTTGATTTGTTCTTGTTGTTCTTTGAAGTATCATCAATTGAATCTTTCTTGTCCTTTGATGACTTTTGTTGCTTCAGACTCAACATCTTTTGTCTGTTAACAGCTTCTCTTTTTGGTACCTAGCACTTGGCTCTGATACCACCTGTGAATCCAAGGATCGCATTCAGGAATTATCAGTGTTGGTCGAAGACAAGTCAACGTTTGCGGAATCAACGTTGGCTTGGCTTAATTGTTTGGTATTAAATTTCAATATCAATGAAGATTCAAGAACACACTAACAGAAACACAATTAATGAATAATATGTATTTTATTAAAATATGTTAATGATTACAAAATGATGAATGAATGATATCAAAATTTGTTATGAATAATGTCACGGCTGCTAGGGTTTGATTGAGTGAATTGATGTGATGTTCGCTGTTTGTGGAATTGTTGTATTGCTATTGTTGTTGCCGTTCAATCAATCGTCTCATCAATCATCCTTGAATCAAAACCTAGGATCCATATATATACAATGATGTTTCTGTTATAGGAAACACCGGATCTCTTGGGATTTGATTTGTTTCAGTTAAGGAATCATCGGATTTCTTGGAATTCGCATAACTGCCTTGGTGACTTGTTGACTTGTAACACTTGTATTATACAAGTGTTTGGACTCCGCAAGAATAGTGTCTTCCGTAGGAATTTGTTCTTCTGTAGAAGTCTTGTTCTTCCGTAGATGATTTGTTCTTCCGTAGGAATCTTGTTCTTCCGTGTTGGACCAAAAGAACCAATGAGCCAAGATCAGAAAACCTCTAAGTCCCACATGGTATCACAACTGCTGAAAGCTTCATCAGCAGTTTGACAAGTGCTGAAGACTTCAACAGCTGAAGATCAAATGCTGAAAACTTCAACAGCTGAAGAACTAAAGTGCTGAAGTACAACAGCTGAAGAACACAAGTACTAAAGCTGAATAGCTGAAGAACACAAGTACTGAAGCTGAACAGCTGAAGAACACAAGTGCTGAAGCTGAAAGACCAAAGTACTGAAGTACAACAGCTAAAGAGTTTACAAGTGCTAAAGATCAACAACTGATGTACAAAGTCTGAATACAAAGACTGAAGACATCAGCTGATGATATCTACTGAAGTCATCAGCTCATGAAACATCTGAAGTTCAAAGTCTGAAGATCAACTACTGAAGTTTCAGTAGTTTGTCACAACTGCTGAAGAGTACTTCTTCAGTAGTTGTGATATCAGTAGTTTTATATTTTTAGTTTCAATAGTTTTGTAAAACGACTGAAGAGCTTGTTCTTCAGTCGTTGTAGTTTCAGTAGTTTTATGTTTTTCAGTAGTTATAACAACTGATAACACTTAGCATTTTTTGTAAGGAGATGTCAGCTGTTTTGACATCTTCAGTAGTTGTGTTTCAGTTGTAATAAATCTGTTAGATGTCACTATCAAGTGACATCAGCAGACGTCACATCTCTTATATAAGAGGTGTCGACCTAATTGTAATTGTGACATTCTGTTACCACGAAAGTGAATATTGAATGAAATATATTTGCAGAAATTCTCTCTCTATAACCGTCTTTGTTCTTTATTGAATATCGTTTCGTTCTTGTGAATCGACTAATTCGTTGTTCGATTTCCGCTGCTATACTCTTTAATCAATCAAACATAGATCACTGATCCTAACATTCCGAAGCTGATATGTTCTTCCGTAGGAATTCTTGTTCTTCTGCAGCAGATTTGTTCTTCTGTAGGAATCTTGTTCTTCAGTTCTGGTTGTTCATCCGGCAGAGGATCTTCGGATGTAATTTTACTTGTAAGAAACATATCTACGAAAGAACAAAACGTTCAATCGTAGATGTTTCTTACACTTGGTCAAATTCAGAAATTGACCAAGTATCATGTTCGTACCTGCAACCATACATAAATCAACACACATATAAATGGGGTAACCTATATATAGAATGCATACACAATAATGAATTACAACCATTCATTACTGATATTAATTCAAGTACTAAGCCTATACAAAATTGACTAGATCTACTGATCCTAGACCTAACAAGGTATCTTTCTTGGATATAGTATACCAGACAAGAGAGTTTATAACAACTCAACAGGTCAAGTAGAAGTATGGTGCAATGTTGATGTCCAAAGATACACCACCCCCTACTGGAAAAGGACCTTCCTTCTTCTTTGATTATGATGGATTTTTTAAGTCCTTCAATCTATCACCCTCTCATCCTGATGACGAGTTATCTAATACAATGATGTACGATGTTCTGAACACTCCTCCACCAGACTCGACATCATTGGCTCCATTAGATGATACTTCAGCCTCCAGGGGGAGAGCTTGAAGTAAGTGATTCTACCTCTGATGATGAGGCTGTTGAGACTACAAATGTGGACCAGAAGGAACATGTTCCCACTAATGAAAGTACACAAGCATTTAATCTTGATGCCACTGACACTTCTGAACCTCATACTCCAATAGCCACGGATACTAAACCTGGGATTTAAAAATCTGGACACTGAAGTAGTTGTTCCCACCACTCCAGACCTCGAATTAGCTGAAAATGGTGAAACAGGTAAAACAGGAATACACCAATAGCCAGATGAACAACAGATTCCTACTTGAGCGCTTTTCCTGCTTGATATCTGAGCTGAAAATGGTGAAACAGGAATACACCAATAGCCAGATGAACAACAGATTCCTCAGATCACTGCCTGAGAGATGGGACACATACACTATTGTTCTATGCTCCAGTGCAAATCTGGATGGTCTATCTCTCACCCAACTTCATGGGAAACTGCTTACATTTGAAAGAGAGATAGAGCAGAGGAGGAAACTGTCCTCATCAGGAAAGCTCACTGATGACTTTGTACCAGGGAATACTGCCTTGGTTGGTCATGAGTCAGAATATGCTGCATCTGAAAGCAATTATGATGAGCATATAGATTTCTCTTCAAATAGTTCTGATCATTCATTTTTGGTATTGAGAGTCATTCTGGCAGTAATAGTGATAATTTATGCTTCATCATGGATGATCTGAAAGGAATAGCTGATGATGATCTAGAAGAGATGGATATTCTGAGCCAAATGGCACTGATTAATATCAGATCTCAGAAGTTCTATAAGAGAACTGGCAGGAAATTTCCTGGACTCTCTGGCAAAACCAAAGTTGGTTTTGATAAGAGTAAGTTGAGGTGTCACAAATGCCAAAGGCTACGACACTTTGCAAGAGAGTGTAGATCAACTGGATCTAACTCCTCTGCACCCTTTGTGACTTTTCCTAGTACTAGTCCACAAAACAGAGGGCAACATCATACTGGTTCTGGTCATTATTCACATCCTAGATCTCCTGCATACTTTGTTCCCCAGGGTCAAATGTCATATCCTTATCCCTGTTATTATGTGCCTCAACCAAATCCTGTTCAAGCTCCAATTGCATAACAACCACAAGCATTGCCTGAACCACAGCCTTCCCAATCTCATCAACAAACTCAACCTCAACAACACAGCTTCTTCACCCCAGGAGTTATTGACTGGAGCAGTTTACCAGATGACTTGTCTGGTCATGAACAACTGTTCTCAGGTGCTGGTCAACATGGTGGTGAAAGTCCATTTGGAAATCTAGCTCTTATGGCTTTGGATTCTGCTGATACTTCATCTTCTAATGCCTCTACGCCAAAGGTATCACAGGTATCCTCTGAGGCAAAAGCCAAATTATGTTCAGAAACATGCATAGCAGCATTTGCATCTATTAGAGAAGCAAATGTAGCTTTAATCAACAAGAACATTAAGTTAGAACAAATAATTTCCAAAAACAAAGCTGAATTTGAGTATGTGCTTAATGATAAAAATGATGAGATTTACAAATTGAAATGCCAAATAACTGATGATAAGGCTAGGGAAGAGATACTTCTAGAGAAGTATAAAGATCTCAAAGAAACCCTTGCAGTTACCCAGGTAGAGTGTGATAGATGGGTACAATCATGCAAAGGTTTTGAAATGCTTCTTAGTAAGCAATCTGCTTCCAATGTGAAGTTTGGCATTGGTTACAATCACACTGCTCCACCTACAGATTTTACTCCAAGAGCAGAGGTAGAATCTGATGGTGAGAGTAATAACCAATCCATCTCATCATGTGATCTACTTTTTGATACAGCACAATCAGAAGTAGAAGTCAGCATCAAGCCCTCTCAGAACCTATCAGCTGATGTTGATGGTTCAAATGCTGACACTCACATGATCAATGAGTTGATCAACTCAGGAGTTAATTCTGATAGTCTTGAAAGGACTAGAGAGCAGGATTTAACACCTGAAGTCAAACTCCAACTACTGCCAGTACTGAAGAGAAGAAAACTGCCAGTAGAAAGAGTTTGAAGACTACTAAAGAGGCAATCAAGAAAGCAAACAATGCTTCCAAAGCACTGAAGAACAAGTCTTCAGTTGCTTCACCCTCTCTAGTTGATGATCAACCTAAGATGAAGAAGAAACCATGTGAAGTATGTGGTTTGTTCAATCATCTTACAAATGATTGTTGGTACAAAAGAGGTTCCAAACTCAAACAAAAAGAAGAAATTAAAGAGAAAATGGTAAAAATGAAAAATGAGTTTGAGACCACATTTGTATCAGCAACATAAAATCCTGTAACCCTTAAGTCCTCAAAGAAATCCAAAAAGGAAGGGGTTAAACAGGTGACAGCTCAGAGTGCTCAGAAGAAGAAGGTGCAACATAGGAACTTATCAAACTCCACTGGCAATGTGTCTCATGAGCTGAAAGCTTTATCACAAAATCAGACACAACTGTTATGATGGTTCAACATCTGTTGGGTAGAGTTAACCAACTAGATGCTCCTATGTTGAAACCACAGAAAAGGAGATCCAAGCCAAAGGATTCCTCTTCTTCACCATCTTCTTCCTCTCAGCTGTTGTTTCAAATAAACCTTTTAGTTTACCATCTATTGATGAGACCAGGCCCAAAACCAAAAAGGTTTGGGTCTCCAAAACTAACTGATTGTTTATTATTGCAGGGTTCTCCAACATGCCAAAGTAGCATCTGGTATGTAGACAGTGGGGGTCTATGCACATGACTGGGAACAGCTCTCTTCTTCATGACTACTCTCAAGGAAAGAAGGGATTTTTTTCTTTTGGCAATGATGCTGGGGGTTACATCATTGGTAATGGCTTTGTCTCTAATGGAGAAATCAAATTTGATGATGTTAATCATGTGGAAAATCTCAAGTACAATCTCTTGAGTGTGAGTCAAATGTGTGATAAAGGCCATGTTGCTCTTTTCACCAGTCAGAACTGTAGGATTCTGTCATCCAAAGTTTTGCACTTGATTGACAAGGTGTAGGATGATCACACTCTCCTGAGAGCCAACAGGACAGGAAGAGTGTATGCCTTACATCTTTCCAAGAATAGATCTCAAAGGCAATCCTTGCCTATTTTCCAAAGCCTCTTCTCAAGAATGTAAACTGTGGCAAAGAAGGCTGGGTCATGTTAATTTCAAAAATATGAATCAGCTTACCCACAATAGTTTAGTCAGAGGCTTACCAATAAAGGAGTTCCATTGTGATGAAACCTGCACTGCTTGTTTAAAAGGAAAACACACAAAGTCTCATTCCCTCCTATTGAAGAGCCTAAGTCCACTGCCTGCTTGCAATTACTGCATATGGATCTATTTGGTCCTGTGAGAGTGATGAGCATGGCCAAGAAGAAATACTGTCTGGTAATTGTGGATGATTACTCCAGATTTGTATGGACTTTCTTTCTACATTCAAAGGATGAGGTTGCTCAGAAGGTTATTAACTTTGTGTTGTATATTGAGAAGCAGTATTCCCTTCCAGTCAAGTGTATCAGGAGTGATAATGGAACTGAATTCAGAAACCATACACTTGATGACTTCTATCTCTCAAAGGGAAGGCAGTTTAGCATCCCAAGGACTCCAGAACAAAATGGAGTAGTGTAGAGAAAGAACAGGACCCTCATTGAAGCTGCAAGGTCCATGCTGGCTGATTCTAGTTTGCCACTGACCTTTTGGGCTGAAGCTGTCAACACAGCTTGCTATGTGCAAAATAGAGTTTTAAGAAATCAAAGGTTGATGAAGACTCCATATGAAGTTCTCCATCATTTGGATCCTCTAATTTCATTTTTCAAAGCATTTGGGTGTCCCTGTTTCATTCTCAACACAAAGGATCAACTCCATAAATTTGATCCTAAGGTGGATGCTGGGTATTTTGTTGGTTATTCATCTACTTGCAAGGCATACAGAGTCTTCAACTGCAGAACAAAGATAGTTGAAGAGACTTTGCATGTGAAGTTTAATGAATCTCCTTTGGACAAGATTCCACAAAACCCTGTGGAGTTGTTTGATTTGGACATACTGCAATATGTTCCTTATCAACCTCCAGCTGTTGCAGATCCTGTGGCTAAATCATCTTCTGCAGCATGTCTTCCACCTGGTGGTATTGATGATGATGATGATAATATCAATACTCACCTATTCAAGTTTAGTGACCAACTGCCTGTGTCTACTAAACTTGATGTTCCTGTAGCTTGAGCAGTTCCATCCACAACAAATGCTGATGAGATCTATGTTTCCTCTACATCTTTTGAGTTACCATTTACTTCTTGGTTTCAAGAGTCTACATCAACATCTGCTGCTGCTAAAGTTCTACAAACACTTGCACAGATCTCATTGTTTATCAAGAACTGAAGAATCTCCCCATGTCTCAGATTATTGGTGATATCAATGCTGGTGTTTCAACCAGAAGTCAATTGTCCAACTTCTGCTTCTATGCTCTCTTCATCAGTCAGCTAGAGCCAAAGAACTACCATGTTGCTTTGAGAGACAATGGATGGGTTGAAGCTATGCAGCTTGAGCTACTTCAGTTCAAGTAACAGCAAGTGTGGGAAGTTGTTCCTCTTCCCCCAGGTAAGTGTGCAATAGGCACTAAATGGCTGTTTAGGAATAAAACCGATGAAAATGGGCTTATTGTTAAGAACAAGGCTAGACTGGTTGTACAAGGGTTTTCACAAGAAGAAGGTATTGACTATGATGAAACCTTTGCTCGTGTAGCCAGACTAGAGGCAATCAGATTGTTCATATCCTATGCTGCATTCCACAATCTTAAAGTTTTCCAAATGGATGTCAAAAGTGCATTTTTATATGGTAAAATAAAGGAAGAAGTTTATGTGTGTCAACCACCAGGCTTTGAGGATAATAAACATCCTGAATGGGTGTACAAACTTGATAAGGCTCTTTATGGGTTGAAACAAGCTCCTAGAGCCTGGTATGAGACACTCTCTACTTTTCTTTTAAGAATAATTTCACTAGAGGCTCCATTGATAAAACTTTGTTTATTAAGAAGGTGGATCAGCATAAGCTACTTGTTCAGATTTATGTTGATGATATTATTTTTGCATCCTCTGATCCCTAGTTGTGTGATGATTTTACAACATTAATGAAAAAGAGGTTTGAAATGAGTGCAATGGGAGAATTACAGTTCTTTCTAGGCTTGCAAATCAAACAAAAGGCTGATGGAACTTTTATTCATCAGTCAAAATATACAAAAGATCTTTTGAATAAGTTTGATTTACAAAACTGTAAGCCCAGTTCTACTCCCATGTGCAACACCACACAACTGGATGCTGATCAGAAAGGTAAAGCTGTTGATGAAACGCTTTACAGATGTATGATTGGGTCCTTGATGTATTTAACAGCTTCTAGACCAGATATTATTTTTGCTACATGTGTTTGTGCTAGATTTCAGGCTGCTCCTAAAGAGTCTCATTTGATTGCAGTCAAGAGAATCTTTAGATATTTGCAAGGTACACAATCTCTGGGTTTATGGTATTCCACTAGACACTCTTGCAAATTAGTTGATTTTTCAGATAGTGACTATGCAGGGTGGAAGTTAACTAGAAAGTCAACTTCTGGTGGTTGTCAATTCCTAGGCAACTGTTTGATTTCTTGGCAGAGTAAGAAACAAACATCTGTTGCTACATCAACTGCTGAGGCCGAGTACATTGCTGCTGCAAGTTGCACCTCTCAGGTACTCTGGCTTCAGAACCAACTTCTGGATTATGGCATTACAGAGACTAAGACTCCATTGTTAATGGATAGTGCTTCAGCTCTGTGTATTGTCAAAAATCCAGTCCAGCACTCTAGGACCAAACATATAGAGATCAGACATCATTTTATTCGGGATTGCTTTGAAAAAGGTCTGATTGATCCTAAGTTTGTGCCTAGTGCTGATGAACTTGCAGATATTTTTACTAAGCCTTTGGATAGTTCTACTTTCCAAAACCTTGTGTTAAGGCTTGGTATGCTGCATCTAGAATAAGTGACAACTACTGATGATTTCAGTAGTAATTACTAGTGATCATTGGTACCCATGTCACATATAAGTACTGATGAGTCCTTTCCCCTTCAGTAGTTTTTATAACTACTGATGGCTAAATGCCTCACAAGTACTGAAGTACTTTATCTGTTCCAAACTACTGATGTAGTTAAAACTACTGATGTAGTTACAACTACTGAAATCAGTATAAACAGATAAGTACTGATGTCCTATGAAACACCTGAAAATCAGATGCAAAGTCTGATGAGTAAGTGTTGAGGACAGCATGAAACAGCTGAAAGGCTATGAATTGACGAAAACTACTGAAGAGAACTTTCTCTTCAGTTGTTTCAACAACTGCTGTTTCATTCTAAACAACTGAAGCAAAACCATGTCTTCAGTAGTTTTTATAACTACTGATGACTAATACCAAGTCTTCAGCTGTTTACAACAACTAATGACAAAACCACTATCTTCAGTAGTTTCACAACTACTGATGACAAACACCAATTCCTCAGTTGTTTCATCATCTGAAGTCAAAACCACGGTCTTTAGTAGTTTTCTAACTCCTGATGCCTAACACCACGACTTCAGCTGTTTCAACCTCTGAAAGGGGAATACCATGTCAACAGTCGTTTAAAACTACTGATGACTAACACCAAATCCGTCAGTCGTTTTCTAACCCGTACCCTATAAATATCCCTGACCTAATCCTTCAAAGCTTCATCTTCTTCAAACTTAACGTTCCTCTCCAAAACTTCTCTCTTCTAAATGGCGTCCATGCAAATCAAACCGCGACACAACTGTGTAGCCTACCTTACTAAATCGCCTGTCTGGGCTAAGTTCGATACTGCTATCGATCTTATGGTTCAGTCACAATACCAAATGGCATTTCTTCTCAATCCCATACTACATGCCGAATCCCTCCAACAGTTTTGGATGAACGTCACCATTACCACTGGGGAGAACAACACACCATCTCTCCAGTCGGTCGTCAACAACAAAGAAGTGGTCATCACTCCCGAAATAATCCGCCAAATTCTACATCTGGATGATGCCATTTCTCCTGCTGGATATCCCAAGGGCACTACTGATCTATCCTTTGCCCAACATGGATATCAGGGAAATCTTAGTGCCTCCACTATCATGAAGAAACACTTCCATGACGCTGAACGCCTAATTTTTCACATGGTGAATGTATGTTTGGCTCCTAAGACTTCGTCTTGGGATCAAATGTCGACAAAGTGGCAGCAGGTAATGTATTCTATTCTTGAGCAACAGCCGTTAAATTTTTCAGAAATAATATTTTCGGAGCTCAAGGATATGGCTCAAAAACTAACTGCTAACCGTTGGATATTATATCCACGGTTCATAATGGCCATCATTACAAACCAGCTTCACGCTGAGGAACTTATGGCCTTGGAATCCCTGCTACGGCTGTTCTGCCAGAAGTATACTCCCGGCACAACTCTGACCATACACTCAAATTGGCTGCCAAGCTGCGCAAACCCACGCAGCTGGAACCCACAGCCACCACCTCCAAATCAAAAGTCCCCACCAAACCCACCAAAAAGAAACCCAAAACGGCTACTCAGGGAAATGAGTCCCCTGAGGATGCCCCTGCAACACAAACGCAGGAGATATCCACTGGTCAAAACCCCCTAGTGGATATAAGGACTCTTCCAGCCATAGCCGCTCAGGATTCCTCTCAACAGGAGCCTGCAGCAACCACACAAGGGGTACCCACACATCTGGGATCTTCCTCACTTGAGGGGATTGCCATTGAAGAGCACCTTCCTCCCCAGGTGCACACTGCTTCTATCCCTTCATCCCATGCAACCGCCCCCCACAGCCCAACATTGATCGTTGCACAAGTGCTGACTCAATTGCACTCCTCACCCCCTCCCCAGATACCACTTACTACTGGGAACACCTCTACCATTGAGGGGGAGGAACAAAGTGCAATTGAGAACCCACAGCACAGGGGTTTACCATTTCTTTCTCCTGGTGTAGATAGGGAGATTAGAATATCTAGTGAGGCTGCCACCTCTTCTGAATAAGCACATGATCAGAATGAGGCTGGTAACATTGCTAAGACCTCACTAGAGGCAACAGCTGATGATGGACATAGTCCTGAAGCTGGAAGTCCCCAGTACCAAGAAAAAGGGGCACATGCTACAACTGGTCTACACCTAGTGCATGTACATCCTGCTCCAAGTAGGAGGTCAGGTGATTCAGCTTCTGCTGATTATGACCTGGGCTTTTTCTATGATGTTCTTGCCCAGAACACAATCGTTGAGGAGGAAGTCAGTAGGCTGCAAAACCTACTTGACCAACTCTCACAAGGAGAAAGACCATCTGCCTCCACCAACCCACAGATGGCACCTTCAGTTGAAGGTTCCCCAAACACTGAGCCACTCCCAACAACTCAGCCACCTGCCTCTGCTTCTGGCACTATTTCTCAGGAACAGAACCCTCCTGAACAAATAGTTGCTGACCTTCAAAATTCCCTCCCTCTCATCACACCCATAATCACTGACATTGTGACTAAAGCCATTGATGAGAGGCGTTCCTCAACTTTACAACCTTTGATTGATGCTGCTGTGCAAAAGACACTTTCTGCGGTACAAACCCCTACCACCAATGCATCCAAAAAGGGGAAGAGTACTGCAGTGAAAGAAAAGAAGAGGAAAAGACCAGAGGATGAGAAGGCCCCAGAGCAAGCCCAAGAGGTGGAAAAAGAAAAGCAACAACTGATCACCTATAAACAAAAGAAAAGTGCTGATGATCAACCTACTGCTGAAGAAAAATCCTTGGACGAGCTGGTAAAAGATGCTGATGATACACACAGCCGATCCATGGATAAAATCATTGAGCAACTCTTCAGGCAAGGTTTTGATACAGCCACATTGGATAGTGAAATCAGGAGGTTGGAAGTGCAAGAGATTCAAACCCGATGGGCTGGGTATGATGCACTTGAAAAGGAGAGATTGGAGATCATGATCCGTTTTATTGCCAAATACTTAGGAAGATCTTTGATGGAGATTCGTGCGTGGAGCAGAGACAGTATTCTGGCTATAGCCACCAGAATCTGTCTGTCTGAGCAATTCCACAAAGGGATTATCATCGAAGCCCTTGATGAGGCTGGGGCTGGTAAAAGGTTTGAAATGGCAAAACTTACAAAGGCTAAACTCACAACAAAGATGCTGGAACAACCTTCCCTTCCACCCACTCAAAAACAGCCTACCCCTCAAATCTCCAAACCAATCTCTAAGCCCAAATCCAAACAACCACAATCACAACCCTCAAAACCAACTCCCTCACCATCTAAACCAATAGCCGATGATGCACCTAAGAAAAAGAAGAGAAGGGTGTTGAGGCTAGAAGAAGAAGAAGAGGAGGATGATGTGGAAGAAGATAGGATGCCTCTGTCTGCAGTCCTAACACTGGCGAAAGCCAAACCTATGCCCATCACTCCCACCTCACAGATGGATGTTGTGAGAGTAAAAATTGAAGAAGAGGAGCAGTAAAAGCTTCATGATGATGAAATGCTGAAAAGCATTGACAAAACCTATGCTGCCTCCTCATCAATTATCAGCATGAAGAAAGAAGCTCTGAGATTGTACACTCTCGCCAACACATTTCAATGTCTGAAAGAAAGGGTGAGAGTATGGCCTGATCCGAGGGTGGCTCACAGGATTGTAAAGAAAGACATTCCTTCGAGATACAAGGGTCAAGTCAAGAGGATCGTAGATGAAGAGATCACAGTGGCCCTTGTAGTATCACCCTGGGAGATTGTCAAAGATTTCAAGAAGGCCTACGAGACTAAACAACCACCCCAGAAGATGCTACAGAACAGGATTATCAAAAAGGGGTTAGTCTACAAGAGGCATGAGAACTTCAAATAGAATGAGCTAAGTCTGCTACTCGAAGGGAATCATCCTGATGAGTTTGCATATAGAAAAATTACAACTGTTGAGCTCAAGAACGGCAAACAGGCCAAGTACATCTCAGAGTTGTATGGGCGAGAAGGATTATTTGATGGTGAAGCCGAGAACCTGACCATGGAAGAACAAATCATGTTTCTCAGAGCCTACACCAGAGAATCCTACAGGCTCATACACGGGAAGTAGATCTCATGGATGGGATAACAACTCTGTGTCTAGTTCCCCAAAACAGAGTTCCCATTCATATCTTGCCAAACAAATATCAGAGACTTCTTCCCAGGCCGGAGCTTATATGGGTCATCTTCTCTACTGATCAAGAAGGAAAAAGACCAACCTTTTGCCAACAATAAGTGGGATAATAAATAAATTAGAGGTTTTGGCTGCATTGGTTCAGGGGGAGTTTGTTGGACCAAAAGAACCAATGAGCCAAGATCAGAAAACCTCTAAGTCCCACATGGTATCACAACTGCTGAAAGCTTCATCAGCAGTTTGACAAGTGCTGAAGACTTCAACAGCTAAAGATCAAGTGCTGAAAACTTCAACAGCTGAAGAACTAAAGTGCTGAAGTACAACCTGAAGAACACAAGTACTGAAGCTGAACAGCTGAAGACACAAGTACTGAAGCTGAACAGCTGAAGAACACAAGTACTGAAGCTGAACAGCTGAAGAACACAAGTGCTGAAGCTGAAAGACCAAAGTACTGAAGTACAACAGCTGAAGAGTTTACAAGTGCTGAAGATCAATAACTGATGTACAAGGTCTGAAGACAAAGACTGAAGACATCAGCTGATGATATCTACTGAAGTCATCAGCTGATGAAACATCTGAAGTTCAAGTCTGAAGATCAAGTACTGAAGTTTCAGTAGTTTGTCACAACTGCTGAAGAGTACTTCTTCAGTAGTTGTGATATCAGTAGTTTTATATTTTTAGTTTCATAGTTTTGTAAAACGACTGAAGAGCTTGTTCTTCAGTCGTTGTAGTTTCAGTAGTTTTATGTTTTTTAGTAGTTATAACAACTGATAACACTTAGCATTTTTTGTAAGGAGATGTCAGCTGTTTTGACATCTTCAGTAGTTGTGTTTCAGTTGTAATAAATTGTTAGATGTCACTATCAAGTGACATCAGCAGACGTCACATCTCTTATATAAGAGGTGTCGACCTAATTGTAATTGTGACATTCTGTTACCACGAAAGCGAATATTGAATGAAATATATTTGCAGAAATTCTCTCTCTATAACCGTCTTTGTTCTTTATTGAATATCGTTTCGTTCTTGTGAATCGACTAATTCGTTGTTTGATTTCTGCTGCTATACTCTTTAATCAGTCAAACATGGATCACTGATCCTAACATTCCGAAGCTGATATGTTCTTCCGTAGGAATTCTTGTTCTTCTGCAGCAGATTTGTTCTTCTGTAGGAATCTTGTTCTTCAGTTCTGGTTGTTCATCCGGCAGAGGATCTTCGGATGTAATTTTACTTGTAAGAAACATATCTACGGAAGAACAAAACGTTCAATCGTGGATGTTTCTTACACTTGGTCAAATTCAGAAATTGACCAAGTATAATGTTCGTACCTGCAACCATACATAAATCAACACACATATAAATGGGGTAACCTATATATATAATGCATACACAATAATGAATTACAACCATTCATTACAGATATTAATTCAAGTACTAAGCCTATACAAAACTGACTAGATCTACGGATCCTAAACCTAACAAGGTATCTTTCTTGGATATAGTATACCAGACAAGAGAGTTTATAACAACTCAACAGGTCAAGTAGAAGTATGGTGCAATGTTGATGTCCAAAGATACACCACCCCCTACTGGAAAAGGACCTTCCTTCTTCTTTGATTATGATTGATTTTTTAAGTCCTTCAATCTACCGCCCTCTCATCCTGATGACGAGTTATCTAATACAATGATGTACGATGTTTTGAACACTCCTCCACCAGACTCGACATCATTGGCTCCATTAGATGATACTTCAGCCCTCTAGGGGGAGAGCTTGAAGTAAGTGATTCTACCTCTAATGATGAGGCTGTTGAGACTACAAATGTGGACCAGAAGGAACATGTTCGCACTAATGAAAGTACACAAGCATTTAATCTTGATGCCACTGACACTTCTGAACCTCATACTCCAATAGCCACGGATACTAAACCTGGGATTTAAAAATCTGGACACTGAAGTAGTTGTTCCCACCACTCCTAGACCTCGAATTAATGTATATCAACCCCTGGACAACATCATTGGGGATGTTCTATCAGGAGTTCAGGCATGAAATTAGCTATACTCAGCTGATTAATACGTAGTCATGGAAAAAGGTTATCTACACGATGGTGCTTATCGATGTTTTGTGTCTCAATTTGACCAAAAATATGCAAGTGAAGCCTTAAACGATGAGGCATGGATTAGTGCTATGCAAAAAGAACTCCTTCAGTTTAAGAAGTTAGGAGTATGGACTCTTGTGGATAGACCCAAAGGTGTTAAAGTGATTGGAATAAAGTGGGTTCTTAAGTGCAAGAAAGATGACCAAGGGGTCATAATCAGAAACAAGGCTTGGCTTGTCATTCAATGGTTTAGACAAGTAGAGGGCATTGACTACAATGAATTGTTTGCACCTGTGGTAAAGATTGAAGCAATACGTATATTCTTAGCCTATGCATCCTATATGAAGATCAATGTTTATCAGTTGGATGTGAAAAGTGCATTCCTTCATAGTGAAATCCATGAAATGGTGTACGTCAGCCAACCTGAAGGAGTTGAGGATCCTTATCATCGAGATAGAGTTTAGAAATTGGCAAAGCTCTCTACAGGCTTCACCAAGCTCCACGAGCCTGGTTTGAGAAACTCTCTACTCATCTGGTGAAACATGGATTTTGCAAAGGGGTTATTAACTGCACGATGTTCATCAAAGAAAAGGATGGTGATTTACTACTAGTACAGATATATGTGGATGACATAATCTTAGGTTCCAAAAATGAAGAATTGTGTAAAGAATTTGAATTGGTGATGAAAGTTGAGTTTGAGATGAGTGCCATAGGAGATATGAAGTTTTTTCTTGGGTTACATGTGGATCAGACACCAAATGGAATTTTCATGCATCAGTCCAAATATGTAGGGGATATCCTTGATTGGTTCAACATGGAGAATACAACTCCTGCTGGAACACCACTTTCCACGAACCACGATGTGGTACGCGACGAAAATGATGACATGGTAGATGCCACTATGTACAGAGGAATGATCGGATCTCTAATGTACCTCATAGCCACTCGTCCTGATATAGTGTATGCCATGTGTCTTTGTTCTAGATATCAAGCTACACCAAAAGTAAATCATCTAATTGTGGTTAAAAGGATCTTTTGTTATCTGAAGGGTACTCTAACACTCGGGTTGTGGTATGCTCATGATGATGACTTTGAGCTTATAGCGTATAGTGACTTGGATTATGGTGGTTGCAAGATGAATTACAAGTCAACATCAGTGGGATGTTAGTTCTTTGGAAGATGATTCGTCACCTGGCAGTGTAAGAAGCAGACTTTGTTGCTCTGTCAACATGTGAAGCTAAATATGTTGCTGCTGCTCCCAAATCATTTGGATTCAACAGCAAATGCGAGACTACGGTTTGCAATTTTCTAACGCCCCTATGTTTGTTAATAATTCTGCTGCAATTATTGTCACTAAAAATCTAGTCCAACACCTAAAAACTAAAAACATCAATATTAAATATCACTTTATACGTGACTGTTTTAAAAATAAATTAATCGATGTTGTAAAATTCAAATGAATTTTCAACGCGCCGACCTCTACACAAAATCATTTGGAAAACCTTGGTTTTTATATCTCTTAGAGGTTAATGGTGTGAATAAGAAAAGTGATGTGATTCAAGAAGAATAGAGTTCTTAGACTGACAAGTTTTTATTATTTATTTGTTATTTTTTATTTTATTTTATTTTCCTGTGTTTAAAAAATCTAAAAACACAAAAACATTTTCGGTTTTAGAATTTTAGGGGGAGAATACTTTAGTTTCAGTATTTAATTACTTAAAAAATGAGGGTGAAGGGTAGATAGGCTGAAAACAAAGAAATCGTATATGTGATTTTGATTCAACATTTATGGAAAATGATACTACACAGGGAACAAATTGTTTGGGACATCAAAAGAATTTAATTGCTCAAAATGCTATGTTCAAATTAGAAGTCTGAGAAGTCTAAGCAACATTAAGGAAAAATGATAGTACACTAGTATGCTACTAAGGTAACATAGAGAAAGTAGACCTAGGGGCTGCTAGTTCATTATATGATGTGTCGGTAGATTCAACACAATAGACGAGTAGACTTTGTTGGTGAATCAAATTCAAACTAAGTTGTTCAACTTGTTATGGGTTCTCATCTTATTCCTAGTTAACACAATCAACGCATTTCAAATAAGGGGTAACGAGCAAAATAAACGCCTCAAACGTGTGCAGATGACCATAAATATGAGCTAAGCACATGAAAAAAAATTGGTTAAGCGCAATCAAGCTAATGACTAATGTTTTTGGTACGTTATGTGAAAAAAAGGAAAAAAAACATGCTCTAACAAGAAGATGGGTTGTGTGCCTCTCTGCTGTGTGATGGCACTTTCCTAAGGATAAGCATAACCTAAATTTTTTAGAATTTATTGTTGTTAACGCCTATCTGCTGTGTGATGGCACTGGCCTGAGGCTTGGCATCTCTTTGAAAGTTCTTTGAATAGTTACTTCTTGTCAAATACCCGTAGACCGCTCAAAAATCTCCTGAGGAATGTTGATTACCATATAAGTTGGGATCCATAAATGCTTGTTGAAATAATAACCTAACTTATCACCAATGTGAGTCAAAACTCTGTGTATGGATTTAAGCGGACAAACATAATGACAATCATCATGGCTGCAACACTCAACAGTCAAAATCATTTTGTGCATCTTATAGCTCTAGTATGATTTCCTGAAAGTGCTATTGACTCTCAGACATATGAGAATCTAGTATCAAAGTACTTATATAGGCTCCTAAATGAGTATGATATACCTGTATGAGTCCATAAGAATCCAAAAATGATAAAATTAATTAAAGCTATTCTACTCTGGAGGAAAAACCTATTAGATAATGTCTGAAAGGTTTCAATCCACTGCAAACCAAAATCAGAAAAATAAGTCTTCTTTTTTTTTAATTAAAGTTGTCTATTTGTTTTTGTTTTCTGCTTTGCATAAATGTCGGACTAAGTATCTAGATGAACACTATGAATCACAAAGTAAAAGGATCACGTCTGAGGTGATCAAATGTTCTACAAGTAAAAGGATCACGTCTGAAGTGATCAAACGATTTTCAATTAAAAAGGTCATGTCTGAGATGATTGTTGTTCATCATGCTATATAGCAAAGGTTAAATCTTAGATGTTTGGGAGTGTATGATGTCAAACTCATAAGTATGAGCCAATCGTATGATTGAATCATAAGTATGAACCAATCGTAGGTATGGACCATAAGTATGAACAAGTCACACGATTGGACCATGTGTATGGCAACAAGTCACACGATTGGACCATGAGTATGGGTCAGCTACGCGATTAGATCACAAGACTAAACCAATCGTACAACTGGTTGGAGTATGAGTCAGTCACACGACTGAACCCCAGTCGCATGAATGAATCAAGCGTGTGGGTCCAGTTGCATGACTAAAACTCAAAACAGTATAATTACGGGTGTTAGTCGGTCGTATTCTTCACCACCCTTCAAAACTCTCAAAAATCGCTAAATACAAAGACACTCTGAAAAAATTTTGTTTACTGAAATTACCGCTTGATTGTGATACTAACGTGTTTCCTACTCATCTATAGGTACTGTGCAACTGAAATCGACCCAAATGAATGGTTTAATTGAACCCTAAATGATCGCAATCGTTAAGATCAATAACCGGGAATAAACTCATAAACTAGATCTATTAAATGGACACTAATGGTGATTTAAACAATACTAAGTGCTATTTCGAGTCTCTGCGGTCGAAATGAATCTAAACACAAAGTGTAGTGTCATGTCTTGACAAATATTCAAATCTATGGTGTTCAACAGTGAGATATGCAAATGGACATTCTAATGAACTTCAGTCGCCAAATTGAGCCAGGCGCATGATTCAATCGCACGAGTGAATCATGCGTGTGAGTCCCGTCGCATGACTGACTCAACGTACGACTGGACTCAGTCGTATGCTTCAATTGCACGATTGAATTAGTTGATCAAAATCATTCAAAATTCAACTATTAACTCTTATAACCAATCTAATGTATATAATTCTTGTGTTGTAGCAACATGGCTGAAAGATGGATGATGAGCACTAAGCACACATTTGTGCTCATCTCTATGCTACTTCCCGGAATGCCTTTGAGTTCGCTGGGATTATTTCCTTCCTACATAGATTGAGGATCTTCAAGGACATCTCTACCCCATGCAAACCATACAGGTCTCATTAGTAGGCCTTCTGGAAAAGTGCATCAGTTGACCGGTCTGCTAAGCCTCACTGTATCCGAAGCTCTATCTTCAGACAAGACATTGAGATCCATGAAGAAGGGAATACATGTGGACCATGCAAAGATTAAGGCTGTAAAGAGCTAGTCGGTACCCAAGACGCATAGTGAGATAAGGCAATTTCTTGGTCTGGCCGGATAGTATCGGTGTTTCATTGAGGGATTCTCAAAGATTGCTCGACCTCTCACAACTGTGTCCCATAAAGGAAAAACTTATAAATGGGGTAAGAGTCAAGAAGCTGCTTTTCAATTGTTGAAGCAGAAACTTTGTAGTGCACCGATATTAGAATTACCTGAAGGAAGTGATGATTTTATGGTTTACTATGATGCTTCTATCCAAGGACTTGGTTATGTCCTAATGCAACGTGACAAAGTAATAGCTTATGCCTCGTGACAGCTGTAGGTACATGAAAATAACTACGCTACTCATGACTTGGAGTTAGGAGCAGTGGTCTTTGCCTTGAAGATCTGGAGACATTACTTGTACGGTACCAAGAGCACGATTTACACTGATCACAAGAGTCTTCAGCATATCTTTGAGCATAAAGAGCTTAACATGAGAGAATGACGCTGGGTGGAATTATTAAACGATTATGACTGCACTATTAAATACCACCCGGGAATGGCGAATGTAGTCACCGATACCTTGAGTAGACAGGAAACCACTAAACCCTGAAGAGTGCATGCCTTAAAATTGACGATTAGCACTCACTTTCACGAGCAAATTACGGATGCCTAGGCAGAATGCTTGAAAGGTGAGAACGTTAGATCCGAATCTTTACGCGGGATGGATAAATAGTTAGAAGTCAAATCTGATGGAATATGATATTTCATGGATAGACTTTGGGTACCTTTATATGGAAATCTAAGAGACTTGGTTATGAGTGAAGCGCAAAGGCCTAAGTATTCCATACATCCCAACTCTGACAAAATGTACCATGATCTAAAGGCGCACTACTGGTGGACTAACATGAAGGCAGATGTAGCTACATTCGTGAGCAAATACCTAACATGTTCTAGGGTTAAAGTGGAACATCATACACCATCTGGGTTACTACAACAACCTGAAATCCCCCTGTGGAAGTGGGAAAAACTCTATGGACTTCATTACTAAGTTGCCCAGGACTCCTAGTGGTTGTGACATGATATGGGTGATCGTGGATCGACTCACTAAGTCAACTCACTTCTTGGTTATCAAGGAGACTGATGAAATCAATAAGTTAATGCACATTTACTTGAAGGAAGTAGTGTCGAGGCATGGTGTGCTGATCTCGATTATTTCTGATCATGATGCTCGTTTTGCATCCCATTTCTGTAAATCGTTATAGAAATCTTTGGGTACGCGTTTGGACATGAGTATTGCCTATCATCCGCAAATAGATGTTCAAAGTGAGCGTACTGTTCAAACATTGGAAGACATGTTGCGAGCTTGTGTGATCAATTTTGGGAATATTTGGGAAGCTCATTTACTGTTGGTTGTGTTTTCTTACAACAATGGTTATCATACTAGCATAAAAGCAGAACCATTTGAGGCATTATATGGACGAAAGTGTAGATCACAAGTTTGTTGGGCGGAAGTTGGTGATTGTCAATTGACTGGTCCTGAATTGGTATATGAGAGCATAGAGAAGATAGTGCAGATACTAAACCGCATGGCTCCAACGCGAGACAGACAGGAAAGTTACGCAGACAAATGACAGAAACCTTTGGAGTTTCAAATCGGTGACTAAGTCTTGCTGAAAGTTTTGCCGTGGAAAGGTGAAGCTCGGTTTGGCAAGAGAGGCAAGCTTAATCCAAGATATATTGGACCATTTGTGATTCTAGAAAGAATAGGTCCGCTGGCGTATCGATTGGACTTATCTGATTCATTGAGTGGCGTTCAGAATGTATTTCACATCTCAAATCTAAAGAAGTACCTAATGACGAGACAATAACTATACCACTCAAGGTAGTACAAGTAGATGATCAATTACGCTTTGTGGAAGAGCCCGTTGAAGTAATGGATCGTGAGGACAAGACCCTTAAGCAAAGAAAGATACCTATAGTCAGAGATCATTGGAACTCAAAACGTGGACCGAAATTCATGTGGGAATGTGAGGATCAGATGAAGCTCAAGTTTCCTCATCTGTTCAAAACGACAGCAACAGCCGGAGAAGGTACTAAGTAAATTTTGGGATGTAATTTATTTCAACATGGGTTTGATGTCACAACTCACTCGATTTTGTTATGCCAATGCAGTAAACTAAGGATTTAGCACAACCATGTAACGCGATTTTCTTGTCGAAAATTCTTTCAACATTGGGATAATGTGACATCCAGTAATTTTTCATTACCAAACTCCGTTAGTTTCGTTAAGTAAACTAAGGATTTTTCATTACCAAACTCCGTTAGTTTCGTTAGTTTCGTTAATTTATTTCAACATGGGTTTGATGTCACAATTCACTCGATTTTGTTATGCCAATGCAGTAAACTAAGGATTTAGCACAACCATGTAACGTGATTTTCTGGTCGAAAATTCTTTCAACATGGAGATAATGTGACATCCAGTAATTTTTCATTACCAAACTCCGTTAGTTTCGTTAAGTCTTGCATACAAGTGTTATGAGCACACACTAGTTGTCATTGAACGTTAGTGACTTCATAATAATAATCTATGATAAACAATAATAATCTAATTAATAATGTTGATTATTAGTTGTGATTATGTGGTTCATGAATTTATAAAATTTTAAATATTTATTTTTGAATTTTACGCGATAACGTGACAACGTGTTATATATATATATATATATTCTATGTGTTATGTGACTTGTTGTAAATGTTTAGAATTATTATTGTTGCTTAATAATACTTACAAATTATAGTCTAGATTATTTAAAAAGTATTAGAAAGAATAGTTTTTATAAAAATATATAAAGGGGTTACTTTGTAGATATCCTAAAACTAAAGATTACCAAAGTTAACAAAACCATTGCCCCCATACACCCAATTTCGGCCACAACCCTTTCTCCCCACCCTCACCATTCGAATTGAGCATGAACAAGCACCAAGCAACGATTTTGATTAAGTTTCAAGAGTTAGCGAGTGTTAATCACCATTCAAATTTGAGCATGAACAAGCACAAAGATGGATTGTTATGATTGCTATGAACTTTATTAGGGATGTTATTTATGAATTTGATATTGTAGTTGATGAAAATATAGATTTTGGATGTGATTTTCCTGAAATGGAAACTTTTTCATATGAAATATATGATTTTATGATTTGATCATGATTTTATGAATGTATGATGTTAGTTGTATTGTTGTTAGTTTACATGGATTGTGCAAGAAAGATCATGAAATCTAGTGGTTGTTCATACCTTGCAATAAGTAGAAACATTTGGATATGAGGTTTGTGAAATATGATGATTTGATGATGTTGGTCATGCCTAGATGATAGTTATGAACTTTATTAGGTATAAAGTTGATGAATTCATGAATGAATATTGATGTTAAATTGATTTTGGTTGTCACTTTCCTAAAAGGGAAACTTTATTTGTGAGGAACGTTGAATATAGTGAATTAGGTATGTTCATGATATCAGGATCATGTTAGAATGCTTGTTGGTGATATCTAATGTGGTGGAATATGTTAATTGGGTTGTATGGATACTTGATTGATCATTTAGGGAATTTAGGTTCTTCATTATTAGACACAATGATGGATTACGATGAGTGATTAGGAAATCATGTTTGGGATTGACCTTGATCATTGTTGAGCATGTTGATTGTTTGAGATTCACATGAGTTGTATGATAATCTAATGCAGTATGATGACATTGGTTGAGATTCACATGAGTTGTATGATAATCTAATGCAGTATGATGACATTGGTTGAACTTGGGTTGATGATGTGATACACATGGATAATTTGTATGATAATCTTGTATGCTAAGTTGTTATATATTATTAAACAATATTTCAATTATATGTCACCAACAGGTCAAACGGGTCAACTAGGTCAAATGAGTCATGCATTCCAAAACTTGGGTCAATGTGTTTATTGAGCACCTAGGGTTGTGAAGTGTTCTGTGTACTCGTGCTTATGTACTTATGTGTTTTAGGTAACCTTTGAAGGGTTGTCTTTGCACCAATCACTAGTCTCTTTATTCATTATCTTAGCACACCAGGTGAGTTCATGCCCCTCTATTTTATAAACTTTCTTCTAAGGGAGGTAGCATACTTGTACTCAAATACTATTTTATTATTATAAGTTGTGTATGTTTTAACATAGTGCTTAATACCTTGAAAAGTCCTCACACTTTCACATCATTAATAATGGTAACTAGCGGGTAATCTTGGGTAGTACTACTGGGTCTGACGAGCCCCACCTATATGACTCGAGGTCAAATGGGTGCAATTTTTCCTAAAGACAAATATCATCACGACTTGGTAAGTCATGACAGGAGGCAACAAACGAAACACAGACAGCTTCGATCGCGAAATCACTATGGTTATTATTTGTGAATTTAAACTAGCTATCTATTTCAATACACTTCTTATCTTATACAATTGTTAATATTTATGATAAACGCAAACTCTTGAACTCACCAACCATTGTGTTGACATTTTTTAGTATGCTATTCTCAGGTCGTTAACTCAGCTTGCCATTAGGAGCACAACACGGGTACAGCATGCATTCTAAGACTTTATTTCGTAGACATATATGTTTTTCTTTTATTTATGAGTTTTAAACATTGGGTTGGCGCTTGTTTTGTCATATTATGCATTTTATTACGTTGGGTTTGTCTTATATAAAAAACACTTTCGCATAGTTTTAAACATTTAAACTTTGGTTGGTTTGTTTTGAATATGGCATATAATGTCGTTCTGAGTAAGTAGTGGTTGTGATCTTGGTTTGTTCACATGCCTCGCGGTAAAACTCCGCATGTGGATTTTGAGGGTGTGATAAGTAGCATCATTACAATCCATGGAATTTAAAGATAAAATAGAAATGTCATGAGAACACGATGAGACAATGTCAATTACAGATTCACTAGAAACAAAAACAGAATTTGTAAGGACCGTTTAGGTACGGAGTACTAACTGATTTACGTGTACAACGAACCAAAAAGTGCGGAATCCTATTTGATTGGCGATCCAATCACTGAGAATGCAAGTATAATCAATCTAAAGAATGAATCTGAATGTTAAGAATGATTGCGAGATGATTTACTGCAATCTATGAACTTGGAATAGGTTTTCTAAGGTCTCTGGACGGCTAGGGTACGATTTAGAGTGTAGGGATTTGAATTGTTACGTTTTTCACGAATTAAGTTGTATTTATAGGTTAGGGTTTTCTATTTGTGCGATTGAACCATTTGCATGGTTCAGTTGTGCGACGGAAGCATGCGGTTGATTCATCCACACACCTCAAGGTCCAGTCGTGCGACTGAGTCAATCTCATGTTACAATCGTGTGACTGATCCAGTCTCCTGGTCAGTCGTGCGACTGGTTCATTAGCATGAAGTATTCATGCGTATGGTCCATTAGCATGATCCATTCGCATGAGAACTTCGCACGATGAAGTTTAAGCACATTCTCAATCATTATTGACTAAGAACTATGTAAACAACCACGAACCTATATAGTTAGTTCAATATGCGTAATCACACAATAATCAATGAAATATTAAACATTATAAGCATCATCAACACATTACATTTTATTCATACCCATTCTTTTACATATACGTTAGACATGAAAGACATTTTACATATGAGCTCCTAAACTAGGTACACATGTATCTACAGAATTTAAACTAGATTTATGATCTAAGACAAAATGCTAAGATTCAGGTGTACTACAACTAGTGCATCCAAGCCCGCTAGTCGGTCCATAATCATAGTCCTCACGAACATGCTTAGGATTTACACCTTCTAAACTTGCAAACATACTATTAGTATCTAGTTTGATCAAATCCGTAGAAGGATAAGGAACAAACATAGGAGAATAACAGTAAGTACTAGGAAGAGGATAAACCTTAGCATTTTCATAGCCCAATCCTGTTTTAATCCTAGTGTTTCATTCCCAATATTGTCCGTTTATCGATCTTTGACTGAAGTTTGCTTGTTTCAAATTCAGCAAGTGCAACCCTTTCAGTCAAAGTATTAATCTCGACATTTCTTTCCAAAACTATTCATTTTAGGTGATCGTTCTCTTTTAAAGCCTCGTTTAATTTAACAAAATATTTAGACTCGTTTATTTTAAGCTACTCATTAATTGGTTTTAAATCTTTTTAATTAACAATTAATAAATGATTAGCTTTGTAAACTCCAAATAACCTGATTTTACATATAGAAGAACACATATCCTGAATTACCTCATATGGAAGTCCCATCATCACCTTTTCTGTTACTAAGACATTCTCACATTGGCACACTGGAGTACTCGACTTGCTTTCCTCAACAGTGATAGCAGTATCATCTTTTTTTCCCTTGCTCAGTGGGTTGACTTCCTTCCTTTCTTAATTCCTCACATTTACCTTCTTTCACCCTCTCATCCTTCTTCACCTTCACCGAACCCTTAGTGTCATTTCCTTTCAACTTCTCATCCTTCTTTAATTTTGTAGACTCCTCAACTTCCCTTCTAAGACCATTGAATGGATCAAATTCATCCTCACAATCCACCTTTCCCTTTCCTTTTACAATTTTAGCTACCAGAGCTTGATTAATCTCTTCTCTAGTCTCTTTGTTGGACCAAAAGAACCAATAAGCCTGATTAGAAAAACCTCTAAGTCCTACAGACATCACAACAACTGCTGAAGACTTGATCAGCTGTTGTAACAAAGTCTGAAGATCAACAGCTGAAGACTAAAGTACTGAAGACTTCAAAAGCTGAAGACCAAAGTCTGAAGATCAACAGCTAAAGACTAAAGTACTGAAGACTTCAACAGCTGAAGACTAAAGTACTGAAGACTTCAACAGCTGAAAACCAAAGTTTGAAGATCAACACCTGAAGAACAAAGTACTGAAGATCAATAGCTGAAGTACAAAGACTGAAGACATCAGCTGATGACAACAGCTGAAGTTCAAGTACAAGTACTGAAGCCTTCAGAGTTTGTTACAATAGCTGAAGAAGCATTCTTCAGTTGTTGTGATGGTTTCCTTTCAGTAGTTTTCTTTTATTTCAGTATTTGTAAAACAACTGAAGAGCATGTTCTTCAGTCGTTGTAGTTTCAGTAGTTTCTTTTTAGTAGTTGTAGTGACAGTTACACTTAGTGTTTTTCTAAGAAGATGTCAGCTGTTTCACATCTTCAGTAGTTGTGTTAACTATCAGTAGTTTGAATAAACTTTGTTAGATGTCACTATCAAGTGACATCAGCAGACGTCACATCTCTTATATAAGAGGTGTTGACCTAATTGTATGTGTGACATTCTGTTACCACGAAAGCGAATATTGAATGAAATATCTTTTGCAGAATTCTCTCTGTCTATAACCGTTTGTTCTTACCTTGAATATCTTTTGTGTTCTTGTGAATTGGCTAATTCATTGTTTGATTTCCACTGCTATACTCTCTTATCAATCAAACGTAGATCACTGATCCTATCAAATGGTATCAGAGCAGGTTAATCATTGATCGATCTAACAATTGATCATCGAAACTGCTATTTGATATCTATGTTTGATTGAATTAGCACATTTGCAAGAACCGGTTATAGATTATTGAATTTCTACCGCTTTCGTTTATTCATTTTGAGATCTCTCTTGGTTCAATTTGGTTTGTTGTGTTTTTGTTCTAAATCTACTATAGCTTAATTGAATTTGGTTGAATCTGAGATGACTACTCCTTCTAATGACCCTCACAATACCGGTTCCTCAACCAAGCCTCTGATGCTGGTTAGGACTAAGTATAACATATGGCGACGAAGGAGCTTCATCACCTGTCTGTTAACAGTTCAGGTTGTTGGACATCTGTGGTACATGGACCACATAAGCCTATGGTGAACAATCCGGAAACCAATCAAATGGTTCTGAAGAAGAAGGAACAATACTCAGATGAAGATCGGAAACTGTTTGAGATTGATGCAATGCCCATGGAATTATGGCCATGGCACTGCTGAATGAAATCTATTCTGGGCTTATGTATCATGAAACTGCTCATGACCTCTGGAATGCACTGAAGGAACAATTCGGTGGAACTGATGAGGACTTAGCAAACAACAGAGAAATCCTCGCCCAACAATATGAGACATTCTCTCATAGAAAGGGTGAGACACTCACTCAACAGTTTGAGCGTTTTTCCTGTTTGATCTCTGAGCTGAAAATGGTGAAACAGGAATACACTAACAGCCAATGAATAACAGATTCCTCAGATCACTTCCTGAGAGATGGGACACATACACTATTGTCCTACGCTCCAGTGCAAATCTGAATAGCGTATCTCTCACCCAACTTCATGGGAAACTACTTACATTCGAAAGAGAGATAGAGCAGAAAAGGAAAGTGTCATCATGAAAGCTCACTGATGACTTTGTACCAGGGAACACTGCCTTGGTTGGTCATGAGTCAGAATATGCTGCATCTGAAAGCAATTATGATGAGCATATTGATTTCTCTTCAAACAGTTCTGATCATGCATTTGTTGGTATTGATAGTCATTCCGGCAGTAATAGTGACAATCTATGCTTCATCATGGATGATCTGAAGGGAATTGCTGATGATGATTTAGAAGAGATGGATATTCTAAGCCAAATGGCCTTAGTTAATATCAGATCTCAGAAGTTCTACAAGAGAACTGGCAGGAATTTCATGGACTCTCTGGCAAAACCAAAGTTGGTTTTGACAAGAGTAAGGTGAGGTGTCATAAATGCCAAAGGCTTGGACACTTTGCAAGAGAGTGTAGATCAACTGGATCTAACTCTTCTGCACCCTTTGTGACTTTTCCTAGCACTAGTTCACAAAACAAAGGGCAACATTCTGCTGGTTCTGGTCATCATTCACACCCTGTATCTCCTACATACTTTGTCCCCCAGGGTCCAATGTCATATCCTTTTCCCTGCTATTACATGCCTCAGCCAAATCCGGTTCAGCTCCTATTGCACAACAACCACATGCATTGCCTGAACCTCAACCTTCCCAATCTCATCAACAAAATCAACCTCAACAACACAGCTTTTTCACCCTAGGAGTTATTGACTGGAGCAGTTTACCAGATGATTTGTCTGGTCATGAACAATTGTTCTCTGGTGCTGGTCAACATGGTGGTGACAGTCCTTTTGGAAATCTAGTTCTTATGGCTTTGGAGTCTGCTGATACTTCATCCTCTAATGCCTCTACACCACAGGTATCACAGGTATCCTCTGAGGCAAAAGCCAAACTATGTTCTGAAACATGCATAGCGGCATTTGCATCTATTAGAGAAGCAAATGTAGTTTTAATTAATAAGAACATTGAGCTAGAACAAACAATTTCCAAAAGAAAAGCTAAATTTGAGTCTATGCTTAATGATAAGAATGATGAGATTTACAAACTTAAATGCCAAATCACTGATGATAAGGCTAGGGAAAAGATTCTTCTAGAGCAGTATAGAGACCTCAAAGAAACACTTGCAACTACCCAGGTAGAGTGTGATCGATGGGTAAATTCTTGCAAGGGTTTTGAAATGCTTCTTAGTAAGCAATCTGCTTCCAATGTGAAGTTTGGCATTGGTTATAATCACACTGCTCCTCCTACAGATTTTACTCCCAGAGCAGAGGTAGAATCTGATGGTGAAAGCAATAACCAATCCTTTTCATCATGTGATCTACTATCTGATACAGCACCATCAGAAGTAGAAGTCAGCTTTAATTCCTCTCAGAACCTATCAGCTTATGTTGATGGTTCAAATGCTGACACTCACATGATCAAAAAGTTGATCACTCCAGGTGATATTTCACAAAATACTGAAAGTACTAAAAAGGATGTCATAACACCTGGAGAACAAGCCCAAACTACTGCATGTACTAAAGGGAAGAAAACTACAAGTAGAAAGGGTGGGAAAACTACTGAAGAAGATATCAAGAAAGCAGGTACTAAAGGGAAGAAACTGCTAGTACTGATAGCAAACTGTTGAAGAACAAGTCTTCAGTAGTTTCATCTTCTTCAGCAGATGATCAACTTAAGATGAAGAAAAAGCCATGTGAAATATGTGGCTTATTCAATCATCTTACTGATGATTGCTGGTATAAAAAGGGCTCCAAACTCAAACATAATGAAAACATAAAGAGAAATGGATAAAATGAAAACTGAGTTTGAAACCAAATTTGAACCAGCAACATCAAAACCTGTGATCCTAAAATCCAAAAAGAAATCCAAAAAGAAAGGGGTTAAATAGGCAACAGCTGAGGTTGCTCGAAGAGAGATGGTACAACACAGGAACCCATCAAACTCAAGCACTAATGTGTCTGATGAGCTGAAGGCTTTATCACAAAATCAGACACAACTTGTTATGATGGTTCAACATCTATTGGGGAGAGTCAACCAATTAGATGCTCCTGTGTTGAAACCACAGAGAAGAAAATCCATGCCAAAGGATTCTTCTTCTTCACCATCTCCATCCCCTCAGGCTGTTATTCATAGCAAGTCTGTTAGTTTACCATCTGTTGATATGAACAGACCCAAAACCAAAAAGGTTTGGGTCTCAAAAACTAACTAATTGTTTATGACCACAGGGTTCTTCAACATGCCAAAGTAGCATCTTGTATGTAGACAGTGGGGGTTCTATGCATATGATAGGGAACAACTCTCTTCTTCATGACTACTCTCAAGGAAAGAAGGGGTTTGTTTCTTTTGGCAATGATGCTAAGGGTTACATCATTGGAAAAGGCTTTGTCTCCAATGGAGAAATAAAGTTTGATGATGTTAATCATGTGGAAAATCTCAAGTACAATCTCTTGAGTGTCAGTCAAATGTGTGATAAAGGCCATGTTGCTCTTTTCACCAGTCAGAACTGCAGGATTCTGTCATCCAAAGTTCTGAATTTCATTGATAAGGTGTTGGATGATCACACTCTCCTGAGGGCCAACAGGACAGGAAGAGTGTATGCCTTAGATCTTTCCAAGAAAATAAATCTCAAAGGTCGTCCTTGCCTATTTTCCAAAGCCTCTCCTCAGAAATCTAAACTGTGGCACAGAATGCTGGGTCATGTTAATTTCAAAAACATGAATCAGCTGATCCACAATAGTTTAGTGAGAGGTTTACCAATAAAGGAGTTCCACTGTGATGAAACCTGCACTGCTTGTTTAAAAGGAAAACAACACAAAGTCTCATTCCCTCCTATTGAAGAGCCTAAGTCCACTGGCTGCTTGCAATTACTGCATATGGATCTATTTGGTCCTGTGAGAGTGATGAGCATGGCAAAGAAGAAATACTGTCTCGTAATTGTGGATGATTACTCCAGATTTGTATGGACTTTCTTTCTACATTCAAATGATGAGGTTGCTGAGAAGATTATCAACTTTGTGTTGTATGTTGAGAAGCAATATTCTCTTTCAGTCAAGTGTATGAGGAGTGACAATGGAACTAAATTCAGAACCATACACTTGATGAATTTTATCTTTCAAAGGGAATCAAAAGGCAGTTTAGCATCCTAAGGACTCCATGACAAAATGGAGTAATGGAGAGAAAGAACAGGACCGTAATTGAAGCTGCAAGGTCTATGTTGGCTGACTCTGGTTTGCAACTGACCTTTTGGCCTGAAGCTGTTAACACAGCTTGCTATGTGCAGAATAGAGCCTTAGTAAATCAGAGGTTGACGAAGACTCCATGTGAAGTTCTACATCACTTGGCTCCTCTAATTTCATTTTTCAAAGCATTTGGGTGTCCCTGTTTTATTCTCAACACAAAGGATCAACTCCAAAAATTTGATCCTAAGGTGGATGCAGGGTATTTTGTTGGTTATTCATCTACTTGCAAAGCATACAGAGTCTTCAACTGCAGAACAAAGATAGTTGAAGAGACCTTGCATGTGAAGTTTAATGAATCTCCAATGGACAAGATTCCACAAAACCCTGTGGAGTTGTTTGATTTGGACATACTGCAATATGTTCCTTATCAACCTCCGTTATTGCAAATCATGTGGATAAATCATCTTCTGCAGCATGCCTTCCACCTGGTGGTATTGATGATGATGATGATAATATCAATACTCACCTATTCAGGTTTAGTGACCAAATGCCTGAGTCTGCTAAACTTGATGTTCCTGTAGCTTCAGCAGTTCCATCCACAACAAATGCTTATGAGATTTCTGATTCCTCTACATATTTTGAGTTACCATCAAATTCTTGGTTTCAAGAGTCTGCATCAACATCTGCTACTGCTGAAGGTTCTACAAACACTTGCACAAATATCATTGTTTATCAAGAGCTAAAGAATCACCCAATGTCTCAAATCATTGGTGATATCAATGCTGGAGTTTAAACAAGAAGTCAATTGTCTAACTTCTGCTTCTATGCTCTCTTCATCAGTCAGCTAGAGCCAAAGAACTATCATGTTGCTTTAAGAGACAATGGATGGGTTGAAGCCATGCAGCATGAGCTACTTCAGTTCAAGAAATAGCAAGTGTGGGAACTGGTTCCTCTACCCCTAGGTAAGTGTGCAATAGGCACTAAATGGGTGTTTCAGAATAAACTGATGAAAATGGGCTTCTTGTTAAGAACAAGGCTAGACTGGTTGTACAGGGGTTTTTACAAGAAGAAGGTATTGATTATGATGAAACCTTTGCCCCTGTAGCCAGACTAGAGGCAACTAGATTGTTCTAAGCCTATGCTGCATTCCACCATCTTAAAGATTTTCAAATGGATGTCAAAAGTGCATTTTTATATGGTAAAATAAAAGAAGAAGTTTATGTGTGTCAACCACCAGGTTTTGAGGATAATAACATCCTAAATGGGTGTATAAACTTGATAAGGCTCTTTATGGGTTGAAACAAGCTCCTAGAACCTGGTATGAGACACTTTACACTTTTCTTCTTATGAATAATTTCACTAGAGGCTCCATAGATAAAACTTTGTTTATTAAGAAGGTGGATCAGCATAAGCTACTTGTTCAAATTTATGTTGATGATATTATTTTTGCATCCTCTGATCCCCAGTTGTGTGATGATTTTACCAAATTAATGAAAAAGAGGTTTAAAATGAGTGCAATGGGAGAATTACAGTTCTTTCTAGGCTTGCAAATCAAACAAAAGGCTGATGGAACTTTATTCATCAGTCAAAATATACAAAAGATCTTTTGAATAAGTTTGATTTACAAAATTGTAAGCCCTGTTCTACTCCCATGTGCAACATCACATAACTGGATGCGGATCAGAAAGGTGAAGCTATTGATGAAACACTTTACAGATGTATGATTGGGTCCTTGCTGTATTTAACAGCTTCTAGACCAGATATCATGTTTGCTACTTGTGTCTGTGCTAGATTTTAGGCTGCTCCTAAAGAGTCTCATTTGATTGCAGTCAAGAGGATCTTTAGATATTTGCAAGGTACACAATCTCTAGGTTTATGGTATTCCACTGGACACTCTTGCAAATTAGTTGCTTTTTAGATAGTGACTATGCAGGGTGCAAGTTAACTAGAAAGTCAACTTCTGGTGGATGTCAATTCCTAGGCAACTGTTTGATTTCTTGGCAGAGTAAGAAGCAAACATCTGTTGCTACATCCACTGCTGAAGCAGTGTACATTGCAGCTGCAAGTTGTACTTCTTAGGTACTCTGGCTTCAGAACCAACTTTTGGATTATGGCATTACAGAGACTAAGACTCCATTATTAATGGATAGTGCTTCCGCTCTGTGCATTGTCAATAATCCAGTCCAGCACTCTAGGACCAACATCTAGAGATCAGACATCTTTTTAGTAGGGATTGTTTTGAAAAAAGTCTGATTGATCCTAAGTTTATGCTAATGCTGATGAGCTTGCAGATATTTTTACTAAGCCTTTGGATAGTTCAACTTTCCAAAACCTAGTGTTACGGCTTGGTATGCTGCAGCTAGAATAAGTGATAACTACTGATGATCTCAGTAAATAAGTACTGATGATCATTAGTGACCATATCACATATAGTACTGATTCTGTAAAACAACTGATAAAGTTACAATACTAATGTAGTTATAACTACTGATGTCAGTCAACTGAAAACAGCAAAAAGGCTGATGAGTAAGTGTTGAGGACAGTATGAAACAGCTGAAAGGCTAAGAATTGACGAAAACTACTGATGAGAACTCTCTTCAGTGTTTCTACAACTGCTGTTCATCCTAAACAACTGATGACAAAACATGTTTCAGTAGTTTCACAACTACTGATGACTAACACCAAGTCATCAGCTGTTTACACAACTGATAACAAAACCATGTCTTCAGTAGTTTCACAACTATGATGACTAATACCAAGTTATCAGTTGTTTACAACACCTAAAGACCAAACCAAGGTTTTAGTAGTTTCACAACTACTGATGACTAAAACCAAGTCTTCAGTTGTTTTCAAACATCTGAAGTCAAAACCATGGTTTTCAGTAGTTTTATAACTGCTGATGCCTAAAACCAAGACTTCAGTTGTTTCCACATCTGAAAGGGTAATACCATGTCATCAGTCGTTTAAAACTACTGATGAATAACACCAAACCCTTCAGTTGTTTTCTAACCCTTACCCTATAAATACCCAATACTTATCCTTCAGCGCTTATCTTCTTCAAACCTAACGTTCAAATCTCCAAAACTTCTCTCTCATTAATGGCAACCATGCAGCTCAAACCACGACATAACTGTCTTGCCTACCTCACAAAATCACCCTTCTGGACAAAGTTCGATAACGCCATTGATCTAATGGTCCAATCTCCCTACCAACAGGCCTTCCTTCTAAATCCCACCATTCATGCCGAATCCTTACACCAGTTTTGGACGAACGTCACCCATATAACTGGGGAGAACAACACCGAGTCTCTCCAGTCGTTCGTCAACAACCATCAAGTGGTCATCACTCCGGAAAACATTCGCCAAACCTCAACTTGAATGATGCCACTTTCCCCGTTGGGTATCCAAAGGGCCACAACTGATTTATCCTTTGCCCACCATGGATATCAGGGAAACCTCCGTGCCTCTACCATCCTGAAGAAGCATTTCCATGATGCAGAATGTCTTATCTTTCACATGGTAAATGTTTGCTTAGCTCCTAAGACTTCCTCTTGGAATCAAATGTCTTCGACTGGTGGCAGCAGGTATTATTCTCTATCCTTGAGCAACAAGACTTAAACTTTTCTAAAATTATTTTTCTTGAACTTAATGATATGGCCTCAAAACCTCTTTCTAATCGATGGATATTATATCCTGATTCATTATGGCCATCATAGAGAATCAGCTGAAAGCGGAGGGACTTGTTGGCCTTGGAGTCCCTGCAATGGCTGTATTGCCTGAAGTATACTCTAGGCACAACTCTGACCAAACACTGAAACAGGCTGCCAAGCTGCGAAAACCCACGCAGTTGGAACCCACAGCCACCACCTCCAGATCCAAAGTCCCCACCAACCCAAATCCAAAAAGCCAAAAAAGGCTACTCAGGGAAATGAGTCCCCTGAGGATGCCCCTGTACCACAAACACAGGAACCACATACTGGTATTAACCCCCCAGTTGTGTCAAAGATTCAACCTGCCAAAGCCGCACAGGTATCCTCTCAACAGGATCCTATTGCAACCAATATTAGGGAACCCACACTGCTGGAACCTATCTCAATTGAGAGGGTTACCATGAAGAGCACCATTCACCCCGGGTGCAATCTGCTTCTACCAATCTCCCACTGCAACCGCCCCCCAAAGTCCTACATTAACTGTCGCAAAAGTGCTAACTCAGTTGCACTCCTCACCCCCTCCCCAGATACCAATTACAACTGGGAATACCTCTACCATTGAGGGGGAGGACCAAAGTGCATCTGAAACCACAGCATATGGGTTACAATGTTCCCTCTCCTAGTGTAGAAAAGGAGATTGGAACTTCTGGTGAGGCTGCCACTTATCCTGCTTCAGCATATGATCAGGATGTAGTTGGTAACATCACTAAGACCTTACCACAGGCAACTGCTGATGAAGGACATAGTCCTGAGGCAGGAAGTCCCCAGTTTCAAGCAAAGGGGCACATGCTACAACTGATCTACACTCAGTGCATGTTCATCCTGATTATATCAGGAGGTCAGGTGATTCAGTCACTACTCATGATGACCTGGGCTTCTTTTACGATGTGGTTAGCCCAAAACACCATCTGGAAGAGGAGGTGAGCAGACTCAAAGAGCTGCTTGCCAAAACTTTGAGGATCAAAGACCATCTGCCTCTCAAACCCCACAGATGGCACTTTCATCTGAAGGTCTCTCAAAACAGAGGCACTCCCAAATACACAGCCACCTGCCTCTGCTTCTGGCACTATTTCTCAGGAACAGAAACCCCCTGAGCAAATAGCTGCTATCTTTCAAAATCCTACCTCTCATCACACCTATAATCACTAATATAGTGATCAAAACCATTGATGAGAGGCTCCTCATTATTACAACCCTTGATAGAGGAAGTTGTGGGCAAAACGCTTTCTGACAATCAACCCTTGCAACCAATGCAACCAAAAACGGGGAGATTCAGTCAGTGAAAGCAAAAAGAAAGAGGAGTGCAGAGAGGAAAGAGAAAGAGAAAGAAATAGAAGTGACAGAAGTGGAAAAAGAGAAGGAGTTGGTTGTGGAGACTGAAAAAGAGAAGGAGAAGGAAGCTGACATGGAGAAATCAAAGAAAAGAAAGAATGAAAAGGAGACTGCCTTGGAGCTGATGGTGAAAGAGGCTAATGCCGAACACAGCAGATCAATGGATAACATCATTGATCAGTTGTTTAGGTAAGGCCATGACACTGAAAACTTGACTCTGAGATCAGAAGATTAGAGATTGAAGAAATCCAAACTAGATGGGCAAGTTATGATGTGTTAGAAAGAGAAAGGCTGGAGATCATGATCAGGTTTATAGCAAAATATCTTGGAAGATCAATGATCGAAATCAAGGCTTGGTCCAGGGACAGCATCTTGGCAATAACACCAAGATCTGTTCGTTTGAAGTATACACTAAATGATTAGTTATTGAAGCTTTGAATGAAGCTGGTGCTGGGAGCAGGACTGAACTAGCCAAGCAATCTAAAGTCACACTCACCTCCAAAATGCTAGAACAGCCTGTCAACATTCCACACCAAAACCACCAAAACAACAACCCACCAAACCAACTCCCTTACCCCAAAACCAATAGCCGATGATGTACCCCAGAAGAAGAAGAGAAGGGTATTGAGGCTAGAAGATGATGAAGAAGATGATGATGAAGATGAAGATAGGCTGCCACTCTCAGCTTTTATACGTTGCCGAAGGCCACAAGTCACTCTCAACAATTACTCCTGAAACTCAAAGACAAATTGTGAAAGTGAAGTAGAAGAAGAAGAGCTTCACAAACAACATGATAGGAATTGTTGGAGGGTTGACAAAGCATATGCTGCCACATATTCTATCATCAACATGAAGAAGCATGCTCTCAGATTATACACTCTTAAGCATACATTTCAATATCAAAAGGAGAGAGTGAGGATTTGGCTGATCCCAGGGTGTCTCATAGGATTCACAAAAAAAACATTCCACAGAGATACATTGGCCAGGTGAAAAGATTGTAGATGAAGTGATCTCACTGGTCTTTGTAGTATCACCCTGGGAAATCCTAGATGACTTCAAGAAAGCCTATAAAGCTAACCAAACCCCACAGAAGATGTGGAAAATAAAATGGTGAAAAAGGGGTAGTATATAAGAGGCTTGAGGAAGTCAGAAAAAATAAGCTCCAGTTGTTCCTAGAGGGTAATCACCCTGATGAATTTGCTTATAGAATAATAACAACTGTGGAGCTAAAGAATGGGAAATAGGTCAAATACTATCTGAGTATTATGGGCCAGAATCATTATTTGAAGGAGGTGTTGAAGAGCGGACCATGGAGGAACAAATTACCTTCCTTGAGGCCTACACAAGAGAGTCATACAGACTCATAGTGGGGAAGTAGATGTCATGGATGGGGTAACAGCTCTGAGTCCAGTTTGCCAAGACAGAGTTCCCATTCATACTTTGCCAAACAGATCATTGAGACTTCTTCCCAGGCCTGTGCTTACAAGGGTCACTTCTGAGCTGATCTAGAAGACAAAAGACCAATCCTTCTGCCATAATAAGTGGGACATCTTCAATAAGTTAGAGGTTTTGGCTGCATTGGTTCAGGGGGAGTTTGTTGGACCAAAAGAACCAATGAGCCTGATCAGAAAAACCTCTAAGTCCTACAGACATCACAAACTGCTGAAGACTTGATCAGCTGTTGTAACAAAGTCTGAAGATCAACAGCTGAAGACTAAAGTACTGAAGACTTTCAAAGCTGAAGACCAAAGTCTGAAGATCAACAGCTGAAGACTAAAGTGCTGAAGACTTCATTAGCTGAACACTAAAGTACTGAAGACTTGAACAGCTGAAGACCAAAGTCTGAGATCAACAGCTAAAGAACAAAGTACTGAAGATCAACAGCTGAAGTACAAAGAACGAAGACATCAGTGATGACAACAGCCTAAAGTTCAAGTACAGTACTGACCTTCAGAGTTTGTTACAACAGCTAGAAGCATTCTTCAGTTGTTGTGATGGTTTCCCTTCAGTAGTTTTCTTTTGTTTCAGTATTTGTAAAACGACTGAAGAGCATGTTCTTCAGTCGTTGTAGTTTCAGTAGTTTCTTTTTAGTAGTTGTAGTGACAGTTAACACTTAGTGTTTTTGTAGAAGATGTCAGCTGTTGGACATCTTCAGTAGTTGTGTTAACTATCAGTAGTTTGAATAAATTCTGTTAGATGTCACTATCAAGTGACATCAGCAGACGTCACATCTCTTATATAAGAGGTGTGACCTAATTGTATGTGTGACATTCTGTTACCACGAAAGCGAATATTAAATGAATATCTTTTGCAGAATTGTCTCTGTCTATAACCGTTTGTTCTTACCTTGAATATCTTTTGTGTTCTTGTGAATTGGCTAATTCATTGTTTGATTTCCGCTGCTATACTCTCTTATCAATCAAACGTAGATCATGATCCTATCACTCGTCGACTTCAGCACTCCTATCAAAGTTTGAAATCAAAGTTGTCTCCTTTTTATGATTCTCAAAGGAAAGATATGTATTCTCAAAGTTCACACGGATCAGAACATTGCGGATCCTCTCACGAAGCTTCTTGAAATGGCAAAGCATGAAGGTCATACTTGTGCCATGGGACTTCGATATTCTAGTGATGGATTTGATCTGTAAATTTTGTATTGGATGTGTGGAACTCTCTATTATTTGAATAAAACTATTTGGTTATAATGCTTCAATTAATGTTCCAATTTAGCATGTTTAATCCATGAGTAAATTGTTTACTCTAAATGTCCGTAGTCGTTCATACTTGTGGGAACAAGTGTGAGGGTAAGACTATTATGAACTTGGATTGGTTGATATTCATAAGGATGAATATAGAGCAATGGGTTGCTACCAAGGTTCAAAGATATATGTGGGATACAAATATTGGACTAACCTGCATCTCAAATTTTACTACATGGAATCTTATTGATTGATCATAAGTAAATTTGAGTAAAGGCGAATATCATTTGGTATCCTCCGACCTGAGATACATATTGGGTTTTGATATTCACCAAGTGTTATACCTTGAACTAATTCTTCATTGTCCTGAAATAGTAGACAGCACATAAGGGTATGTTCAGGTATGACACGAGGTGTTTGTGAGAAACGTATGTAGTCAAGATGAAATTTGTTCCTCTTATTCGTTGAGAGTTAGATGTCTAAGGCCTGATAAGTTAAATCAACAAGGAATGATCACTCTATGTTCATGGATTTAACATGACATCTATAACAAAAAGATAAATGACTAATTCACCTAAATCATTTCAAGTAGGATACTTGAATGGGATGATGTTATTGAATGGCTATATGTCATGCGTATTAAGGGTAGTAAACCATTGTTAGGCGGTATATACTACTTGCATCAATCTTCTATGAATCTTGTGCAAGTGGGAGATTGTTAGATTCTATATGCCCAAGACACATTGAACATTGATGTGGTTAGTATGTCATGATCCAAGTCGGGTTATACCCAATAACAAGCTTAGCAAACACCAATTAATATTTAATTGATGATATGATCATGCAGTTAAATATTACACCAATTTAGAAAATGGGTTTTCTAAATAAGTTGCATATGAGAAGAACAACTTATTAGAATATTTTGTTCAACAATATTATTTTAAGTGGTATTTAAATGAGTTAAATAACACCAAATAATAATGAGAAATTATAACTTATAAGTTAATTGGTTAATTTTATAAGTTATAAAACTTGTACATACAATTAAATGGTAATTATATGTCTTGTTGCAAGACCATTTTTATGTGTGTGTATGTGTTTAATTTAAAGAGGGAAAACCCATTTTGAATGAGTTTTGGCCGTCCCCCCTCTATTTTCTCATTGGACCATTTTGTTTTGAGAATAACACACACATTAAGTGGTCTTGGGGTTCTCCTTTTCTCTACCATTCACAATACATGCAAACAAGAAAAAGCTCTCTATTCTCTCTCAAAATCTCAGTTCTAGCAGCTGAAAGTTAAGGGTTTTTGGAGCTTTTGTGGTGTTTCTTCCTAACAATAAGGTGTGTTTGCAAGATAAGCTTGGGTATACACACTTGAGGGTTCCTCCTCTTGGAACCTTGGTCGATTTCATCTTCCCACATCATCAAATTCGCTGCTGGAAGTTCACTATCTTGAAGGTCTTTTGGCAGTTTTCTTTTTGGTGTTTTTGGTGTCCAAATCCAAGCAAGAATGATGCTTCCTTAGAGCTTGGTAGGAGTCAACATTTGAGGACATCAAACCTTGAAGCTTTGGCCATATTTCACCCTTCTAACTTTTTTCTTTGGTCGACTTCTAACTGCTGAAAGAGGTAGTTTGGCAGCCCTTTGTGGCTGCCATATGGTGTTGTTTTTATGTACACATAGCATGTTTATTCACATATTATGATCCTTTGATTTATGGGTTTGTTTTAAACACTTATATGGTCACCTAAAGAACATAATTTTCAGCTTATAAAATCGGTTTTAAAGTTGTTGTTCCGCTGCGTTTTTTTTTCTGAATGTTTAAATGGTTAAACTTGCTTTTATGTTCTAACAAACCCTTCATCAAGTTGCTCTGTTAAACTCTGAGAAAGATTCTATATTCTCAAAGGTTTGTCGTTTTCTTGCTCTATCCAACTATCTCACCTCCGTGACCATTGATCCTATTCTTTATGAGGATCATTTGCTTGAATTTTGGAATAACTACCAAGAGGTCATCATGAATGGGGAGAAGGCACTGTGTGCTACAGTGTAGGGGAGGACAATCTTCATCACTCCAACCGTCATCAACACCCACCTTCAGCTGGATAATGAGGAAGGTGAATTGCCCTTTCCTAAAGAAGTTGTTAACCACTCCTTCTAATTGATGGGCCGAAGGAGATTTCTCTATCAAGACCTTCAGGAAAGGAAAGGTCTCCTCCCAATAGAAGTACTTACTTCATGTGGTCATCCATAACTTGTCCAACAAGTATGGGGACTGGGACTAGATTCCTAAAGATCTCTCTTTTATAGCGCATAGGATGGTTCAAGGGGTCAAGTTTAGGTACTCTTAGTTTGTTTATACAAATTTGCTTGCTAACTTGGACACCTTAGAGTATTATATGTTTCCTAGATATGCTAAACATATTCTAAACTGTGAATTGGGCTCCGAGTTAAGGGAAACAAATAATATTCCTAAATAGTAGCAGATGAAGCCTGAAATCTTTAAAATTTTGAAGGAGCCAACTGTTGGCTTCTCTGTGGTAGAAACAGCCCTTGTCCCCAAAATGTTAGAGCTCATTGCTCAAGGTGACAACCTATCAAGGCAAGCTAGTGTTGCACCCACACCTTCTACCTTTCAACCAACAAAACAACCGCAAATCACCTTCACCAATGAAAGAAGATCCAAATGAACCCCTGCACAAGCTATTCAGTCTATGCAGACCCCTATATTACTACCCATAGAGGAGGAAGTGGACACTAGAGCTTCCACTGCTCTTAAGGAGAAAACCATCCCATCTCTTCAAGAATTAGTGTTGAGGTTTCTCATGCTCAACTGATGAGCTCGTTAGCCTAACGGCCTTAAGCCTTTACTCTGAGTCTCAACACTCAAGTGAACAACCTTTAGGGAAAGTTACCATCCCCAACCTTTAGATTTAAACCAACCAATTCCTAGCCTCGACTTCTATGATGGTGAAGACTTGGGATTTAATGAGTATCATGACTCTCTCTACTCTTCCCCTACTCAAATAGAGATGAGTTCTCTTACCACTCCCATGTCTAACCCACATCATCCACCTACCACTAAGGTGGATCTCCCTGAACATGTTCAAGAGGTCCATATGGAAAAGGTTCTCGCTTTTGCAAGTGATGACATTACTAAGACCTCAACCATGTCAACTTAGCCTATTGAAACTTCTTTTGAAGCTGTCAGTTAGTAGAGGAAAAATAGCACCCAAGAACCTGAAGCTGGTGGTGAGATTGAGGACTTTGGTACAATTATCTCATCCCCTAATTAATCTTTTGATGACCTTTAAGAAGAGCTCATCCAAGAACACAAGAACCTGTGGATGTGATTGACCTAACTCCTAGCTCACCTATGCAAATGGGAGATGCTACCAAAAAGGGGTAGAAAGTCATTACAGTCATATAACCTAGGAGTTCTTCAAAGAGTATGGACATTGAGGACTCACCATCCTCACTGTAGTTGTTCATACTCAGCAACTTCCTCAAGTTCACATTGACATGGACTCTATAGACTCTTTCATTCAGAGTCTCTTTGAGGAAGGCATACCAAGGGATGTGTTATCATTACCTCAAGGAACTTCCAACTAGATCATAAGGTGGAGGTATGATGTTGATAGAAGAGCCCTCATTCTTCTAATAGTTCAAGGGTAGCAAGAGGTTTTCAATTTTTGACCTTGAACTACTATGAAGGTCTTCACCTTATCAACATGCCACTTGTCAATCAAAGCCAATCTAGAGATGCTAGAAAGTTGGCTCAAAGGATTCAAGACATGATTACTAAAGAGTTTAGCCTCAAAAGGAGAAAAAGGCAACGTAATGTCATTAGTCAACTGGATGTTTAGGCAGACCCTGAGATTAGCTTCAAAGGGGAAACCTTGACTGAAGGCCCAATGATAGAGCTGAGAGCCCTGTCTCACAAACAACTACTTTAGAATCCATTCCCTTGATTAGACACTTGCTCGTGAGGGTGTATCTTAACCTCTCTCGGGCCAGAGCATGGATGTTACTCCAAGCAATGAAGGCTAAAGCTCTCTCCACCCTGAGTCACAAAGGTCTATTGTTGAAAAAGGGAAAAGGATTCTAACTACTAACAAGACTAAGGAGGAGGAGGAGAGAGAGAGGAAAAGGAAACTAAGGGCAGAAAGTTCCTTTACTGGGTTTGTTGGATTCATGGAAGCTGCAATCACGGTTGCCCCCAGACCAAAAAGTTAAGATGATGAGTTAAGGGCAGTCAGGATTACTTATTTATAGATTAGGAACTATGATGTTGATAACGTCATCTACCTCCCCTTAGAAGAATTGTATGAACTGGCTGACATGGAAATGTCAAGAGAGAAGATGGAAGCAGAAGATGCAAGATTGATTCTTAGATAAAAGAGGAAAAGAGACTGAAAAGACTCTACAAACATGTTCGTACTCTATAACCAGTTCAAGAAAGCCCTGTGCAAGAGGCTATGGCACCACAAGAACTCATGTAGATAAAGAGACTCATAGGATAAATATGATCAACTACTTGAGTGACACAAGTCTCTACCCGGCAGCTACACTTCTTCCTAGTCCTTTGAGTACATTGAGTTTGAGTATCTCAAGCAACTTGAACTTCAAGTGCTCAAAGAACAAAAGGAAACAAATAGAAGATGAGGGAAGAAGCAACCAAGTCAAGAGCCATCATTCAGAAAAGCCAAAGGAAGTATGCTGATAGGCAGAGGATGATAAGCTTCTTGAAGCTCTATGGATTCTCTGGACAGAGACTTGGCCTGATGTCCTTAGCCACTATGGATGAGCACATTAGGGTGATCAAGCAGAAGATCAAAAGAGGAGAACTTGTTGACTTACACTCCCTACCAAGTCAGGCCCTCAAGAAGTGGAGGTTAAGGTTGAACATTTTGAGACAAAACATCATGGACCTTTTGTTGAGACTTAGCAAGCTTTATCTTCTGATCCATAGTAGGGTCCTACCGCTCTCATTCTAAACCTGTCAGAGAGGAAGACTGTGAATCCTAGGATCGCAATCAGGAATTATCAGTGTTGGTTGAAATCAAGTCAACACTTGCATAAACAATATTGGCTTGGTTAATTGTTTGTATTAAACTTCAGTATCAATAAAGATTCAAGAACACGATGAATGAAACACAATTAATGATCAGAAAAATATTAATGTCAAATGAATTTCATTAAGAAAAACATGTTAATGATTACAAATAACCAATGAATGAACAAATGATATTGATTTTAATGTTTGATAATGTGACGGCTGCTAGGGTTTGGTTGTGTGATTTGATATGACGTTTTTCCGTCATCAACCGTCACTTGATGTGAAACCTAGGATACATATATATATGCACACGCGTGTTTCTCTTAAAGAAACACTGGATCTCTTGGGATTGGAATTGTTTCTGTTAATGAATCACCGGATTTCTTGGGATTCGCATAACTAATTGTTGATTTGTTGACTTGTAACACTTGTATTGTTTGAATACAAGTGTTTGTATTTTGCAGGAATATTGCCTTCCATAGGTAATTGTTCCTTCGTAGAAGTTTTGTTCTTCTGAAGGAAACTTGTTCTTCCACAACAACTTGTTCTTCCGAAGGAAACTTGTTCTTCCATAGCAAACCTGTTCTTCCGAAGCACTTGTTGCTCAGATCTGATTGTTTATCCATAGAAGATATTCGGATGTAATTTACTTGTAAGAAACATAAGTACGGAAGAACAAAATGTTCATACGTAGATGTTTCTTACACTTGATCAATTTCATGAATCCATGAATTATATTGTTTCACCTGCAAACATACATAAGTCAACACACATATATATGGGTTAACCTACACATTTAATACATACACAATAATGAATTACAAACATTCATTATCGATATTAATTCAAGTACTAAGCCTATACCAAATGGACTAGATCTATTGATCCTAGATCTAAAAATACTCCCATTAGGCTTAGATACTTGTAATAAGCTCTTCAAAACTAAAAGTTCTTTTAATTTTGACACCATCCTTTTGTTGAAGTAAGATACAGCATCCTTTTGTTCATCATACTTGTATTTGATCTCCATTCTACATATATTTTTAAGAATATCAAAGCTCAATCCCAAAATGTCTTCTTCTGTAGTCAAAGTTTCCACCACATATTGATTATTGACTATTTCAAGCTCATCTTCTTCTGAGATTCTCAATTCTGATACATCTTAATGTTAGCTCCTTTCAGCATCCCAGCATTATATCTTCTTCTCTTGTATGCTTTAGCAAGCAGCTTATCCATAACTTGAATCATGTGCACATATAGACATAAGTCCTTCTGAACCCTTTCATCAGTTAGCTTTGGGAAGAATTTGTTGTGAAGGTATGATGTATAGCTAGGGTGGAGCAGTTTGATCTCTACTAGGTCAAAGATTCTGATTCTCTCTGCTTTCTTTCCTTCTGCATTCCTCAGTTGCACTAATTCTTTGGTCTCTCAACATATCCCCATTATGTTATTGGATATGAATATTGATTCCCATATTTACTTTTAACATTAGTTGACTTACTGCTTTCACATCCAACCCTCTTTAAGAACTCATCATCCACCATTGTAGAGGAGTTAGATTTTGATGTTTTCATTCTTTGTAACTTTCTTTTGTGCTCATCATCCTCTCTCTTGGCTTCCTTAAGCACATCATCTCTGAATTTTGTTTTTAGTTTTCCCACTAACACAGAGAAGTCTCTTCCTTTTGGGTGTACAGGATAGTTAGAGATAATCAAGCTTTAGAAATCTTTGAGATCACATTCAGGTAGACATAATACTCATGCTATATCATGGAAGTATTGAACCCTTCCAGATGTTCTCTTGATGATAGCACATCCCATTCTTATTCATACTTCCATGCCATGATTTTATTGTCTTCCATAGAGGTTGGGCTAGTGATGTGGTCAAATAATTCTATCAATGTTGACTTTTTCTCTGTGATTTCCTTGACTATTGTCCCTAATGGCCACACATTGCCAGGTATGACTACTCTTGGTTCTCTAATCAGTTTGTCTTTTTCTTTGTGTTGAGATGTACTTTCAACTGTTACCGGTTCAGTAGGAGATTGTTGTAATGATCAGCATAAGGCTTTGGGGCTTCAGTTCTGAATCCGACTCTAGTATCAAGTTCAATAGACATTACATGTTTCATCATTCTTCTCAGCTTAGCAACACATCTTCCTTTAATCTCATGTGCCTTGTATTTATGACCTTGTAACCAACATACCATATTGTACTTGCTAAGCTTTGTTGCATCACAGTGGCCAAGATCTTCTTGATTTTCTAAATGGCTTGAAAAGTAGTGAATGCTTCATAGTAACAATTTGGAATTATGAATTTGGCAAACTCAAACTCTTCAGCATATATTTCATCTCAGTTAGGTTTATCCTTTCAACCATGATCACGGTCATAAACACAGTTGATTCAGGCCTTTCTTCCATGATGTCTTTTGTTGTTAGAAGAACATCAGCAATTGATTCTTTTTTATCTTTGTTGGTTTCTTCTTCAGTCAAATCTTTCCATTTTGCATCACTCTCAGCTTCATCATGAATAACTTGCTTTGACGTTGAAACATTCATTGAAGGAGTATGCTCTGAAGGTGTATGCCTTGACCTTTGGGATCACTCTTCAACAATGATTATATGTTTCTTTGTTGATCCCAAATACTTCTTCTTCCTTGAGTATAGAATAAGTTGCTTAGAAGATGCAGCAAGTTCCTTTAGTTGATTTGATTCAAGAGCACATGTTTTCATTTTTAACTGATCAATCTCTTCTTCTTTTCTTCTCAACAGAGCTGATTGATCATAGAGAGACTCATCATTTGATCAACTTCATCCTTAGCTTCTCATTTTCAATCTTCTCAGCCTCTATTGATTCTTTGAGCTCAGAATCTTGTTGAAGTAAGGCATCAATCACTTCGCTATTGCACTTAGCATCTTCTCTTAAGCTTTTGATCCTTACTTCTAGCTTCATGAGTAGATCATCCTTTTTTGTTACTATCCCTTTTAGCTCTTTCATCCTTTGCTTTTGAAGTTAGACTTCACTACAAGCTTGTTGTACTCGGCAACCAGATACCATTGTCACTCCTAAAATTTTTAACTTTTGCATCAAGTTGATTCTCCATCTTGATCACAAACTACATTAATGTTTCTGATGTTTCAGTCTTTTGTTTAAGAAAAAGACCCATGTAAATCTTGTGAAATCATCAATATTGCATTTTTCCAATGCTCAAAACATTGGTAGGACCAAACGGATCCATGTGAAGCAATTTGAAAGGTGTAGTATTAGTATTGATAATTTTGGATTTGTGAGACACTCTATGTTGTTTTCCTTTATAACAAGAAGAACATGAGTTGAGCAATGAAACTCTTTCTTTGGAAGTCCAAAGACTAAGTCATTTTTCACCAATTCGTTCATGTTCTTCATGTTAGAATGGAGAAGCCTTTTGTGCCACAATTAATATTCATCTTCTGATGACTTAGATAGAAGACATGTTTCATGTTTTGTGAGTGAGGGTGTGTTATGTCCAAAACATAAGTGTTTCCTTTTCTTGATGCTTTAAAAAGGACCCAAGTTTCTCGAACAAAAAAACCTTGCTTAAGAATGTAACAGTTAGTGTTATCAAACAATGTGGTATACTTTTTATCACAAATTTAAGACATACTCAGTAAACTATACTGTAATTTTCATAATAATTTACTTTCTCAAACTTGAGCACACCATTTGTTACCATTCCTTCACCAACAATTTTACCTCCCTTTTATCCCCACCAAATGCCACATAAAAATCATTTTATGTTTGAAGTCATGGAGAAGTGAACAGTTTCCTGTCATATGCCTGGAACAAGCACTGTCAACATACACTTGTTGTCAGCTCTCCAGTATTGTTCATGCATTCAGAAGTAAATCAGTTAGAATTGACAACCTAAGCCTTAATGATCTTGGGTTTGCCAACAGTGTCTAAAATAGTTACTCCTTCATGAATAAGGCTTGAAGTTTCAGTTTTAGTTTTGCTTGATTCATTCTGAGTTGTTTCAGATGAGGATGATTCTGTTGAAGGGGATGTTGATGAATTAGGTTCTTGTTTCCCAATTTCTTCTTGATTCAACTTATGTTTGTTCATTTGATGCTTTGGTTTTGATAATGAATCTTTATGATTAAATATCTCACAACCTTTTGTTTTTGAATGAGGTATATGAATTCCCTTTTCAAAATTATCAAAGAATACATCACCATCCTTGTTTCCTTTCAGTCAAATCAACCCTTTTATGTGTGTTTTTATTGCTGGAAAGTTGATCTTTTCTATGAAGGATGAACACTTAAGATGTCTTTTCCTTTGATTTTGGTTTTAGTTTTTGTTTAGACTTCTTCAGTTTTGAATCCTTTTCACAATCAGTAGATTGGGTGTCTGATTCAGACTTATCTGATTGTTTCTTCTTTGTGCCTTTTGTCTTGTTTTTTTTGTTGAAATAACATTCCTGAGTGGAATGGTTATTTTTGTTGCAGATAGCACAATGTTTGTTGAAGTAGCAGTCAAAAGTCATGTGATTATTCATATTGCAAATAGAACAATAAATACTAAAGTAATAATCTTCACTATTATGGTTTTTCATGTCACACCATTTACAATACATCTCAACTGATTCTTTCTCAAAATCACTTAATTTTTTATGGTTTGCCAAATTTTGAGGCGTTTCATCCTTTTTCAGCTTTGGAGTAGATTCTTTCTTTTCTGGTTTGAGCAGCTTTTGTCTGTTTGTTACAGAATTTCTCTTCCGTAGATCATCTACTAAATCAATATTAAATTCTGCTAAAGAGGTTTTCTTCTTCCGCAGATTCGATACTAAAAAGATGTTCTTCTTTCGCTGATGATCGGCTGATGCGTTTTTCCTTTCTTTTTCCACGGATGACTTGTGTCTTTCCTCAGTAGAGGCACACTCTCATTTTCTTCATTGGAAGAAGTTTGTTGCTGATTTAGCTCTTGAAGACCTTCATTTAATGAGATATTCTCTTACAGATCATCTTCAGCATGTTTCTTTGTTTAGGAGAGTATGGCAACTTGTTTCTTCAAGCACTTTTGGAATTTTTGTTTCAAAAGCAATATTCCTACCCTTGTTTAGAACATCATCAAGTTCATCAGAATCATCCAAGTCATCCCACTCATCAAAGTCAAATTTTGAATTCAATTTATTCAATATGAGAATTTAATAATTTCTCATATTGCTGAGATGAAAGTTGAAACTTCTGATGTTTCACTTCAGTTGATGCATGATCAGCCATAGATTTTGTTAAGGAAGTGGTCAGATGCTTAACTTGTGCTTTCACAGTGTAATTTTCAGGAACAATTTTATCTAAATCCTTTTGTAAAAAGTTAATTTTTATTTGATATAATTTATGTTCTCTTACATGAGATTCATTCAAAATCATTGTTTCTTTAATTTTATCAGCCAATTGTTGAGCATGGACTCTATATTCTCTACTTGCTCAACACATATGATGAACATAACATGTCTCTTACCTCACTTTCCATGGGTGGAACTTTGTTTTCTATGTGAGCCATTAGAGCTTGATTTTCTTCCAAGACTTCCTTCTCATACATACTCTAGTCACAGGTTCCATCTTGAATAATGATCAGCCCAATTTCTATTAAGTTGCTAGTTCTGCTGGTGAATAGTGGCTAGTGGGGATGGGTTGGCAAGTTGTGGTTGTCTGGATAATCTTTGAGTTGATGAAGGTGTTTAGCCTGATGTCGCTGATGTTATGTTGAGTCAGGATTTTGTTGATTGCATTTCTAGGAAAGTGTCCATAGAGATTACCCTTGATTATTCTTTTATATTGTTTGGCTCTATAAGCCATCATTTCCATTTGCCATTGTAGATCTATCTCCTCCACTACATCTAGAGGTAGTTCTTCCAAATCTTGTTGGCACATGTTGGCAGAGAGAAATAAACTTCCTAGATAAGCTTGAAAGCTTGAATTGAAAGCTGCAAAAGCTGCTTTTTGTTTTTCATAGTCTAGAATGACAGTGATAGACTCTGATTGATTATTGATTTATGGTTTGTTAGATGATGTGTCTCTTTGATCATCTATTCTCTCTTCTCTTTTATGACTTACTTTAAGAAGATTTCTTAGGAGGTTCAAAGCATAGAAACTTACTTCCTCTGCATCATCACTCAAAGTACAAGAGTTATCACCATCATTATTGGACATGAAGGCACTTCCAGTACTTCTTGTTTCTTTGAAATGATATGGTGATACATGAGTTCTTACACTTGTTTCTTGATTTCTCATCCATTTCAATAGCCTAAACTTTAGCAACTAGAGGATCTAGTTCGACTGCTTTAAGATCTATGGTGTTCGTGAACATGGATACAGTTTGCTTCCAACTTCTGGTAAAGTATGGAGCATTTTCTTGTTCAATTCCTCATTGGTGTATTTCAACTCCAAAATGTTTATTTCTGTAAAAAGTTGTTGAGGAATTGATTCACCCTTAATATGAATAAATGTGTCATATTGTGAACGCAGGGTGTCCTTCCTAATGTTTTGGATTTCATCACTCCCTTCACAAGGTGTATGAAGAATCTTTCACAAGGAATTTGTTGTTTTATAATTTTCACATCTGATCAATATTTCTTCTGGTAAAGCCATACTAAGCAAATTGTATGCTTTAATATCAACTTTAACCTTCTTAATATCATCAGGTGACAAATCTTTCGTGGTTATGGGTTGATTATTATCATTATAATCCGGCCCGAGGGTGGGTGGAATATAAGGACCTTCTGTTATTGAAACCCATAAGTCAAAATCTGTATAATTTACATGATTCCCGAACTTGATTTTCCTGGATTTAAAATCTGCTTTTATTTCCAACTTTGGCGGTTGGTAAGATGATGCACCAGAGTTGCTCATGATTAGTAAGATCTAAGATTTTAACTAGTGAATTTTTTCAAAGGATATGAACAACTTATTGATGTTGATCCAATTGGTTTGAATATAGAACCAAGTAAAACGACAGATTAAATATCACACAAACTATTGCTCGGAACGATAGATCCAATCAGTAAAAACTGACAAATCTAAATATTCAAGAATAATTAATCACAACTAACACTCATAGATTAATTGATCTAAATCAATGAGCACTAGGCTCTGATACCACATGTGAATCCTAGGATCGCAATTAGAAATTATCAGTGTTGGTTGAAATTAAGTCAACGTTTGCGGAATCAACGTTGATTTGGTTTAATTGTTTGTATTAAATTTCAATATCAATAAAGATTCAAGAACACGATGGATGAAACACATTAATGATCGGACAAATATTAAATTCAAATGCATTTCATTAAAATGAACATGTTAATGATTACAATAACAATGAATGAACAAATGATATTGATTTTTGTGTTTGATGATGTGACAGCTACTAGGGTTTGGTTCTGTGATTTGATGTGATGTTTTCCCTCGTCAAACCATCGCTTGATGTGAAAACTAGGATCCATATATATAGGCACCCGTGATTCTATTAAGGAAACACTGTATCTCTTGGGATTTCGAATTATTTGTTAATGATCACCGAATTTCTTGGGATTCGCATAACTGACTTGTTGATTTGTTGACTTGTAACACTTGTATTGTTTAAATACAAGTGTTTGTATTCCACAGGATATTGCCTTCCATAGGTAATTGTTCTTCTGTAGGAGTTTTGTTCTTTTGAAGGAAACTTGTTCTTCTGCAGCAACTTGTTTTTCCGAAGGAAACTTGTTCTTCCGTAGCAAACCTTTTCTTCTGAAGCACTTGTTCCTCATATCTGATTGTTCATCCATAAAAGATCTTTGGATGTAATTTACTTGTAAGAAACATAACTACGGAAGAGAAAATGTTCATCTGTAGATGTTTTTACACTTGAACAATTTCATGAATCCATCAATTATTTGTTTCACCTGTAAAATAAATAAGTAAACACACATATATATGGGTTAGCCTATACATTTAATGCATGCACAATAATGAATTACAAACATTCATTACAGATATATTCAAGTACTAAGTCTATACAAAATGAACTAGATCTATTGATCCTAGGCCTAACAAAGACCCGACTGAGAAAGACAAGGATGATCAACAAGGTGTTTCAGGCCAGTCTTCTTAATTAAAGAGTTCAAAGAGGAGGAAAATGATAACTTCTAAACCAAGGCCTAAGATGAAGAAAAAGAATAAGAAAAGATAGATTCGACCACCTCCAAACGTTAGGATGAGTCAAAACATCTTAAGGAAGTGCAATAATAGGAAGCTCCAACAACTCCTATTCAAGTAGCTCTTATGGCATCAGAAAGACATATCTTATCTTGGACTTATACTACCAATCCAGAAAGATGGCATCTTATCAAAGATCAAGCTATTGAAGATGTCTATACATGCAAGACATGTTCAATCTACCTTTGCATGATCTTTTTAAGATGAGAAGACACTATGTGAGTCTGAGTGATCCTGACCATTTAATGAAGAAAGGATTGGGTCATCATCATGATGAGGAATGTTGATATCTGAAGTCTTCAAATGTTTTGGTAGCATTAGCCTAAGGGGAGTTAGTAAGGTTCTGTACTAGGCTGATGCATCTGAAACATTGAAAACATCCAAAAATCTGTCCTGCATGCATGCACTAAGCGTTGAGTAGAATGCTTCGGAAGTTTACACATTATCTTAAAAAATACTCTAAGTGTAAAATCATCCGAAGCCAAGACCAATATCCTCTGAAGTTGAAAGTGAAGTCTTCTGAACCTTCAAGGACAAAGCTTTCTGAAGCCAAGAAGTGAAGACAGATTATCTTCCAAAGACTTTTGAAGACATGCTTTTATCTAATGTACTTTACCATAAATTTGAACCACTTTCTGCCACAACTCTGTTGACTCACCAATTTTCACAAGTTAGTGAAAAGGTTCATGTTTTTGGTAACTGTACATTTAGGTCTTGAGTCCTTTACTTTCTATTTTATGTACTTTTATCCTTTTTGTAATATATTAGAATATGAGCTATGACATGTCATAGTCAATAGTAAAAAGGCAATGTGCCTTCAGACTCTACATTAATTTTGCTATTGTCTAGATCATGTATCCAGTTGAACTTCAAAGTATGGTTGGCTGTAGGATGTAGTATAAGTATCTCAGATCTTTGTAACTTATCTAATACTTGTACACTTATAAAATAACCTAAGAGAAATATACAATATCCTTGAAAACCAAACACATATGTTGTTTCTATTCTTGTTCAGTCTTATATTTGCTAGTGTTATAAGTGTTAATCTTGTGTTATCAGTTACCTATTTGATCTGTTAAGTGTTCTAAACAGTCTGTCCTCATTGTGTGTTGGGATGTAAGTGACTAAAACTTCCTTAAACGGTCCTGCATGCAAGCATATGTGTATTATGTGATGGATTTGATGCAAGTATGTATAGATATAGGTGTAGGTTGGCATATGGTAGTGTTATGTATGTGTGTTACATGACTACAATATTGAGAGTTAATCGTGAGACGAACTTGCGCTAACCCTATATCAAATGAGTATAAAATAGTAAAATATATAGATTATTTATGATGTAAATAATTATTGATAGGTGAGAAGACTTGTGTTGGACCTTGCATGCAATGTTCTTAGTTGTTTGAAATATTATGTTTATGTTTTTTGGACATGACAAGTGATAGTGTTGCGAAGAGGTAACGAAGAGCTATTATTAGTACTATTTGGGTTGACACTCCAATCCTTGTAGTTGGTATACTAATTACTTAGACCAACTTTTGTTTATGATAACCTTAGCTGAATATTATCCAACATACTCATGTTACACTTGGCGTTACGCTCAATTGTGTCACGATGCTATACATTAACTACTTTTACATACACTTACACACTCATATATCCTACTTATTCTATATCGCATTTTTTATATTATTTAAAACCTGCAGACTCACTAACCATAAGTTGAAAATTTCAAGCATTATTTTAAGATAATAAAAATGCATAAGAAGCTAGAGATTTCAAGGACTTTAGGGAGAATAATAACAAAGTTCACCATAGACTACCAAATGCATTGCATTGAGTCTAGAAAATTTATGATACTTATCTATTGATTACTAAAATTACTTTTTCGACGTGTTGCCAAAGACTTGACCTGGGTTATGGGATTTTAGATTTTATTCTTACTTAAAGTATGTTTGTCTTGAAATTAACTAACCATGACACAAGTCTCCATTCATATCAAGCGACCCTATGACATGTTTGTTAGATTTTTAGTTAGTAATTCATTGTTGTGCATCAATGTGCAATGATGATCCTGTTCATCACATCCTTGTGTTTTCACTCTCGATGAGAGTGTGACATAAAAAAATTTTAATCAAATATACTTATACTTTTTCAATGTTTAACTCTGCTTAAAATAAAAAAATATTCACCCATGACATCTAGATTTAGCACAATACATGAAATACGATTGAGACAATCAAATCAAATACATAATAAAAGAAACCATACATGATCACACAATCACCCCATAAATCAAATCGAATAAACAATCGAGTAACTATGTTTTGTCTTTACAATCAAATCAATACCGAGTGTAGTTATTAATTTACAGTTACAAATCGATCCTGATTATTAACAAAAAAGATATAGTTGTTGGTACTTGCATTACTAGAGACGCGTACTCACTTTTCTAAGTCACATAGCACTAAGGAAAAAAAGTACTTATCATCAATTAAAACAACAATCAGATTTTACATAATATTTCTCTTATTAGATTTTAATAATCTTAAGTTTTATTCATTGGTCGAATAATCTCAACTTAGTAAATGTTTGTGGATACTCCCAACTTTGATGTTATTGTCCTCCAACGATCCCTTATTAACTGAGTGTTAACCCTGTTAGTTTTTTATTCCGCACTCAAAAACTGTTAATCTTCATCTCCTAATTTAAACCCCCGAACTTGTTGAAGGTAGATTTCAGGTGATGAAGAAGATTAGACAAGAAAAATGGAGCTAATTGATACTAGACGGTGTTGAAGTTGAAAATGGTTCAAAGTTGGCTTTATTTCATCAAAAAATACTAATGAGTATTAACTCTTGTTAGTAAGAGATCATTTGAGAAAATTAAGTTTAAATTTAGGAGTGACTATAAACATTTGCTGACGTTGGATTAATCTCGACAATAAATGAAAATTGAGATTATAAAATCCAATAATATTTTACATTTCATCATTTGCTTGTATATATTTTTGCTGCGTCATAACGTGTGCTTGTTTGAGGACAAGTGCAACCCACACTAAAGGCAATGTGGCTAGTTTCATATACAGCCTTTTTAAATTTACTATAGTTTAAAACTCAAAAAGCAAATTATCAATTCGTGGTTTACAACATAAAATCGTCTCACATATTCTATGACTCGATTTGGCCATTTGCCGGCTTTTGGCTTTTATTATTTTATTATTTTATTATTTTATTATTAATATAATTTATTTTGTATGTTATAACTTTAAAATATGATTTTTTTATTATGAACGATGTGTTTTTTTTATTTACGTTTAGATGTAAGTTCCATTCCACAATTGTAATATATTATTTTTCACAATAACATAAAGTTTTTCGAAAATTACAAGAATAATATAGCGACGTAATTTTCTTTACTTGCGTTTCAATCTAATTTTGTATAAAACCAATCATCGTAACGTACAATCAAAAATTGTGGTCATGTTATAATATATTTTTAGTTCTTTTCAACCATCTCATTGTTCTATATTCCAAATAAACCATTAGGAAGGGCTTGTTTCTACATAAGATTCAATACAAATTTATTCTAACGGCGCAACAAGCGGGTAGAAAAGTAGTTACTTGTTAAATATTACTTTGTGTCCTTGTAATTGACTAGTTTATTACCATATTTTTTTAACTTAGCCATCCTTTTAATCAAACAAATTTATGAAACTAAATTCCAAGTTAGTAGTGTGTGTGTGGCGAAAGCTTAGATAATAAACTGATACATTGGATAATAATTAAAATAATAAAATGATGTCGTTTTATATATTGATTTTGCATGACGCGTGAGCAGTTCTTCTTCTTGACGTTATTTTTGCAAGAAGAAAAGTCATTTTTGGATGCATGGACTTTTATATCGGGGCCATTGAATGTGGACCAGTGGACATCAATTTATTGAGTCAAAAGCTATAGTTCTAATCTATCTATCTATTTCTATCACAATCATACGATCAATCAAATCTCCAAACATCGCTATTAACATTTTCATCACAGCAGTTGTCACGTATCCATTAAATTAAGAACATTACTTATGACAATGCAAATGCATGACTCCTAAAACATAATAACAAAATACTCAAAGCAAAACCGATGTATCCTGACATCAAGTGTAAATCAAATTTTCCTTTGGAAAATAAAATGTTAATCATGACAAACTCTTATAATAATTACTTTTAAAAATAGTCGAATTAAATGGAGTGAATAAGGTGAGCCAATTACCAACCAAAAAACACAAATAATTGATGGTCTGGTTTTAAACTTTTGATAACAAACTTTTATATTCGCTTTCAGTTACCGATATCTGGAAAGGTACAAAGCTGAATTAACCGAGTCGATCCACAATTTATAAGTGTGGAACCTAAAACAAGCATATAATAACTAAATCAACGGTGCTAGACAAAGAAGTATCGTTGATGAATTTAAGGAAGAATCTTTCTATCGCAAACTTAGCCACGGATTACCGGAAAAACCATTAAAAAATTAGGTTTTCAATCATTTTTTGATTAAGGTTATTTGTGTCTATGATTTGTTGGTAATCATCGGTAATAATTTATATATTTACCATGATCATGGATTTAAAAAGCATTCCTGTCTAAATTGTAACTAATTTTGAGGGCCTGTGTGGAAATAAATTTAAGGTTATGACTTCTCATCATATTCCTAAGATGCTTTTCAAGCCTTATTACTGTTGGTGTTATCATCAAAGGACATTCGGCCAGAAAATATATCTAAAAAAACAACCAACCCAACCATTGTAAAACTTTCTTTAAATAGTCTAAGGTAATAGTTGTCAATCTCTGAATCCTAAAAACGGCAAGCTGACTTGGTTAGAATCAATAAGGATCAACTGTACAAATAATTTCAATGATGATTTACAGCGAATTTATAATTATCAAATATCAAACACTTAGAAATATTCATAATAATGTATTGTATTAATTTCATTGTAAACAAATCTTTATATGTGAAAGTTTGTACAAAAGTTACAAATGTATGCCAAGAGTTACAAAAAGGGTAAAAACATTATTTATTTATTGTTCAGATACTATGAATACCAAGTACAAGATACATAATAATGTATTGTATTAATTTCATTGTGAACAAATCAATCTTCCCAAACCGGAAGTACATACTTTTAATGAAGCTTTCTTTCCCTCGTTGGTAGAGTGGTTCTTCACCCACATATGTATCTTGTGCGTCCGAATTGGTTTTGGCGGGGGCACAAGTCTTGTCCACATTTCTTTAGTTAGGCATAAGTATTTGTTTTGTTTCACCCGAATTTGTCTTTGTTCACCCGCGAAAACTAATGCGGCTGAACAAAAACTTAGCCATCTTCTTCATCTATACTTGTTTCCTCATCCACAAAGATCTATCCGCATAAATCACACTTTTGTTTTTCAACAGGAACATAATCCATCTCTACTTGAGTCGGCATGCAAGATCCTTTCAAGGTTCAACAAAATTCATTGGGTTTCATATACGAAGGATTGTAGTTTGGCGTAGTGTACGGTCCTGATCCCACACAACCTCACTCCTAGATTTAGAAATTAGAAACACAAGTTCTTAAACCAATCATCATCAACGGGAATTTTGGCATTGTCTATAATCAAATCATTACATAAAAATGTATATGCTCTAACTAAACATAATAGCTATGCTATGTTGCTACTCTTTAACTTGACGTTGGTTCGTCTTGAGATCCATGCAAAACTCACATCTTTATTCATCAATGCATACCTGTCAAGCTACCATGCATACAATATTCAGCATTCTTAGGTGAGTTCTAGTTTTACTTTAGCAAAAACAACCTTACAAAACTTTTCTTTATAAGTTCATTGTTGCTTTTCTCTTTGTCTATGCATTAGCTTACACACTTCACATCATATTTTTTTCAAGTATGAGTATATTATTTTCACTTTACTTTATCCATATGCTTTAACATATGTAAAACTTCTTTAGCTATATTGTTTTAGTTCTCTAACCTTACTTAAACATTTCTTTATGTTTAATTTATCGTTACTTTATAATGAGTATGAAGTGGTACGGGACTCTTTTAAACATTGCTAGTGTGATACACAAGTTTCTTTTCCTTGCACTCACAACAAATTAATGCAAGACTCATGCCGCACGTCATTATGTAACACTCTTATGTGGATGCTTGAAATATGTCAAGACAATTAGGCTTGAAAGAATCCTTTGGCATACTTTATTATTCATAACTATGGTTTAGTAGGATCATTATACTTGAATTACTATCCAAGTTCCTTTTTCATTTCATATGTGAAATTATAACTTTAGCTTTCTATTTTATAGCTTTTTGCAATTCATTCGAGTGGATAATCACATATGGGTAAACAACCACTCTATGGTGAACTATAACTTCCCAACTTAACACTTCAGCGTTTGTATATGTATTTCACGTGTGGGTGTACAACTTCACCTATGGGTAACTATTTCATAAACGAGTGTGCCACTTCACATACAGGTAACTATCTACTATGGCAGCGGTAGAGATTTTAGCCAATGAGGCAAATCAGAAAAATTCTTGGTGAGATCCTATTAATTGTAACTTTAGTAACTTTACCTAACTAAAATATTATAATTTAGGGTTCATGCATTTAACCATGTCATACATTCATGCACATGCAGCACAAATCATATGGATGGAAACTTTATCATAAAATCCATTTTACTTTAACCACATTCATCACACATATGCATACTAGTCCCAAGGTATTGTTAATAAGAAAAACAATATGGAACTAAAACTTATCACTTTGGCGATCTAAAAAAACACTAAAACTAAGAAGGATGATCAAGATCTACAAGCATGAACTTTTAGAATGTCAACTTTAACCATGTAACAAAACTATTATCATCTCAACACATAGATCAAGCCATGATCTATTAAATAGTATAGAGAAATAATACCTTTTCTTCTTATTCTTCAACTTTCTCTCTCTAGAAGTAATTCTCTTTTTAAAACCCTTTTAGAAAAGCTTCTTAAGCAAGTAAATGAGTATGGGATGGCTCCTTTCTATTTATAACTATTTATAAGGGGTTAATAAGGTTACACTTCGCTAATTGATAACTTTAATCCTTATTCTTAAAAAAATTTGCAATAACTTCCTTTTATTTCTCTATACCGAGATTTGTGCTTTGACATCTATCTATTGAAGAATTAATATGTAGCATAATGTTCACGGGTTTGTTATAAATTTTAATCTTTAAATTAAAGTACTCTATCTTTGGAAAGTGATTGGATGGCACAACATATTAGATTGCAGTTCGTAGTCTCTGAATATAGATGCATACGTATAATAGAAGTAAATGTTCATCGTAAAGGTTTAAAGTAGTGGTCTTGGAAATAAAATTTAGAAATAGTAGTGTAGGAATCCTTATGTATGTCATACTAGACTACCAATTAGTTGAAAATTTAAGCATAATATTGGCATATGTTTCTCCATGACCGATAAAGGGTGTGCGCTTACAACACAAGAACACAATGATGAGAGTTGCTAAGAATACTTAACAAATCTAATAGGGAAACTAGATAACCTTTTGTAAATGACTCTAAGAATACAGGTAAATATGAGACAGAAACAAGATAGCAAGATACACAAGGAGATGATTTTCAGGATTGTAGTATAGTACCTTCTCAAGTTCTATTACACGTTTTACAAAGCATATTCAGAAAGTTACAAGTACTTCAGATGCATATACTACATCCTACAACCAGCCATACTTGAAAGGCCAGTTAAATACAATTGACAAGACACAAACAAAATCAATTGGAAAGTTAAAAGGTAGATTGCCTTTTGACTTGTGACTATGACATGCCATAGCTCACATCCTAATATATTACAAAAAAGATAAAGTACATGAAGTAGAAAGTTACAGACTCAAGACCTCAATGTACAGTTACTAAAAGCATGGACCTTTTTGCCAACTTATGTAAGTTGGTGACTTTACAGAGTTGCAGCAGAAAGGGGTCCAGCTTTATGTAAAGTACATCAGATAAAATATATATACTAAAAGTTTTCAGAAGAAATCTATCTTAAAGTGTTGGCTTCGGAAGACTTTTTCTCTAAAGCTTCGGAAGACTTCATCTTTGGCTTCGGAAGATATTGGTCTTGGCTTCGAAAGATTTCACACTTAGAATATTTCTGTTGCATATGTGAAACTTCCAAAGCATTCTTCTTCAATGAACTTGTGCATGTATGCAGGAGACTTTAAATGTTTGAGTTGCATCAGCCTTAACATATAATCCTTACAAAGTCCCCCTAAGTTGATGCTACGAAAACACTTTAAAGACTTTAGATATCAACAGTCCTCCTTATGATAATGACCATCCCTTTCTTCATTAGATGATCAGGATCACTCAGACTCTCAAAGTGTCTTCTCATATCAAGGAGATCATTCAAAGGTAAATTGAACATGTCTTGCCATGTGTAGACATCCTCAATGCCTTGATCTCTAATGACATGCCACCTTTTTGGATTTATGGTGTATGTCCAGGACAAGATGGGTCTTCCTGATGCTAGAGTAGCTATTTGAATGGGAGATGATGGAGCATCCTCTGGATGCACATCCTTTGGATGTTCTAACTCATCTTGAGGTTCTGAAAAGGATGTTTCTTTCTTCTTCTTTGGCTTTGGCTTTCAAGCCACCCTTTTCTTTCTTCTTGTTCCTTGTAACTTAGAAGACTAGCCTGCAACACCTGATTGATTTTATTTGTCATTCTTAGTTGGGTCTTCCTCTCTCACAGGTTCAAAAGGAAAGGTAGTTTAACCCTGCTATGAATCAGAAGATGAAGCTTACTGAGACTCAATAGGAGGTCCAGGTTGTGTTGTCTCAAGTTGTTCAACCTTAACCCCCACTTCAAGTGGAGCTTGACTTGGAGGGGAATATAAGTCTATCAGCTCTCCACTTTTGATTTTCTGCTTGATTAACTTGAAATGCTCATCCATAGTGGATAGAGACATAGGGCCAAGTCTCCTTCCGGAGAATCCATACAGCTTCAAGAAGCTCATCATCCTCTGTCTGTCTGCAGACATCTTCATACTCTTCTGGATGACAGCTCTTGACTTTGCAGCTTCTTTAGTTAGTTTCCTTTTGGTGATCTTTCTTTCCTTGACTATCTCAAGTTCAAGTAGTTTGAGATAATCAAACTCAATATAGTCATAAGATAAGGGAAAAAGTGCATCTATCTTATAGAGGCCTGTGGCACTTAGGTAGTTCATCATTTGGATCTTGTCTTCTTTTTTGTCTACCTGAGGTTCTTGTTGAACCACATCCTCATGTGCAGGACTTCTTTAACTGGGGAGAGAGTAGGCATATACTTGTATAATCTTTTCTTTCTTCTTTTTTCTTTGATTACAATCAGTAGCTCTGCATCTTCTGCCTCCTTTCTCTCCTTTGACACTTCCATGTCAACCAGTTTATTCAATTCTTCTAAGGGGAGAGAAATGACACTATCAATGTCCTAGTTCCTGGTCTGCAAGTAATTGATCCTGGCTACCCTCAACTCATCATCTTTAGTGTTTAGTCTGGGGGCAGCCCTGATAGCAGTTTCCATGAGTCTTGCAGACCTAGTAGAGGAACCTTCTCCCCTCAACTTCCTTTTCCTCTCTCTTTCCTCCTCCTCAATCTCCTCAGAAGTCATCTTTCTTTTCCCTTTGTCACTCACAAACCTTTGTGACTCAAGGTGAAGAGAGCTTTGGCCTTCATTGCTTAGTGTAGCTTCCAAGCTCTGGCCAGAGAGATGTTCAGATGCACCCTCACTAGTAGGTATCTCAAAAAAGGTATGAATCTATACAGCTGTTGATGATGATAAGTTATGACTCTCAGGTTCTGTCAATGGGCCTTTAGTCAAGGTTTCCCCTATGAAACTAATCTTAGGGTCTACCTCAACATCTGGTTGACCGATGACATTTCCTAGTTGCCTTAGTCTCCTTCTGAAGCTGAACTTTGTAGTGATCCTGTCTTGAATTCTTTGAGCTAGCCTGTTAGCTTGTCTTGATTGGCTTTGATTGACAAGTGGCATGTTGACTAGATCCAGACCTTCATAGAAGTTCAAGGTTTGAAAATTGAAGACCTCTTGCTATCCTTGAACTCTAAGAATGATGAGGGCTCTTCTATTTTCATCATACCTCCACCCAGTGATGTGATTTGAAGTTGTTGGAGATGACATAGCCCTTGGTATTCTTCCTCAAAAATACTCTCTATGTATGAGCCTATGGAGTCCACATTAATTTGAACTTGAGAAGTTGCTAAGTATGCACAATTGCAAGTGAGGATGGTGAGTCCTCAATGTCCATACTCTCTGAAGAACTCCTAGATTTTGTGACTATAATGACTTTCTCCCCCTTTTGGTAGCATCACCCTCTTGCGTAGGTGAGCTAGGAGTTAGATCAATCACACTCACAGGTTCTTGTGTTCCTGGTTGAGCTCCTCTTAAAGGTCTCCCAGCTAGTTTTTTCCTGAGATAAGAAATCTCAAGTTGTTGATCATTGACCCTATTTTCCAAGGTAGTCACTTGAGATTCAAGATGACTGACCTTGGAGACTAAATAGGTGCATGTTTTGGACAATTTTTGCACCTTTAGTCTCAGATTCCGATCATCTTCATCAAAAGAATCATTGGGGGATAAGATGATTGGACCAGAGTCCTCTCTCTCATCACCAGCTTCAGGTTCTTGGTTTTTGGATTTTCTCTGCTCACTAGCAGCCCAGTTGAGGTGTTAATGGGCTGAGTTGGCATGGTTGAGGTCTTAATGATGGAATCACTTGCAAAAGTGAGAGCCTCTTTCCATATGGACATCCTGAATAGGTTCAGAAGTGTCCACCTCAGTAATGGCTGACTGATGTGGGCTAGATGTAGGAGACTCAGAAGCACTCATCTCTCTTGGAGTATGGGAAAAGAAGAAAGACTCATGGTACTCAAGGTTGGGAATTGGTTGGTTTAAGTCCAAAGGTTGGGGATGGTAGTTGTCCCCTGAAGGTTGTTCACTTGAGTGTTGAGACTCAGAGTGTAGGCTTAAGGCATTTGGGCTTGTGAGCTCATCAGCTGAGCATGAGGAACCTTAGCACTGATCATTGAACTAAAAGAAGTGGTGTGCTCCTCAGGAGAGGTGGGAGCTCCAGTGTCTACTTCTTCCTGTGTGGGTGAGTATATGGTGACCTACACCGATTGAATAATTTGTGTAGGGGTTCGTTTGTGTTCTCTTTGGTAGGTGATGGTTATTTGTGGTTGTTGTGGTGGTTGGGATGTTGAAGGTGTGGGTTCAACACTAGCTGGTGCTGTTAGGTTGTCACCTTGAGTAATGAGCTCTAACATTTTTAAAGATGTCAGGCTTCATCTGTCCCAGTTTAAGAATATTACTTGTTCCCCTTAACTGTGAGCCTAGATCACAGTTAAGAATGTGTTGAACATATCGAGGGAACATGTAGTATTCTAAAGAGTACAAGTTTGCAACTAAATTTATATAAACAAACTGAGAGTAGCTGAACTTGACCCCCTGAACCATCCTATGTAAAATGAATGAGATTTTCAGGAATCTAGTCCTATCCTCCATGCTTGTTTGATAAGCTGTGGATAACCACATGGAGAAAGAATTTCCATTGGGACGAGACCATCCCTTTCCTGAAGGTCTTGACAGAAAAATCTCCCTCATAGCCCATCTACTAGAAGGATTGATTGACAGCTTCCTTAGGAAAGAACACCTCACCTTCTTCATCATCCAGCTGAAGATGAGTGTTGATGATGACCAGAGTGATGAAGACTGTTCTCCCCTACACTGTGGCAAATAGTGCCTTCTCCCCATTCATAATGACCTCTTGGCAGGTGTTCGAGAATGCAAGCAGATGATCCTCATACAGTGTAGGATCAATGGTTAGGGAGGTGAAGTAGTTAGATATAGTCAAGAAACTACAAACCTCTGAGAATTGTGAATCTTTCTTAGAGTGTAACAGAGCAACTTGATTGTGTTGCCTGTGTAACTGCATGGAAAAATTTGGTTCATTTATGTGGTTAAGGTTGGCCATTTTTGAGAAAGCTTAAGGATAAAGAAAGATGAACAAAAGTAATTTCAGAGAGAAATTTAGGGTTTAGGTTTGGAGGAAAGAAGAAGATGATAGAAAGAGGGGGAACCATATATGTGAAAAGAATTTAAGAAAAAGTTAATGAAAGAGGATAAACTTTAGAATCCGGATGTCGGTCCCATCTCTAAAAAAGTAGTATGCTTTTGCACATATATTTGTTTTCTTGGAAGTCAAAAAGCTTCCGATGGAAAATTATCTTCAGAAGTTTTAATGAAAAAGCTTCGAAAGCTAAAATGACTTCAGAAGATTTTCCTAAGAGTTGTGAAAATTTTGTTTCGGAAGAAAATTTAAGACTTGAATGCTTTGTTCAGAGGAATAAAGTTTCCAAGAGTTAATTTGCTTCAATAGAAAATAGTCCTTGAAAACATATAAGTGTCTCAGACAAGTATTAAGCTTCAGAAGATATTTCAGAAATTCCTTCCGAAGGTAAATTTCTTAGACAATTATTTGTTTTGAATGCATGATTTTCTTCCGAAGATAAAAGCATATCTTCCGAAGGATCAGAATTTTCATAAATCTATGAAAAGTCTTCAAAAGATTTCCATTCAAAGAAAACAAGAGCTTATGAAAGTGATGAACTAGACAACTTAGGACACACAGATTTTAAGAAATAATAAGAATTAGTTTTAAGAAAAACCTACTCAAAGTTTATCATCCCAATAGTTGATAAAAGATATTCAAATCTTTCTTCATCAAAAGCCTTTGTAAACAGATCAGCATATTGTTCATTTGTGCGGACTTTGACTAGTTTAATTAATTCTTTTTCAAAATTATCTCCAATTAAATGATACCTGATTTTGTTGTGTTTGGTCCTTAAGTGCTGCACAGGATTCTCTTGATAGAGATACCACTGTAATTGTCTATGCGAATGGGAGTCTCCTTGAAGTTTAATCCATAGTCAAGCATATGATTCTAAATCCATAGCACTTGAGCACATCAGCTTACAACAGCAATGTATTCAGCTTCAACAGTTGATGTAGAGACATAAGTTTGTTTCTTGCATTGCCATGAGCCAACCCTTCTACCAAGAAACTGACATCCCCCAGACGTGGGCTTCGCAGTCATGTTGCAACCACCATAATCACTATTTGTATAAGCATACAGATTGAAGTCAGAATTCTAAGGGTTGGGTTGATATGTTCCACAAATACATGTACCAAATATGATATCTGGGCAGCTAGTTGTAAGATACATAAGAGACCCAATCATAGCCCTTTAAAGGTGTTCATCCACACACTCCCCCTCAAGGTTAGATCCAAGGGAGTGGTTTCTTGCTATGGGTGTCTTAGCAATCTTACAGTCAGTCATGTTGAATCTCTTAAGTATGTCTTGGACATACTTTGACTGACTAATGAAGATGCCATCTTCAAATTCCTTCACTTCAATTCCCAAAAAGAAATTGAGTTCCCCCATGGCACTCATTTCAAATCTATCCTTCATCAGCTTCTCAAAGTCCTTGCAAAGCTTTGGATTAGTTGAACCAAAGATGATGTCATCTATATATACTTGAACTAGTATTAAGTCATTTCCCTGTCCTTTGATGAAGAGAGTTCCATCTATAGTACCCCTTCTGTATCCATGCTTGCAGATGTACTAAGATAGAGTCTCATACCCCTTCCGGGGTGCCTGATACAACCCATAAAGAGCTTTGTCAAGCTTGCAGACATAATCAGGATTATCAGGATCTTCAAAACAGGTGGTTGTTTGACAAACACCTCTTCATCAATCACTCCATAAAGAGAAGCACACTAGACATCAAGTTGATAAACCTTGAAGTTCTTGGATGTAACAAATGCCAGGAATATACTAACAGCATCCAGTCTTGCTACAGAAGTGAAGACATCAGTGTAGTCAATCCCTTCTTCTTGTGTGTGTCCTTGAACAACTAATCTTTCTTTATTTTTTTATGACAATGCCTCTATCATCCTTCTTGTTCCTAAACACTTGTTTTGTTCCAATTGTAGTCTTCCCATGAGGAAGAGGACAATGGTTCCAAACTTTCTACATTTTCAATTGAAGCAGCTCCTCTTGCATAGCTTCAATCCCACTTCCATCATTCAGAGCCTTATTAATTTTCTTGGCTCTATCTGGGATAAGAAACATGTTGATACATATGTCCCTAGTTTATGTGCTTAATGTAAATGTCTTTCATGTCTTACACATATTTAATTAATGGGTTAAATGAAATATAATATGTGGTTGATGTTTATAATGTTTAAATATTTCATAGTATTAATGTGTGTTAAATATAATGAACTTACTATACAAGTTTGAGGTTGTTATGCATAGTTCTTCATCAATAATGATTGAGAAAAGTGTTCAAACTTAGTTGTATGAGTCTTCATGTGAATGGACCATGCTTATGGACCATACGCATGAATACATCATGCTAATGGACGAGTCGCACAACTGAACCAGGAGACTGGATCAGTCGCACGATTGAGACATAAGATTGACTCAGTCGCATGGCTAAACCATGATAATAGTTAAGTCTTACGATTGGAAACCCATAATCTATATATACCACTTAATTCGTGGTAAAACAAAACATTGGAGAAATACTTGATACTCTTATGAACCCTAGCGGTCTAGAACGTCCAAGGAAGGTTGTCCAACTTCATAGATCAATCTTAATCGATCTCTACTCGTTGATAACGTTTAGTTTCAATCTTATATTGATCGGGTAATCATTCTCACTGATTGGATCACCAATCAAATAGGATTCTGCACTATTTGATTCGGTATAAACGCAGAATAGGTTTGTATTCCGTGTGTACATGGTCCCGACAAGTGGTATCAGATTCAATTAGAATTGTGTCAAACCTCACGTTTTAACTCAAAAGAGTCATCTTTTTGGGTCCACAATTGTTTTTCGACGTTTATAGGCATTCAAGTTGAAGTTTCTCATCATACGACAGATTAGGGTTTCTGGGTAAATTGTAATTCATATCAATGTGTCAAAAATAGAAAATTTTCAAACACAGCAGCCTTCAATCTCATGATTGGTATCCACATTGTCCATTCGCACATTGTCAAAATTAGAAATTTTCATCATACGATAGAAAATTTTCATCGTACGATTGGTTATCCACATTGTCCATTCGCACGACTGAGTCATCTGCATTTGTCCATTCGCATGACTGAGTCATCCGCATTGACTCATCCGCATTTGTCCAATCGCACGATTGACTCATCCATATTTGTCCAATCACATGATTGACTCATCCGCATTTGTCCAATCGCACGATTGACTCATCCACATTTGTCCAACCGCACGATTGACTCATCCACATTTGTCCAATCGCACGATTGACTCATCCGCATTTGTCCATTTACACGAGTGAACCAGTCTTGTTCTAAAGGTCAAAGTTTATCGAAATGGAAGATCAATTCACTGCCTTTACTACACGAATGGACTCTCGCATCCAGAATCTTCTGCTTCTGGAAAATGAAATTAGGAATCATAATAAACTACCAAAGCTTATAACGTTAGATGATTATGCACAATGGAAGCAGAGGTTTGAGATCTATCTAAATGGAGTTAATTACAATCTTTAGGCATCCATTAAGACAGGTTGCATGATGCCAGTCGGTGTTGATGGAGTTAAGCAGACTCTTGGAGGAATGAAAGAGAGTCAAAAGGTTAAGTCAATGCAGAAAATAAAGTGTATGCCCTGTTAACTCAGTCGATACCGAAAGACATCTTTCATCAGTTCTTTGAGAACAAGCAGGCGAAAACGTTATGGGAAGCATTGGAAAAGAGATATGATTGGAATGCAACGTTAAAGGCTATGAAGGCTAAGGCTCTCAAAGAAGGAGTTTGATAATTTCTCATCGATAGGGAAGGAGAGCTTGGATGACATCATTGATAGGTTCTACCATCGGAAGAGTGAGCTGCATACTCATGGAGTAACAACGTCAATGGAAGATAAAGTGTCAAGTTTTGCAGACGGTTTGCCAGATAAGTGGGAATCTTTTATGTCTAATATGAGACAGAATGATATTCTTGCAAAGTTAGACATAAATGACTTCATCCTGAAATTAAGAGAAGAGGAACTGAGAATGAAGTACAAGTCACAGAAAGACCAGAAACGTCTGGGACATCATCGACTCAATACATAGTGCCTGAAGCCAATACAACGAAGTTGAAGACTGATAATCTTGGTAATATAACAGTGGATGTTGCAAAGGAGCATATGGATCTTCTAGAAGTAGTGGTACAATCATATGATGGTCTAGTTGGTGGGAACATCGGAAATTGTCATCTTGCAGATGAAGACTACGAGCAGGTTGACGAGAATGAGCTGGAAAGGATGGATATCATGTGGGTTCTTGCAAGTGTAGTTAGACGAGCCAAAAAGTTCATTAAGAAGATGGGATAGAATTTAGTAGCCACTAAAGACACGACCTTTGGCTTGGACAAAACCAAAGTCACTTGCTTTAATTGTGGTGAAAAGGGGCATTTTAAACGTGAATGTGTAAAGCCCAAGAAAATAGGAAATGAAAATCCATTTTCCACCTTCAACCATCAAGACAAAGCCATGAGTGGAGCTACCTCTTCAAGCAAAGAGACAAAGGCCTTGACCACTCAAGGTGATGAAGGGCAAGACTGGACCTTCCGCTTTGGGTCTCTAGGTGAATCAAACATAGCCTATGTTGAGGGACTGGATGATGGTTCTGAGATCACATTTGAGCAAGTAATGTCAGATACTAAAGAAGCTTTGAACGTAGTACATCAACTGGCTGAGGAAGAGCTCAGAGCAACAACTTCAGAATCTCCATCATCCGAATAGTCTAACTCTGCATTGATGGCTGATTCAACCGATTCCTCACAGGTAAGTACTAAAAACCAACTGTTTGAAATACATCCTTGTGATGAATGTAATAAATTTAGAGAGAGCATTGATCTGAAATTTGCTAGGTTATTAGAATGCAATGATAACTTAGTAAATGATTTACAACTATGCACTAAAGCTAATCGTATATTAAAAAAATGAGTGCAATTACAAAGAAAAAATAGAACTTTTGGGTAAACAACTAAGGTAAACCGGGGTTGTTGCTTTCAATCAAGGAAATGATGTAAACTTTTATTTAAATTCTTTGGAAGAAACAAAGAAAAAAAAGCAATTTTAGAAGTTGAAGTTAATTCCTTAAAACAAACACTGCACAGTTGGACTAGTTCTTCTCACATAGTTCAACACTTAGTGAAAGGACAAAATATTAGGGAAGGGTTGGGTTACAATGTAGTTCCACCACCACATGAGATCCTATTGAATGGTAAATGTAGACCTATAAATAACAACCTAGTAAAGGATCATGTGGTTTCCACTCCTCTGGTTAGTGATCCTGATTTGACAAGTAAACCTATGATGGAAAGCACTAAACAGAAGGAGTCAACTTTGAAAACAAAAGCAAAGATGGCTACGGTAAATTTGGATGATAAATTTGAAAAGTTGAATGTAAGGTCAGGTTCACACATTGCTTCTTCTTAACCCAAAATGACTAAACCAGTTAACCAAACCGGTGTTACACGTCAAAGTCCAAACAAACTAAAGGCTAAAGATGTTAAAAATGTTCAAACAATTAATTTTGTTAAAGAAGTAAAAACATCTAAACGAGAAGTGACTAAACCCAATCAAAGTGATGTTGCACCTGTATCACACTCAACCCCACATAAATAGGTTCCTCAACATGTAGAAGGGAGATCATGCTACAGTTATGGAAAGAGAGGACATATTTCTTCTAATTGTCCTTATTATCAGACTCCCAAAAAGAAAATTGAACTTAATGACATAAAACAAAGTTCTTCTAAAAGGAGTTCTGTTACTCCTCCTAAGAGAACTAATGAACCTAAAGTTCAAATTATAAGCTAGTCATCTGTTTATCATAAACAGGCCTTACATAAAACTGGCATATGGAAAGAAAAGTCAAATAAGGTGTCTCATAAGAGAACAATAAGAAGCATGATATGCACTCATCCTCAAGTGGACAGTGGGTTGAGTTTATGATGTGTGATTCCTCTGGGTCACCCAAGCCAGTTAAGGCTTGGGTCCCAAACCTAAACTGATAATTTCCTTTAAATGTGCAGGGTGTCCGCTACAGTGCTATCACAAATACCTAGATTGTTGATAGTGGGGCATCTAGGAACATGACCAGGAACTTGTCTCTCCATTTCAATGTCAAACAAATCAAAGGAGGACGTGTATCATTTGCTGGGAATAAAGGAGGATATATCACTGCTCAGGGCAAAGTGGGAAACCAGAAAGTCAAGTTTGATAAGGTTAACTACGTTCAACAACTACAGAATAACTTGCTTTCAGTTTCCCAGATCTATGACAAAGGCTTCAAAGTTGTGTTTGACAACAAGAAGTGCTACATGCTGAAAAAGGATTACGTTATCCTCGAGGACAAAGTCTTAATGTCAGCTTCAAAATATAATGATTTATATTTCTTAGATCTATCAAAAGCCTCCACAACTGATTAGAAAGTTCAATGCTTATTGTTAAAGACAACAGAGAGGGACTTAATCTCCTGGCATTGTTAAAGACAACAGAGACACATGAATCACTTGATACATAATGATTTAGTGAATGGAGTGAGTGTCAAGAACTTCCAGCTTCCGGATTTTTGCGTAGCATGTAAGAAAGGCAAACAGACCAAGAAGTCTCACAAGGCAAAGAAAGTTAATTCCATTGACTTGCCTATCAAGCTTCTACACATGGATCTATTTTGGTCCCATTAGGACTAAAAGTATTGATGGTGATTTGTACTGCTATGTAGTTACAGATGATTACTCAAGATTTTCTTGGGTGATGTTTCTAAAATCCAAATCAGAGACATTTAAATCATTCAAATAGCTGGTAACTACTTTGGAATCAATCTACAAGCTGAAAGTTAGACAGATTCGATCAGACAATGACACAGAGTTCAAGAACTAGTGGATGGAGGGTTTTGTAAAGAAAAAGGGATTGTACATCAATTTATGTTTGCCTACACCCCACAGATGAATGGAGTTGCTGAACGAAAGAATCGTAGCTTGATGGAGACAACAAGAACGATGCTAGCCGACTCGAAACTTCCTATCCAATTTTAGAACGAGGCAGTGGCCAATGCATGTTACACCCTCAATCGGGTCTTGGTGGTCAAACGTCATGGTAAAACCTGTTATGAGTTGCTCCAGCGATGTAAACCTAACCTGGAGTATCTCGAACCATTTGGTGCACCATGTATGCTGCTGAAGAAAACACAGTCTGGGAAATTCAGTGAGAAGGCTGGAGAAGGGATCTTTCATGGATACAATATACCGGACAGAGAGTTTATAACAACTCAATAGGTGAGGTAGAAGTGTGGTGCAACGTTGATGTTCAAAGATACACCACCCCCTGCTGGAAAGAGACCTTCATTCTTTTTCGACTATGATGGATTCTTTAAGTCCTTCAGCATAACTATCTCCCTTCCTGATGATGAGTTAACGACCAGAATGGTGTCCGATGTCCTAGACACACCGTCACTAGACTCGACAGCATTAACTCCAGAAGGTGAAGCTTCTAATCATTTAGGGGGAGCACTAGATGTAAGCGATTCCTCCTCTAATGATGAACAAGTGGAGACTGAACAGGTGGATCAGTTGGAACAGGTTCCTGGTACTGAAAGTACACAAGCATCAGATGTTGATGCCTGTGACTCTTCTGAACCTCATACTCCAAAAGCTACAGATACTGAACTTGGAATTCAAAATCTAGATAAGGAAGTAGTTGTTCCCGCCACTCCCGGATCTTGAATAAATGTTTATCATCTGCTACATAATATCATAGGGGATGTACTATCGGGGGTACAGACACGAAATCAACTATACTCAGCTGATTATGCCTCTGTCATGGAAAAAGGCTGTCTTCACGATGGTGCTTATCGATGTTTTGTGTCTCAATTTGAGCCAAAATATGTAAGTGAAGCCTTAAATGATGAGCCATGGGTTAGTACCATGCAAGAAGAACTCCTACAGTTCAAAAACCAAGGAGTATGGACACTGGTGGACAGACCAAAAGTTGCTAAGGTAATTGGCACTAAATGGGTCTTGAAGTGCAAGAAAGATGACCAAGGGGTCATAATCAGAAACAAGGCTTGACTTGTGGTACAAGATTTTAGACAAGTCGAGGGCTTAGACTACAATGAGGTGTTTGCACCTGTGGCTAGAATGGAAGCAATCCGTATCTTCCTGGCCTATGCATCTTACATGAAGATTAAAGTTTATCAACTAGATGTAAAAAGTGCATTCCTTCATGGTGAAATCCGTGAGACAGTCTATGTCAGTCAACTCGAAGGATTTGAGGATCCTTATCATCGGGACAGAGTTTACAAACTGGATAAGGCTCTCTACGGACTCCATCAAGCCCCTAGAGCCTGGTATGAGAAACTCAACTCATCTTGTGAAACATGGCTTTCACAGAGGAGTGATGGATTGTACGTTATTCATCAAAGAAAAAGATGATGATTTACATCTGGTACAGATATATGTGGATGATATAATCTTCGGTTCCAAAAACAAAGATTTATGTAAAGATTTTGAATCTGTAATTAAAGCAGAATTTGAGATGAGTACCATGGGGGAGATGAAGTTCTTCCTTGGATTACCGGTGGATCAGACACCAAAAGGAATCTTCCTACATCTAACCAAGTATGTAGGAGATATCCTCAGTTGGTTTGGCATGGAGAATGCTTCAGCTGCTGGAACTCCACTTGCCATGAACCATGATGTGGCACTCGATGAAAATGGTGATCTGGTTGATGCTACAATGTATAGAGGAATCATCAGATCCCTTATGTATCTCACAGCTTCTAGTCCTGATATCATGTATGCCACGTGCCTTTGTTCAAGATATCGGGCAAAACCAAAAGTAAATAATCTCATTTGTGTGAAACGGATTTTTATTTATCTAAAGGGTACTCCAACACTCGGGTTGTGGTATCTTCATGACGATGATTTTTAGCTTACACCGTGTAGTGACTCGGACTATGGTGGTTGCAAAATAAATTACAAGTCAACATCAGCAGGATGTCAGTTATTTGGTAGACCGTTAGTCACCTGGTAGTGTAAGAAGTAAACATCGGTTGCCCTGTCAACTTGTGAAGCTGAATACGTTGATGCTACAAGTTGCTGTTCACAAATCATTTGGATTCAACAGCAAATGTGCGTCTACGGTTTGCAATTTTCTAACACTCCTATTTTTGTTGATAACTCTGTTGCTATTGCTTTCACCAAAAATTTCAATCCAACATCCTAAAACTAAACACATTGGTATTAAATATCACTTTATACATGACTGTTTTGAAAAGAAATTAATTGATGTGGTTAAAATAATATGGATTTTCAACGCGCCGACCTCTACACAAAAGCATTTGATAAACCGAGGTTTTTATATCTCTTAGAGGTTAATGACATGAAAAAGAAAAGTGACGTGATTCCAGAAGATGAAAGTTTGTAGTCCGACTTATTTAAATTTTCATTTAATTTTCTTTCATTTTATTTTATTTTCCTGTCTATTAAAATCCAAAAACACAAAATTATTTTTGGTTTTAAAATTTTAGGGGGAGAATAGGTTAGTTTAGTATTAAATTAGTTGCATTATTTAAAAAAAACGAGGAAGGAGGGCAGCTTAGCTAATAGAAATGAGATCAAATCTACGATTCTGATTCAACGCTTATGGAAAATGATAGTACACTGGGAACAAATTGTTTGGGATTTCAAAAGCATTTAAATGATTAAGATGCAAAATTCAAAGTATACATCTGAGAAGTTTAAGCAAAATAAAATGAAAAATGATAGTAAAACTAGTATGCTACTGAGGTAACATAGAGAAAGTAGACCTAGAGGTTGCTTGTTCATTATATGATATGTCAATAGAATCAACATAATAGATGAGTAGACCTCATTGGTGGTTTAAAATTCAAACTAAGTTGTTCAGCTTGCTGTGGGTTCCCATCTTATCCCTGAATAACACAATCAACTCCAATAAGGGCTGAAGAGCAAAATAAACACCACAAATGTGTGTTGACGACCATAAAAATGAGCAAAGCACATGCAAAATGCTAAATGCAATCAAGCTAATAACTTATGTTGTTGGTGCGTTATATGCAAAAGAAAAATAAATGCTCTAACAAGAAGATAGGTTGTGTGCCTCTGTGCTGTGCGATGGCACTGACCTGAGGATAAGCATAACCTAAATGTTCTAGAATTCATTGTTGGTTGCACCTCTCTGCTGTGCGATGGCACTAACCTGAGGCTTGGCATCTCTTTGAAAGCTCTTAGAATAGTCTCGTTTTGAAATATACTCGTAGACCGCTCAAAAATCTCTTGAGGAATATTGATTACCATATAAGTATGGGATCCACAAATGCACGTTGAAATAATTAAACCGTAACTCATCACCAATGTGTGTCAAAAAACTGTGTATGGATTTAAGAGGACAAGTATACTGACAATCATGGTGAGCCACAGTTCTTGAAAGTCAAAACTATGACCATATAGTATGATTTCCTAAAATTGCTATTGACTCTCGATCAAAACAAGAATCTAGCATCAAAATGGTTTATTAAAATTTCCCAAATGATTTTGATATACCTGTATGATTCCATAATGAATCATACCAGAAATGATAAAATAGACTTGAAGCTGTGCTGTACAGGAAGTAAAATCGGTTAGAAGTACTCTAATAGGTTTAAATCCATCTCCAATCAAAAATCAAAAAATATATCTTGTTTTGTTTTTAAATTTCAAGTTGTTTTATTTAACTTTTAGTTATTTGTTAGGTAAAAGTTGGACGATACATCTGGATTCAATCTGTGAATCACTCACTAAAAGTGGTCACATCTGAGGTGACCAATCGGGTTTTTGAAATTAAAAGGATCACGTCTGAGGTGATCAAACATTTTTTCAGATTAAAAAGGTCATGTCTGAGATGATCATTGGTCATAATGTCTTATCAATAGTTACACATGTATATTTGAAAGTGTACGAGGTCAAACTCATAAGTATGGACTAATCGCACGATTGGATCACAAGTATGAGCCAATCACACTATTGAACCATACGTAAGAGCCAGTTGCATGACTGAACCCCAGTCGCACAAATGAAGCATGCAAATGGGCCAAGTCGCACGACTGAATGTTACTTAGTATAAATAGCAGGGAGTCGGTCGCATGTTCTCATCACCCCACAATCGCCCTTAGTCGCCCGAAAGCACCAAGACTCTGCCCAAATTTTGTTTGATTGATTTAGCATCTTGATAGTGATTTTAACGTTTACTTTCTGCATCTACAGGTAATGTGAAACCAAAATCGATTTCAATGTCCCGTTTAATAAACCCTAATGACCGAAATCATTCAAAACAAGAACTTAGACAAACTCTTCAAAATAAACCACCTAAATGGACATAATCGTTGATTTAAAGAACATTAGGTGTTATTTTGAGTGGTTGCGAATCTAATGAGTCAATAAACAACGTTTACCATCAAGGTTTTGACCATGATTAGAGTTTAAAGTGTCAAAAAGAGAGTTATACGAATGGATGTGCTAATGGACTCAATCGCACAATTAAGCTGGGTGTATGACTCAATCGTACGACTGAACCTGGCGTATGAGTTCAGTCTCACGATCGACTCAACCGCATGGCCTAAGACACGACTAAGTTCAGTCGTAAGCTCAATCGCACGACTGAACTCAGTCATATGGTTCAATCGCACTATTGAACCAGACTGATCTCGAAATAGTTTAATTTTAATTGTCCTCTGTTATGCACAAATCTAATGTTTATGTGTCTTGTGTTATAGCAACATGGCTAATAGGTGGAATATCAACACCAAGCACAACATCTGTGCTCACTTGGTTGCCACCACTCGGAATGCTATCGAGTTTGATGGGATTATTGCTTTTCAGAGGAGGTCGAGGATCTACAAAGCTATCTCTACTCCTTGCACACCCACCCTACCGTTCTCTACAGCAAACCTTCTGGGAACTGTATACGGAGCTCCATTTTTGATCAAGAGATCAAAGTTACTACAGCTGACCTAAGACAAGTACTAGATCTGGGTGATGATGATGCCCACCTGACCAAGTTACATCCTCTGACAATAAGGGGTTATTTTCTTTGGATGAAGTACACTGGGGACATCAACTCAGGTGTGCTTAAAAAAAGCAACCTGTGTCCCCAGTTCAAGTACCTGGCCCATGTCATTTTGAAGTGCATAGCATCAAGGAAAGGAGGATTTGATGATTTATCTGACCAAATCCAGAATACATACGTTTCACTGGTGCTGAACCATCGTTTCAGCTTCTCCAACATGATATTCTCTTACTTGATAGAGAACCTAGAGGCTATGGGTAAGGAGGATTTTTGCATGTACCCTTGATTCTTACAGCTTATTATAGTGAGAAGCTTCCGTCTTTATCATAGGAGAAAGAAGATGCCGTGGTACTCGAGGTGATGAATGATACCACCTTGGGTAGGATGAAAGTATACAGGGTGAAGCACGTGAAGCCCCTGTCAGGAGACTGTTAGGGCACTTAGCAAGTGCTGATTATGTGGCACCTTCTCACAAGAAGTGGCATCACGATGGGAGTGACTCAGATGTTGAGCCGATTGAGCTACCCACTGATGATACAGACGACGATGATGATGACCATGGTGATGGTCAAGGCGATTAGGCTCCTACTAGATCTGAGCAGGCTCCAACCCACCCGATTTTCGGATAGCTGAAGATGATGAGTCAAATGAGGAGCCTCACATGAGGACAGTTAGGAGCAGGGTGTGGCCACCAAGAGAGGAAAAGAGGCGGTTGGTGGACGCCTGGCTGGGTTAAAGGGTGTGCCTGGTTGGGTTAAAGGGTGGCGCTAGAGATTACACTGATCCTATTCACACCCAGACCAGCCACTCGGCTCAGGGGGAGCCTCTGTCTCCAAGGCTCAAGGAAGAAAAGGATGGCCCAACCCTATGAGATGAAGAACAAGAGGATGAGGATCACCCTAATCACTACTTCCACCACCACTACCACAACTACCACCGCCACCGCACCTCCTATCTCCACCTCCATACATACCTCTACCACCACCACTCCACCATAGCCCACACACATTCCACCTCCCATATCTCCACATCCACTACTACTTGCACCTCTCATCAAGCAGGTCCATCCACACATTCTCCATTCACAGCTGGACCCTCACTACCCCACATTGGGTTAGAGGAACAACTATCCAACCTCAACCGAATTATGCTAAGGCTACTTCCCAAAGATGAGGAAAGAGGTGCGCAGCTTAACCAGCTAATGGGGGTGAATGCAGCTCAAGCTCAGGAGATCAGGGAGCTCAGTGAGAAGAGTGACCGATATGAGAGAGCTCTAAGCTGAGCCCACCATGCACTTACTAGTCAAAATGAGCTGGTACTGGCTTTGGTGAAGAGGATCGAGGAGCGGGAAAAGAAAAATAGGAAAGATTATGCTAAAGCTGAAACGGTCAAAGAGTTAGCCTCCAAAGATCAAGGATGGTGATGACGATGTGATAATGATGATGATGAAGATGATGAAAGGATGAAGATGACTCTAAGGAGGAGGTTGAGAGGGTGGACCGAGTGGAAAAGAGCGAGAAGATGATGATGATCAGGAACGTGATGTTGCTGCATCAGCCTCTCCTCAACATCAAGAGAAGCGTACCAAACATAGCTAAGATCAAGAAGCCTCTTCTTTAGCTCCTCCAGCAGTAGAATCAAAGGATCAAGACGAAAGTAATTATTAGATGTTTATGTATTTAGAACTTTTATACTTGAATTATATGTTACACGAATGTAATTAATGTTCAATTATGTTTATGTAGTCTTAAATGTTTTATCCAATGAATTTTGTGTGATATTCTTAATGTCTAATCAAGCAGATAAAACTCCACAGCAGGATGAATATGATGTTGCTCCCCTTCAGCAAATCAAGTGTCAATTCACCATGATTCTTGATTTGCAAGGGATCGTCAGAAGGTCAGTGAGCTATACTCCCGAAGAAGGAGAAATTATGCATGATCTGACCGACGAGCAGCTAGCTGAGATGTTCCGACTCAATCCGGACAAAATTGTTAAAAATGCTCTAGAATTTGATGTATTAAGTGGGGAGGAGCTGCAGGATGTTGATGAGATTGAGATTGAGATTGAGGATATTACAGCAGAACATTTTCTAGAGTGCACTGACCACAAGGGAAATGTGATACCTAACTTGGGTGATACTTTTGGTAGTGCTACATTTAAGAAGCTGGATGAAATACAGAAGGAAAAGGATGAAAACCAAGCCCAAGCCTCGGATGCAAATGTTGATATCAAGAAGGTGAATGGGCAGCTTGTTTTGTTGTAGTAGAGCCCAGCGCACGACTCCAAAGCAAAATGCTTACACAAACTCTACAAAGTCAAGAAACATTTGAAGGTGTCGGGCAAAATCATAGTGTGAGCTTATTTTGAGGACTTAAATGTTTATGCAGTGAAAAGAGAGAAGGGGATTGAGTACTTCAAATATCCATATAATCTGAAGACTCTTCTTGATTTTGAGCTCAACTGACTGGCGTGCTTAGATCTGCTATATGCTAATCCGAGGAAGTTGTCATGTTGGTTTGAAGCTGCATTGAAGAAAGAATACCACACCAGGTGGGTAAACTTCAGACCTTAACAACCAAAGAGGTACTTCCGTAGGTTTGAAGTGGATCCTATATCTCGGAAGCGAAAAGTAGTGCTGAAGTGGATTCCCCCGCACACAATGTCAAAGATTCCCTTATAGGAATGCCTCAGGACTTCACTCCAGATTTCAAATGGTGGTATTATGACTAGAGGACGGGTGAAGCAGTCATAGTTCTGAACAGAGAGAGCGCAATGTAAACTATCAGGGTATTTGACCCAATATGGCTTACAACTTGTCGATTGAAGATGTCTATACTCTATACAAGTGGCCACTGTTCTATGACACGCAAGATATTGTACAAGCCCTCCAATTCCAAAATGTAATATGACTTTGTATTGCATTTGAAAAACATGCAGGAGTCATAAGAGAGGAGAAGTACAAGAAGTTTGAAGAGCATATAAAGGATGTCATACAATAGTGTAAACTAGGTCCGAGGGGGAATTTGTTGATACATATGTCCCTAGTTTATGTGCTAATGTAAAGGTCTTTCATTTCTTACACATATGTAATTAATGGGTTAAATGAAATATAATATGTGGTTGATGTTTATAAGGTGTAATATGTCATAGTGTTATTGTGTGTTAGAGTATAATGAACTTACTATATAGGTTTTAGGTTCTTGTGCATAGTTTTTCATCATAATGATTGAGAAAAGTGTTCAAACTTAGTCGTATGAGTCTTCATGCAAATGGACCATGCTTATGGACCGTACGCATGAATACATCATGCTAATGGACTAGTCACACGACTGAACCAGGACACTGGATCAGTCGCATGATTGAGACATAAGATTGACTCAGTCACACGATTGAACCTTCAGTCGTGCGTATGGATCAATCACATGATTCAGTCGCACGCCAGCTAATGGTTCAGTCGTACGATTGGAACCCATAACCTATAAATACCACTTAATTCGTGGAAAAACATAACACCGGAGAAATACTTGATATCTTACGAACCCTGTTGGACCAAAAGAACCAATGAGCCTGATCAGAGAAACCTCTAAGTCCCACAGGACATCACAACAGCTGAAGAAGACCTGATCAGCTGTTCTACAAGTCTGAAGAATACAACTGCTGAAGTATTTTGAAGTACTGAAGACAAAGACTGAGACAGCAGCTGAAGATCTAAAGTCTGAAGACTTCAACAAGTACTGAAGACAAAGACTGAAGATCAACAGCTGAAAGACAAAGTCTGATGTTCAAGTACTGAAGACATCAGCTGATGTTAACAGCTGATGACAACAACTGAAGAGGGCTTCTTCAGTTGTTGTGATGGTTTTTCTTCATCAGTAGTTTTCTTTTCCTTTCAGTAGTTTGTTTACTCTTCCGTAGTTTTGTTTCCTTTTCAGTACTTGTAAACAACTGAAGAGGTTGTTCTTCAGTTGTTGTAGTATCAGTAGTTTTATGTTTTTCAGTAGTTGTAAATAAGATGTTTAACACTTAGGAACATTTGTAAGAAGATGTCAGTTGTTGACATCTTCAGTAGTTGTTAAACATCAGTAGTTATCAAACGGTTACATGTCACTTTCAAGTGACATCAGCCTACGTCACTCTTTCCTTTATAAGGAAGGATGACTCACCTGTAATCATGCCTTTGAGGCCGACAATCTTAATGCAATATTCCTTTTGTCGGATATTTCTCTCTCTATAACAAAATTCTTTTATCGTTTTATATCGAATGTTCTTGCTTGAATTTGTCTAATTCTGAGCTATTCCGCTGCTATATCTGTTCAATCGATTAAACCAAGAGGCTGAGATCCTAACAAATAGTATCAGAGCAGGTTAATCATTGATCGATCTAACAATTGATCATTGAAACTGTTCAATCGCTCTAAGTTAATCGAATTAGCAAATTCGCAAGGATCTGTTATAGAGATTGAGAGTGTATCGCTTCTGGCCGTTTTATTTGAGGTTCTGTGTGTTTTTGAGCTAAATTTATTGTGATTTTACTTGAATCTGTCTGATTTTCCACAATGACTACTTCTTCGAATGATCCTTTCAATACTGGATCCTCTACCAAGCCTCCGATCTTGGTGAGGAATGAGTATAACATTTGGCAGAGAAGATTGCTCCATCACCTGTCTGTCAATAGCTCAGGTTGTTGGACATCTGTGGTACATGGACCACATAAGCCAATGGTGAATGATCCGGAAACAAAACAGTTGGTTCCAAAGAAGAAGGAGCAATACTCCGATGAGGACAAGAAGTGTTTGAAATCGATGCAAAAGCCATGGAATTTTGGCTATGGCTATTCTTAATGAGATTTACTCTGGGCTTCTGCATTGTGAGTCTGCTCATGACCTCTGGAAAGCCATCAAAGAACAATTTGGTGGTACTGATGAGGTTTTAGCAAACAACAGGGAAATCCTCGCCCAACAATATGAGACTTTCTCTCATAGAAAGGGTGAGACTCTGACTCAACAATTTGAGCGGTTTTCATGTTTAATCTCTGAATTGAAAATGGTTAAACATGAAGATATACCAGGAGTCAGATGAACCATAGATTCCTAAGATCACTGCCTGAGAGATGGAACACATATACCATTGTTCTACGCTCAAATGCTGATGTTGATCGCCTATCTCTCACCCAACTTCATGGGAACTGCTTACATTCGAGAGAGAGATAGAGAAAAAGGAAATTGGTTTCATCTGGCAAGCTTACTGAGGATTTTGTCCAAGGGAACACTGCCCTGATTGGACATCAAGAGTCAGAATATGTGTCATCTGAAAGCCAGTATGATGAGCATATTGATTTCTCTACAAACACTTCTGAGCCTGCCTTTATGAGTGTTGATAGTTATTCTGCTGGTAGTAATAGTGACAATCTATGTTTCATCATGGATGATCTCAAGAGGATTGCTGATGATGACTTAGAAGAGATGTATATTTTGAGCCAAATGGCCTTGATAAATATCAGATCTCAGAAGTTCTACAAAAGAACTGGAAGGAAATCCCAGGACTCTCTGGCAAAACCAAAGTTGGTTTTGACAAGAGTAAGTTGAAGTGCCATAAATGTCACAGGCTTGGGCACTTTGCAAGAGAATGTAGATCATCTGGATCTAACTCTCCTGCACCTTTTGTGACTTTCCCTGGCAATAGTCAACAAAACAGAGGGCAACAACCTATCAATTCTGGTTATCATCATCAACCACAATCTCCTACATATTTTGTTCCACAGGGGCCAATGCCATATCCATACCCCTGCTATTACATGCCACAACCAGGCCAGGTTCAAGCACCCACTGCTCAGCAACCACATGCACTCCCTGAGCCTCAACCATCCCAATCTCATCAACCTAATCAACTTCAACAACACAGCTTCTTCACACCAGGAGTTGTTGACTGGAGCAGCTTACCAGATGATGTGTCTGGTAATGAACAACTGTTCTCAGGTGCTGGTCAACATGGTGGTGAGCATCCTTTTGGAAATCTAGCTCTCATGACTTTGGAATCCTCTGATGGATCATCCTCGAGTACCTCTTCAACACAGGTATCACAGGTATCCTCTGAGGCTAAGGCCAAATTATGTTCTGAAACTTGCATAGCAGCATTTGCCTCTATTAGAGAAGCAAATGTGGCTTTGATCAATAAAAATGTAGAGCTAGAACAAATAATTTCCAAAAATAAAGCTGAGTTTGAGTCTGTGCTGAAAGAGAAAACTGATGAGATTTATAATTAAAATGCCAAATCTCTGATGATAAGGCTAGGGAGGATGTACTCTTAGAGAAGTACAAAGACCTCAAAGATACTCTTGCTGTCACCCAGTAGAGTGTGATCGATGGGTACAATCTTGCAAGGGCTTTGAAATGCTTCTTAGTAAGCAAACAGCTTCCAATGTGAAGTTTGGAATTGGTTATAATCACACTGCTCCTCCTACAGATTTTGCTTCAAGAGCAGGTAGAATCTGATGGAGAAAGTAATGACCAATCCACCTCATCATGTGATTCACTACTTGATAAAGCACCATCAGTAGTTGAAGTCAGTAATAATCCCTTTGTGAACCTATCAGCTGATATTGATGGTTCAACTGCTGACACTCACATGATCAATGAGTTGATCAACCCAAGTGTTATCCCTAGAGGTACTGAGAGTACTGGAGAGCAGGGGATAACATCTGGAGTTCAAATCCCAATAACTGACAGCACTGAAGAGAAGAAAACTGTCAGTAGGAAGGATTTGAAGCCTACTAAGGGAGTTGACAAGAAGGCAAAAAGTGCTTCTAAATTGCTGAAGAGCAAGTCTTCAGTAGTTTCATCTTCTTCGGTTGATGATCAACAGAAGATGAAGAAGAAACCATGTGAAATATGTGGTCTATTCAATCATCTCACAGATGATTGTTGGTACAAAAAGGGATCCAAACTCAAACAAAAAGGGAAAATTAAAGAAAACTTGGCTAAAATGAAAACTGAGTTTGAGTCAAGTTTGTACCAGCAGCATCAAATCCTGTACTCCTATGTCCAAAAGAAATCCAAAAGGGAAGGAGTGCAACAGGCAACAGCTGAGGTTGCTCAAAAGAAGATGGTGCAACACAAGAACTCATCATCAAACACCAATACCAATGTGTCTGAAGAGCTGAAAGCTCTTTCCCAGAATCAGACACAGCTGGTAATGATGGTTCAACATCTGTTGGGAAGAGTTAACCAACTTGATGGCCCTGTGTTGAAACCCCAGAAAAGGAGATTCAAGCCAAAGGATTCCTCTTCTACACCATCTCCTTCACCTCAAGCTATTGTGCCCAATAAACCTGTTAGTTTACCATCTATTGATGAGACCAGGCCCAAAACCAAAAAGGTTTGGGTCTCCAAAACTAACTGATTGTTTATTAATGCAGGTTTCTCAACATGCCAAAGTAGCATCTGGTATGTAGACAGTGGGGGATCTATGCATATGACTGGGAACAACTCACTTCTTAATGACTACTCTCCAGGAAGGAAGGGATTTGTTTCCTTTGGCAATGATGCAAGAGGTTACATCATCGGGAAGGGCTTTGTTTCCAATGGGGAAATAAGGTTTGATGATGTCAACCATGTGGAAAATCTCAAGTATAACCTCTTGAGTGTCAGTCAATTGTGTGACAAAGGCCATGTTGCCCTTTTCACAAGCCAGAACTGCAGGATTTGTCATCCAAAGTTCTGAGTTTGATTGACAAGGTATTGGATGCTCACACTCCTGAAGGCCAACAGGACAGGAAGAGTGTATGCCTTAGATCTTTCCAAGAAAATAGATCTCAAAGGCCATCCTTGCCTATTTTCCAAGGCCTCTCCTCAAGAATCTAATCTATGGCATAGAAGGCTGGGACATGTTAACTTCAAGAACATGAATAAGCTGATACACCATAGTTTAGTAAGGGGAATGCCTATGAAGGAGTTCAAGTGTGAAAACAACTGCACTGCTTGTTTGAAAGGAAAACAGCACAAGGTTTCATTTCCACCTATTGAAGAACCAAAGTCCACTGCCTGCTTACAACTTCTTCACATGGATCTCTTTGGTCCTGTGAGAGTGATGAGCATGGCACAGAAGAAATACTGTCTGGTAATTGTGGATGATTACTCCAGATTTGTATGGACTTCTTTCTACATTCAAAGGATGAAGCTGCACAGAAGATCATAAACTTTGTGTTGTATGCTGAGAAGCAGTATTCCCTCTCAGTCAAGTGTATTAGAAGTGACAATGGAACAGAATTCAGGAACAATACACTTGATGAGTTCTACCTTTCCAAGGGAATAAAGAGGCAGTTTAGTATTCCAAGAACTCCTGAACAGAATGGAGTTGTGGAGAGAAAGAACAGGACCCTCATTGAAGCTGCAAGGTCTATGTTGGCTGATTCTGGACTGCCATTGACCTTTTGGGCTGAAGCTGTCAACACAGCATGCTATGTGCAGAATAGAGTGCTAATAAATCAGAGGTTGATGAAGACTCCATATGAAGTTCTACATCATTTGGCCCCTCTCATTTCATTCTTTAGAGCATTTGGGTGTCCCTGTTTCATTCTCAACACAAAGGATCAGCTCCAGAAATTGATCCTAAGGTGGATGCAGGGTACTTTGTTGGTTATTCATCAACTTGCAAGGCATACAGAGTCTTCAACTGCAGAACAAAGATGGTTGAAGAGACTCTACATGTCAAGTTCAATGAATCTCCAAAGGACAAGATTCCACAAAGCCCTGTGGAGCTCTTTGATTTGGACATACTGCAATATGTTCCTTATCAATCTCCTGCTGTTGCTCCTGTCAACAGTTCACCACCTGGTGTTACTGCTGAAGATGATGATGATAGTAGTAATCACCTCTTCAGGTTTAGTGACCAACTGCCTGAGTCCTCTAAACCTGATGCTCCTGTAGCTCCAGCAGCACCATCCACAACAAATGCTGATGAGATTTCTGCATCCTCAACTTCATTTGAGTTGCCACCATCTTCATGGTTTCAAGAATCTGCATCAACATCTGCTGCTGCTGAAGGTCCTACAAACACTTGCACAGATTTGATTGTTTACCAAGAGCTGAAAAATCACCCAATATCTCAAATCCTTGGTGATATCAATGCTGGTGTTTCAACCAGAAGCCAGTTGTCCAATTTCTGCTTCTATGCTCTCTTCATCAGTCAGCTAGAGCCAAAGAACTATCATGTAGCTTTGAGAGACAATGGATGGGTTGAAGCCATGCAGCTTGAGCTTCTTCAGTTCAAGAAACAGCAAGTGTGGGAGCTTGTTCCTCTACCCCCAGGTAAGTGTGCAATAGGCACTAAATGGGTGTTTAGGAATAAAACTGATGAAAATGGGCTAATTGTTAAGAACAAGGCCAGACTGGTTGTGCAGGGGTTTGCACAAGAAGAAGGTATTGATTATGATGAAACCTTTGCCCCTGTAGCCAGACTGGAGGCAATTAGATTGTTTTTAGCCTATGCTGCACTCCACAATCTTAAAGTTTTTCAAATGGATGTCAAAAGTGCTTTTCTATATGGTAACATAAAAGAAGAAGTTTATGTGTGTCAACCACCAGGCTTTGAGGATAATAAGCACCCAGAATGGGTATATAAGCTTGATAAAGCTCTTTATGGGTTGAAACAAGCACCTAGAGCCTGGTATGAGACCTTATCAAACTTTCTTCTACAGAATAATTTCACTAGAGGCTCCATAGATAAAACTTTATTTATTAAGAAGGTGGATCAGCATAAGCTACTTGTTCAAATTATGTTGATGATGATATTATATTTGCATCCTCTGATCCCCAATTGTGTGAGGATTTCCAAAACTTAATGCAACAGAAGTTTGAAATGAGTGCAATGGGAGAATTACAGTTCTTTCTAGGTTTGCAAATCAAAAACAAAAGCTGATGGAATTTTCATTCATCAGTCTAAATACACAAAAGATCTTTTGAATAAGTTTGATTTACAAAACTGTAAACCCTGTTCTACTCCCATGTGCAACACCACACAATTGGATGTTGATCAGAAAGGTAAAGGTGTTGATGAAACTCTTTACAGATGTATGATTGGTTCCTTGATGTATTTAACAGCTTCTAGACCAGATATTATGTTTGCTACATGTGTTTGTGCTAGATTTCAGGCTGCACCTAAGGAGTCTCATCTGATTGCAGTCAAGAGGATCTTTAGATATCTGCAAGGTACACAATCTCTAGGCTTATGGTATTCCACTGGACATTCTTGCAAATTAGTTGCTTTCTCTGATAGTGACTATGCAGGGTGTAAGTTGACCAGGAAATCAACTTCTGGTGGATGCCAATTCCTAGGCAACTGTTTGATTTCTTGGCAGAGTAAGAAACAAACATCTGTTGCTACATCCACTGCTGAAGCCGAGTACATTGCTGCTGCAAGTTGTACATCCCAAGTACTCTGGCTTCAGAATCAACTTTTGGATTATGGCATTACAGAGACTAAGACTCCATTATTAATGGATAGTGCTTCAGCTCTTTGCATTGTCAAAAATCCAGTCCAGCACTCTAGGACCAAACATATAGAAATAGACATCATTTTATAAGAGATTGTTTTGAAAAGGGTCTAATTAATCCTATGTTTGTGTCTAGTGCTGATGAGCTTGCAGACATTTTTACTAAGCCTTTGGATAGTTCAACTTTCCACAACCTGGTGTTAAGGCTTGGTATGCTGCAGCTAGAATAAGTTACAACTACTGATGATCTCAGTAATTACTGATGATCATTGGTAACCATGTCACATATAAGTACTGATGAGTTATTTTACCCTCAGTAGTTTTTATAACTACTGAAGGCTAAATGCTTAAGTACTGTACTTTATCTGTTCTAAACTACTGATGTAGTTACAACTACTGAAATCAGTAGAAACAGATAAGTACTGATGTCCTATGAAACAACTGAAAACAGCAAAAAGGCTGATGAGTAAGTGTTGAGGACAGTATGAAACAGCTGAAAGGCTATGAATTGACGACAACTACTGATGAGTACTCTCTCTTAGTAGTTCACAAACTGCTGTTTCTTCATAAACAACTGAAGCAATACCATGTCTTCAGTAGTTTCACAACTACTGATGACTAACACCAAGTCTTCAGTTGTTTACAACAACTGATGGCACAACCAGGGTCTTCAGTAGTTTCACAACTACTGATGACTAATACCAAGTCCTCAGTTGTTTCAACATTTGAAGTCCAACTTGTCTTCAGTAGTTTTTAAAAACTACTGATGCCTAAATCAGAGACTTCAGTTGTTTCAACGTCTGATTGTAAACACCATGTCTTCAGTTGTTTTATAACTGCTGACCACACCAATACCATCAGTCGTTTCAAACCTCTGAAAGTTAATACCACGTCATCAGTTGATTCAAATACTGATGACTAACACCAAAACCTTCAGTCGTTTCATAACCCGTACCCTATATATCTGATCCCTCTTTAAGAGTTTTTCATTCTTTCACGACCTAAAATTTCAAAAGCTCTGAAAACCTTTCACCTTCATTAATGGCGACCATGCAACTCAAGCCTCGACACAACTGTGTCGCGTACCTCACTAAATCGCCCTTCTGGACCAATTCGATAATGCTATAGATCTTATGGTCCAATCACCACTGAAAACGGCTTTCCTCCTAAATCCAATCATTTATGCCGATTCGCTACATCGGTTTTGGACGAATGCAACTGTTAATGGAGATCTATCCATTCGTCCATCACTCTCATAAGGTGGTCATCTCTACTGCTACCATCCGCCAGATATTACTATTAGATGATGCTGCCTACCCTGTTGGATATCCTAAGCGCCAAATTGATCTTTCATTTGGACAACATGGATATCAAGGCGATCTTAGTGCTTCGACAATCCTGAAGAAACATTTTCCAGATCTGAACGCTTGATATTCATATGGTAAATGTTTGCCTGGCCCGAAGACTTCTTCTTGGGATCAACTGTCTTCCAGATGGCAACAGGTACTGTTCTCTATCCTTGAACAAGAACCACTAAACTTTCTGAAATAATTTTTCTTGAAATCAAGGATATGGCCACAAAACCACTTTCTAACCGTTGGATACTATATCCTCGGTTTATAATGGCCATAATAGAGAATCAGCTTTCTGCTGAGGGCTAGTTGGTCTGGGAGTCCCTGCTTTGGCTGTATTGCCGGAGGTATACTCCCGACACAACACTGACCAAACTCTTAAACAGGCTGCCAAGCTGCGCAAACCACGCAGCTGGAACCCACAGCCTCCACTTCCACATCCAAAGTCCCCTCCAAACCCACAAAGAAGAAGCCTAAGAAAGCTACTCAGGGAGTTGAGTCCCCTGAGGATGCTCCTGCTGCACCAACGCAGGTTATCTCTACTGGAAATAACCCCCCAGTAGAGACTATGACTCCACCAACCGAAGCCGCTCAGGTTCCTCTCAAAAGGAACCTGATGCAACCACTCAAAGGGAAGCCACACTGCTGGGATCCTCCTCACTTGAGGGGATTACCATTGAAGAGCACCACTCGTCCCGGGTGCACACTGCTTCCACACCCTCTCCTGATGCAACGCCCCTCAAAGCCCTACAATAATTGTTGCAAAAGTGCTGACGCAGTTGCATTCCTCACCCACCCCAGACACCAATCACTACTGGGATAACCTCAACACCTGAGGGGGAGGATCACAATGCTTCTGTCAACCCACAGCACAGGGGTTATCATGTTCCATCTTCTAGTGTAGATAAGGAGGTGCGAACTTCTGGTGAGGCTGCCACTGCTCTGACTCAGCAAAATGACTCACCAGCGGCAAACAAAACTGATGAAGGACATAGTCCTGAGGCTGGAAGTCCCCAGAACCAAGAACAAGGGGCACATGCTATAATTGATACACTCAAGACATGTTTATCCTGACTCTGTCAGGAGGTCAGGTGATTCAGTATCAACTGATGATGACCTGAGCTTCTTCTATGATGTAGTTGCTCAAAACACCATCCTAGAGGATGAGGTTAGCAGACTCAAAGAGCTGCTGGCCAAGATGTCTCAGGATGCAAGTCCATCTGCCACCACAATACACCCACAGATGGCACCTTCTTCTGAAGGTCCCCTACACACTGAGCCAATACTACTTCCAAGCCACCAGCCTCTGCTTTTGGCACTGATTCTCCGGAACAGAACCTCCTGATCAATCAGTTGCTAACCTTCAAAAATCCCTACCTCTCATCACCCCATGATCACAGATTAGTGATCAAAGCCATTGATGAGAGGCTTCCTACAATAATACAACCCTGGTGGAGGAGTTGGTGACCAAATCACTTTCTCTCTGCTCAAACCCTTGCACCCAATGCAACCAAAAGGGGGAGAGTCAGTCAGTTAAAGGAAAAAGAAGAGGACAGATGGGGAGAAGGAGAAAGAATCAGAGAAGGTAAATGAGAAGGAGAAGGAGAGTGGGAAGAGAGCTGAAGTGAATGAAGTCAAAAAGACTTTCATGTCACATATCAAAAGAGGAAAGGAGTGTGAGATGGAGAAAGAGCTGAATGATATGGTGAAAGAAGCTGATGCCAACCATAACCCGGCAATGGATAAAATCATTGAACATTAATATAGGCAGGGTTTGACATCCAACAACTAAACTCCGAGATCAGAATGGTTGAGACAGAGGAGACAACTCACATGGGCTATGGCTGTATGATTCGAAAGAGAAAGGCTGGAGATAATGATTAGATTTATAGCCAAATACTTGGGAAGATCTCTAAGAAAATAAGGGCCTGGACCAGGGACAACATCTTGGCAATAACCACCAAGATTTGTTCGTCTGAAGCATACTCCAAAGGTTTAGTGATTGAGGCATTGAGAAGCTGGGGTGGGAACCGAAAAACTGACAAAATTTACTAAAGCGCCCTTACAGCCAAAATGCTAAAACAGTCTGAAAGCCTCTATCCTCAAAATCACTACCTCCACAACCCACTAAAACAACCCCTTTACCCTCTAAACCAACCTCCAACCCACAAAACCAATCCTCTACCCCCAAAACCCACTGCCAGTGATGTACCTAGACAAAAGAAAAGAAAGGTACTGAGGGCTGATGAGATGAAAGGAGGATGAAGACAGACTGCCACTCTCTGCAGTTATCACTTTGCCTAAGGCTAAACCATGTCCATCACTCCTGCTTCTCAAATGCATGAGTATGATAAAGATTGAAGAGGAACAGATGCAAAGACATGATGAGGAAATGCTGAAAGCATTGACAAAGCATATCCACATCCTCTTCAATGATTAGCATGAAGAAGAAGTATTAAGATTGTAACCCTTGCTAATACCTTTCAATACCAAAGGGAAAAGTAAGGATATGGCCTGATCCTAGGGTGGCACACCGGATTGTCAAGAAGAAATTCCTTCAAAATACAAGGGCCAAGTGAAGAGGGTTTTCGACGAAGACATCACTGTGGTTCTTGTAGTGTCCCCTTGGGAAATTGTAGAAGAGTTCAAGAAAGCTTATGAAGCCAAACACCACCCCAAAAGATGTTGGAGAATAAAATCATAAAGAAGGGATTGGTTACAAAAGACTTGAAAACTTCAAACAAGATGAGCTCAACCTGCTCTTAGAAGGGACTCATCCAGATGAGTTTGCTTACAGACAAATAACCACGGTTGAGCTCAAGAATGGAAAACAGGCAAAGTACATCTCTGAAGTGTATGGCCGAGAAGGACTGTTTGATGGTGTGCCCGAGGTGCTGACAATGGATGAGCAGATCATGTTTCTAAGGGCTTACACCAGGGAATCATATAGGCTGATACACGGGGAGTAGATCTCATGGTTGGGGTAACAGCTCAGTGTCCAAGTCCCCAATACAGAGCTCCCAACCATATCATGCAAAACAGATCATAGAGACTTCTTCCCAGGCCGGTGCTGAAAAAGGGTCACTTCTCATCTGATCAAGAGGATAAAAAGACCAATCTATCTACCAAAATAAGTGGGATTCGTCAATAACTTAGAGGTTTTGGCTGCATTGGTTCAGGGGGAGTTTGTTGGACCAAAAGAACCAATGAGCCTGATCAGAGAAACCTCTAAGTCCCACAGGACATCACAAACAGCTGAAGAAGAACCTGATCAGCTGTTCTACAAAGTTTGAAGAATACAACTGCTGAAGTATTTCTGAAGTACTGAAGACAAAGACTGAGACAACAGCTGAAGATCTAAAGTCTGAAGACTTCAACAAGTACTGAAGACAAAGACTGAAGATCAACAGTGAAAGACAAAGTTGATGTTCAAGTACTGAAGACATCAGCTGATGTTAACAGCTGATGACAACAGCTGAAGAGGGCTTCTTCAGTTGTTGTGATGGTTTTTTCTCATCAGTAGTTTTCTTTTCCTTCAGTAGTTTGTTTACTCTTCCGTAGTTTTGTTTCTTTTCAGTACTGTAAACAACTGAAGAGGTTGTTCTTCAGTTGTTGTAGTATCAGTAGTTTTATGTTTTTCAGTAGTTGTAAATAAGAGTTTAACACTTAGGAACATTTGTAAGAAGATGTCAGTTGTTGACATCTTCAGTAGGTGTTAAACATCAGTAGTTATCAAACGGTTACATGTCACTTTCAAGTGACATCAGCCTACGTCACTCTTCCTTTATAAGAAGGATGACTCACCTGTAATCATGCCTTTGAGGCCAACAATCTTATGCAATATTCCTTTTGTCGGATATTTCTCTCTCTATAACAAAATTCTTTTATCGTTTTATATCGAATGTTCTTGCTTGAATTTGTCTAATTCTGAGCTATTCCGCTGCTATATCTGTTCAATCGATTAAACCAAGAGGCTGAGATCCTAACAAACCCTAGCCATCTAGAACATCCAAGGAGCCTGTCCAACTTCATAGAACAATCTTGATCGATCTCTACTCGTTCATAACGTTTAGTTTCAATCTTATATCGATGGAGTAATTTGTCTCAGTGATTGGATTGCCAATCAAAGAGGATTCCACACTATTTGATTCGGTATAAATGTAGAATCCATTAGTATTCTGTACGTACACGGTCCTGACAAAACAAGAGTGAAGACAAACATTTGCTTCATGGGTTTGTCCTCTTGTTCTTACCCCTGTCTCAACATCTCCAATGATGTTTGTGGTGGCGTGAGACTTGTGGATCCTTAGCTGAGGGATCATAGCAAGTTGCTGAGAGAGATCTAAATTAGAGAAATTTAGATCTGGCATTGATGTTTCTCCTACACATCAGCACACTTATCAAGAGAAATTTGATCCAATGAGAGTGTGACATCATGATGTTTTCATCTATGGAGTGGTTATCAGCATCAAGAATTTCTGATCACTGTCACCCCACCATCATGTTTTTTGCATTTGGAGTATCTTTATCTGGTTATGTAGCCTCTGACCTGGAATTTAAAGGCATCCCATATGAATCAGCTGAATATGTCATTGTGGTGCTGATAGAAAGTTCATTTGCAAAAGTAGGTACAACTGGAGTTGAAGATGTGTTACTTAAAGGTCTTCTTAGCCCAAATCTTGGGTCAAGATCACCTATAGGTAAGATTTCTGCAGATCCTGAAACAGTCTCATAAGATTTGTTAAAAATAGTTGGTAACTAAATTAAGATCAAACATCCAATCAGGACAGAACCAGCAGCACAAGGTGTGTGTTCATTGAAAGTCATATTGGTTGGCTCCTCAATAATTGTTATTTTGAGATTATATACTCTGTAAGCCTTAGCTTGAGAAGAGTATCCAATGATGTATCCATCATCTGATTTCTCAGCAAAATTGGCAATTCGATCTTTGGTATTCAAGATGGTACAAGGACATCCAAATGACTTGAGAATATCAATGAAAGGTTTCCTCTTGTTCTAAATTTCATAAGGAGTCTTTGCCATGAGTCATAACTACTAAAACTTTGTTCTACACATAGCAGGCAGTGTTGACTGCCTCTGCCCAGAGGGTGATGGGTAGCTTAAAGTCAGACAACATGGTTCTTGCAGCTTCAATTAGTGTCCTGTTTCTCCTCTTAGCAACACCAGTTTGCTGAGGAGTCCTGGGAGCACTGTATTGTCTTGTAATACCCTTTTCATCACAAAATGTATCAAGGATTGGGTTCTTGAGCTTAGTTCCCTAACCACATCATATGGTTTTGACGTTGTGATCGGATTGATTCTTAATGTTTAGGATGAAATTATTTAGAATCTCAGGAGTCTCATCCTTAGTTCTAAGGAAGAAGACCCATGTGAATCTTGTAATGTCATCTGTGATCACTAAACAATAAGCGGTCCTTCCTAAACTCATTACACTGGTGGTGCCAAAAAGATCCATATGTAAGAAGTGTAGGGGTGTAGTGATGGAGTTTCTTTCCTTAGGCTTATTAATACCTTATGTTGCTTCCCTTTCAAGCATGCAACACAATGATCATCACTTATAAACTCTTTCTTTGCCATTCCAGTTACCAAATCATTCTTAATCAGTTTATTCATATTCTCAAAGTTTACATGGCATATTCTTTTATGCCATAGGAAAGACTTATCACTATTTGCTTTAGACATAAAGCATGAAACTTCTCCAGAGGGAGATGTTCTTGCAAGTCCATCTTGTACATGTTCCCTTTTCCTGGGGGCTTTAAGCAGGATATGCTCATGAGGAATGATCACCCCAGGCTTGAGAACAATGCACTCATGCTCAGTAAAGAGCATGTTATGACTCTGATCACAAAATTGGGATACACTTAGAAGATTGTACCCAAGCTCCTTGACAAAATTTACCTTTTCAATGCTGAGCTTACCATTTGTGACCTTGCCGCTTCCATAAAGGTAACCACCTTCATGTCCTCCAAAAGCAATTGGTCCTCCATCAATCCTTATTTGTTTGGGCTCACTAAGAGAAATAGAAGGCAATGCAACAGTAATATATTCTATAGTTGTGCTATGAGAATCTTGAGCTATTGGTGATGTAGAACATCCAGTCACTTGGTATTTCTTTGATTTCCACACCACCTTTGGAAGTTTGGATTTGACCTTCAATACTTCGAAAGCTTTTAAGACTTCAGAAGTTTTGATGACTTGACCTTCAGAAGATTCTGCAAACACTACAGCAGACTTCAGTGCTTCGGAAGTATTCCTTCCTTCTGACACCAAATTTTATTCTGAATGCAATTTTCTACTTGCCTTTTCTTAGTTTTGGAGCTTCCAAAGGAAACAGATTTTCCTTTTGAAGCTTGAATCTTCTTCGAACTCTTGGAAGTCCTTGTCTTGGTCATGTGAAGAGTACCTTTAGGATTGTATGGACAATCCCTAGCAAGGTGAGCAGTACTTTCACACATGAAACACTCCATTTTCTTCTTCCTAAGAGCCTTCTGCTGGGGACAACACTGGGTTTGGTCACATCCTTTCTCCACCTTTATCTTTGCAGATACTGAAACAGTCCTTTTGGGTTGACAACTGTTCTTGGAGTTGGATGGTCCAGGCTGTGCAGCAGTGGTACACAACAGATCAGCCTTCTTATTGGTACTGAGATGATTTGAACATGAACCAGAACTTTTAGCAGAAGAGTTTAGGTGGATGTCTTCAGTCTTTTCCTTTGCTCTTTCTGATCAAGTTCTTTCTCATTGACATGGTCATCACAGTCTTCTTCTTCTCCTCAAAAGGATAGGGGCCCCTCGTAGAATCCTCCTCTTCACTTTTCTCAAAGGAATTCTCACTATCACTTCTTCATCCTCTTCACTTAAACGGTCTATAAGAGGAAGCTCATCTTCACAAGTTCCATACCTTGGTGATCTTACAGACAAGATTGTGCGTAGAGGAGCTATCTTATTAGATCCTAGTCCCTGCTTGTTTTGATAGCACACTTCGTTCTGTAAGGATTAGGATATCATGTTCTTGAAGGTTTATTCTTCAAGAACACACTTTTCTAACCTGGCTTTGCTGATCACAAGCTCAGCTTGGTACTCAGTCAACTTAGTTATGAGATCCTTGATCTGAGTCCTATAATTTGTATGCTCATGTTTTAGAACTAGAATGGGTTTCTCTAAGTCCTCTATCTTTAGTTTATCATCACGTTTAGACTTTCTAAAATCAGCTTTTAAGATGTTTAAGGACTCAAGATCAGATCTCATTTCTAGATTTGTAGGACCTGTATCTGTTGACTTTAGCAATGCATTCAGGGGTATAGAGATGTTCCAATACTTTGGATTCATCATGATCTGCCATCAGTGTTTGGTTTAGAGAAGCATCTTCTACCTGAAAGCTCCAGTCAAAGCGTCGTTCTTCAATAGCAACTGCAGCTTGCTGCTTTGGCTTATCATTCTAGGTAGCCTTGTCAGTGTAGTTTGGTCTTATTATGCTTGGCCACTAATTGTTCTTGGTGCCTTACACTCCCTAGCAAAGTGGTCCATCAAGTTACAGTTTTAACACTTGACTTTGCTTTTGTCTAATCCAAACTTTCCACTCATTGCACTACTGGGGGACTTCCTTCCAGTCTGCTTGTAGAACTTTTTGGCTTTATAAGTGAGAAGAGCCATCTGCTGGACTATTTCCATGTACTTAAGATCATCTGGATGGATACAGTCCAAGTCTTCCAGAGTGAAAAGAATGCTGCCATAACTTTCATCAGAAGACACAAAGGCTTGAGAAGAACTTGTCTCTTGGAATGAGCTTCCTTGAATGTAGTTCTCCCTTGGTGTCTCTGGGAAGGTGATGAAAGGACCCTTTTGTGAGTTGTCAGTGTAGCATATGAGATGATGCTAGGTTCTATGCTATCCCTTTCAACCACATGAAGGGTTGAACCCATTGGATTGTTGGAGTTTCCATATGAACCTTGCATGTTCATCTCCATCCGGTAGCCATTGAGAATCCCATACAACGCTGTCAGAGTGAGATTTTTCAGTTCTTAGTACTCTTGATAACCATATAGTAGTGTGTCCATTTCCTAGGAAATGAGGACATGAACTTCCTTACAATGTTTCTGTTTTCAAGAGCAACTCCTTCATCCATTGGGGTATCCACAATCTCAACATACCTGAAGTATTGTTGAGTCATGGTTTCACGTGCCTTGAAGGTGAAATTTTCAAACTGCTGCTTCAGGGGGTCCTTCTTGTTCTCCTTAGCTTCAAAGGAACCCTCATACATCAGCTTCAATGCATCCCACAACTGCTTAGCTGTTTTGCATTTCTTGAAACCTCTATACACAAAGTTTGGAAAAGGAGTCTGAAGGGATGTCATGGCCTTCTAGTCAATCTCTACTCTCTTTCTATCTTCATCTGAGTAGTCAACCATAGCCTTGGGGATCATACCACCACTAGTAGTAGAAGGTTGATTGGCATGTAAGGTCCATTTTCAATAGACTCCATTATTCTTGAGTCTAGAGACCTGATTTGGAAATGGCTGCCATTTGATAAGTTAAGTATTTTATGTGTGAGAGGGATCTTAAGATGGTGAAATCTTATATCTAGAGCCTAGAATGCTCTGATACCAAATGCAGGACTGGTGAAGGGTGTGCACTTACAACACAATAACACAATGAGGAGAGTTGCTAAGAATATTTAACATATCAAATAGTGAAAAATGACACTAAGAACACAAGTAAATATGAGACAGAAACAAGATAGCAAGATACACAAGGATATGGTTTTCAAGATTGTAGTATATTGCCTTCTTAAGTTCTATTACAAGTATTACAAAGCATATTCAGAAAGTTACAAGTACTTGAGATACATATACTACATCCTACAGTTGGCCATACTTTGAAGGCGGCTGGATACACTTGACTAGACAGAAACAAAATCAATTGTAGAGTCAAAAGGCAGATTGTCTTTTGACATGTGACTATGACATGCCATTTCTCACATTCTAATATATTACAAAAAGGATAAAATACATGTAGTAGAAATGTACAGACTCAAGACCTCAATGTATAGTTATTAAAAGCATGAACCTTTTCACCAACTTATGTAAGTTGGTGACTTTACAGAGTTGCAGCAAAAAAGAGGTCCAGCTTTATGTAAAGTACATCAGATAAAGCATGTATACTAAAAGTCTTCGAAAGAAATCTATCTTCAAGTGTTGGCTCCGGAAGACTTGTCTCTCATGCTTCGGAAGACTTCATATTTGGCTTTGGAAGATATTGGTCTTGGGTTCGAAAGATTTCACACTTAGAATATTCTATTGCATATGTGAAACTTCTGAAACAGTCTTCTTCAATGCATTTGTGCATGCATGTAAGAAACTTTGAGTGTTTGAGTTGTATCAGCCTTAACATATAATCCTTATAGTTTCTTTTTAACTTTGATTGTTTGAGTGAACCAGGAATCACACATGGTAATGCTTAAGTATCTTGATGCATGAGCAAGAGAATTGTTATGTCAGTGTGTAATTCTTGACACCTTAATTGCATTAAGGTGTAAATAATAAATTACATATATGGTAATGAGTTGGTCATGCCTAACGATTAGAACTTGTCTCTTTAAATATATAATAACCGTACAAAGGGTTTGGCATCCGTATGTGTGAACTATCTACCATGGAATGCATATAAAGTTAGTTTTTCTATTTACATGTTCCTTATGGAGAGAAATGGGACAAAATCGGGTCATGTAGATGCAGATTCAAAGTTAGTTCAATTGTAAGATACTGACGTCAATAAAAGTTATGTAAGATGTAAAATTCAATGTATCCTTATTCGTAAGATATGAAAATATAAAATACAGATATTTGCTTTGACCTATTTGTTGCTACCTTAATAAAAACAACTTACTAACATGTTGAAAGACCCAATAAAATGCTACTTATGATAAGAATGTTTTTACTGTATGTTAATAGTTGACTTGTGTAACCGGAAAAAAAACACCCCTTAACATATTACAAGAGCCATTAGTATCTGGACATGCGTTTAACAACAATACAAGATATTATGAATAGTTAATGTGTATCAAAAACAATCAACAAACAAATCAAGGCAATTTACGCCTAATATAAATAATTTCATTACAAAAGTAACGGATCTGGGATTTTTCTCAATGAGGGTCAAATACGGATCATGTTAGAAGAATTTTGCCAGGCTTGTCAACATGGGAATTATTGTTTATTTAATTATGAAATTACTTTACGTAATAATATTGGTAAGAAACTATAACAATATATTAACTTTACATAAGTTTGAAATGTCATATACTAGCTTTATAAGTTTTAACTAGGACACTACAAAATGAGCTCATCCACATTCTATTTTTAACCACCCACAATAAAAAACTACTAATTCTTACTAATACATATCAAGAAATACATGTTGAAAATGCTATTTTAACCTTATAAATGTTGAAAGTGCTATTTTAACCTTATAGATGCTACTTCACCAAAAAATATTGAATAATCTATTTATAACCATATGTAACTGCATAAAGTATATGTTTTTCTCAGTTATATCTTGTTATTGCTTTGCTTTCAATTCATTACTTGCACAAAATAACATTTTCATATATAATCTGGCCATCTTTATTGAATATATGTTATTTAATCCTACTATCCTTATTAGAGTTTAAAGTCTACTTTTCGTGGTTGGAGTTGTGTTGCCTTCTTAGCAAAACCGTAATCTCTTAGTTCAAGGGTCAAGACTTTTATGTTTTTCTAATTCACTAGGGTAAAATATTTATTTTTACTGGTCCACTATAAATAAACAATATAATGAACTAATAAATTGAAATGAAAGTAAAACAAAATAATAACCTAATTTATAAATTAGTCAAGTAAAAACTGAAAAATAATTCCTATATTTTTTATATTGTAAGTGTATACTCGCTCATAAAAAATGTACCGTTTGACAAAAAGTGTTGAAATTATGAAACCCTATATAACTCATTTATTAGGGAAGTGTGAATATAAATAGAATATTTGTTTTATATTTAAGGTGTGGTTAAAATGAAAGAGTTAAATCACATATGTTTATTTTTCTCCCTTACGTGCTTCTTCTTCTTCTTCGCTTTTATCAATTCTTCAGACTTGGGTGCCTTGAAGAAGAAAACCTTGGATGCCTTAACCATTTTAATCATTCTATAGATATACATATATTTAGTTGAGTTAGGGGTCTACCCCCACCCGCCCCCCACAATGTCCTTTTGTATTTGTCCCTGCAATAAAAAATCTCTTTATATTCCTCTTTCAAAAGCGTAGGTGATTACAAATAGATTTCTAAGAGATTAACCGACAAGCTTAATTTATTGTTGTTCTTGTTAGAAGATTTTTTTATTTTTTGTCACAAACACCACTAAAAAATCTACATCAAAACTTTCAAGCAGTCACTCATTTTTCATAGTATCTTTGAATTTTTCCTTCCCCCTAACGAGTACCACCATCCATAATCACCATAACCACCAGCCACCTGGATGCTCACAATCAGTTGACCACTACTCACTATTAGTAACAAATGTCAACCATCATCATCATGATACCATTGCTACACCCCTGCAACTACAATCGCTACACTAACTACACATTGTCTCTCATGACTAACAACCATTGTATGTCCACTACTGGTATGTACGACACATTTCCCTCCACTATCCACCATTGTTTAACCATTGTACACCACTATTATCATCCAAAACCATCTTAGCATTATATGTACAAGCTCTTTCCCACATCTAAAATCTATTGTGGTTATTCAACTATATTGTGTATATTGTGTATTGGTATGTTAGATTGTTTATTGGTATGCTAGATCATGTATTTGGCAGAATACGTTGTGTAAATTATGTATTTGGCATGGTACATGGTACATTGGGTATTTGAGATATTAATACACTAGGTTTAGTAAATCCGTGTATAAACAAGTTGAATAAATAAATATTAAATAAAATAAAATTTATTACTTATAAAACAATATTTTAAAACAAGATACGATTAAAATTTCATATCAATAAGGATTATAATTAATAAAACATTGACATCAACTTTTTAGACTCTTTTTTTTCTTTTTCATTAAAAAATTAAACATTTTTTTCTTTCATAATAAACCATTTTAAAAAATATCATATTTTAGGATTTTATTATTATAACTTTCAGTTATAATTATTTTTGGTTTATAAGAATTTCACTTTTTGGAAACACCAAGTTTAAAATATTATGTATTTTTAAGAAGTTTGATGTTTTTAAAAAAGTTCTTATCTTAAAAATATTGTTTCTTTATAAACAACATTAATATATATATATATATATATATTAATTTATTAAATAATATTTAATCCAAAAATGTATTATATAATATTATTAGTAATTAATGAAATTATTTAAATGGAGAGAAAGAAGAGGAAAAAATATTGTGACAATGACTTTTATAGTACCATGTGTCTTGCTTATCAATTTTTTATTGGAGTAGAAAGATTGTGTAGATTATAAAATTAGTGTTGTACATTGTTTAGATTGTGTATGTTTGTGTACTAGGTTAGTACTCATGTATTAAATAGAATAAATAAATAAGATATTAAATAGTTAGTAATTAAAATTTATGAAATATAAAATCATGTTTAAAGATAAAATATGATTATAATTACGTACAAATAGGTAATTTAAGTAAATAAACAATAATGTATTTCTTTAAACTTTGTTTTATAAAAAATTATGATTTTTAAATATTTTATTTTAAGAGATATGAATTTTTAATGAAGACCTTCGTTGTATTATGTATTTTATAACATTTTATGTTTTAAAAAGTGTGTTCTAAATAAAAAGTGCTTTTTAATTTGAAAAAGGTATGGGTAAGATTATTAATATTCAATATTATTATTAATAATATAGAGATATAAGAAAATTAGTATAATAAGGGTTATAATTGTTTTATGTTTATTTTAGTTTTTTTATAGATAAATATTTAGGATAAAAACTCATTAATTAAACATATTATAGTTGGTAATAAACACGATGACTTAGATTATAATATTATATATAATTAAATTATATATACGCTGTAACATTTCATGTTTTCGTTAAATAAATGTTAACCTTGTTATGCTTATGGAAGGACCATTATGTCATTTATGAAACTTTGATCGCTTGTTTATGTTTGTTTCTTCGTTAATAAGTTAATTTATTAAATAATAATAATAATAATAATAATAATAATAATAATAATTACCATGTTTGTTATTTATTATAAAAGTTAACACTAATTTATGGTAATAGGAAATAATAATAATAGCCAAAATAATAAAATAATAATAATAATAATAATTAAAATTTATAAAAGTTAAACAATTAGTAAGTTATAAAAATATTTAAAACTTAAAATTTAAATTAAGTCCCGGGGTATTTATGTAAATTTAAAAACTTTAAATGAAAGTTTATACATAAAACATTTATAAACTGCAGGGACCAATTGTGTAAAATTGCAAACCTCATACCTCTATCCATTCTCTGTCCCCGTTTGTCCTGTGGCTGACCTCCGGCGGCCCTTCGGCGACTCCGCCACCACTTAATTAACCATTATCACTCAAATTAATTCCATTAAATCGTATTATGGTCCGTTTTTGAACTCATGACCATGTTTTAATTCGATTTAAAGGGTTATTATTAACAATTAAGCTAGAAAACCGAAACCCGCATTCAAGGCTAGACCGTTCCAACTGAAACCAACTAACTTATGATGTTGTAATTAAGGGCAAATCATCTAATCAAGACCCTAAAGCTAACTGAACTCCCAATTGCGTATACGAATCACACACATTACACATTAACCACCTCGTTTTGTATCGACCTGCAACTTAGATGAAATCAACCTTTCGAGCTCTCTTGACCCGAATTGGTTGAGGATAAATTATCATTAGCACCCAAAGAAGCTCCCCACGACATTAATTTGATTATAGTCTTCATTTGAACATCAATCAAACACTACCTGGCCGCGGCCTATTCATAACACGTTCCTATTAATCTACACTTCAATCTGGGTAATTAAAACCACCTATCTGCTCGATCTTACATGAGGAACAAATCCCCCATGTTTATTCAATAATCGTTATCGTTTTATACTTCAATTTGGATTCAATCGAATTAGGGTTCTTGTGATTTGGGGTTTTCATGTGGCTTGTGTTTATAAAATAAAGGAGATGGCCTTTAGCAAGGCTACCCAGCCTAATGGTAACAAACTCCCATTTCAACTTTGAAGTCCTGGCTTCAAACCTGGGCAACCTCAAACATTTTTTTAGGCTTTTTCAGCCTTTAAAAAATTATATAAAACTTTTAATAATTATAAAAATTATTTTTATAAACTTTAATTATTTTAGTTACCTATTTATTTCCTGTAAGTTTATTACTTTAAATACTTTAATATTTTTATAAAATATTATTAACAAATGTTATACTTAGTTTATTTTAAAAAAAAATTGTTAGGACCATTTTCGTACGGAGTACTAATGTTTTCTATGTGAGACCAGATCAAATAGTGTGGGATCCTATTTAGTAGGCGATCCAATCCGTGAGAATGACAATCTGATCGATCTAACGATGAAACAAATGTTAAGATTTGAGTAGAAATCGGTGAGGAACGAACTATGAAGTTGGACAGGCTGCTTAGGGCGCTCTGGACGTCTAGGGTTTGTGAATATTCAAAGTCTCCGTTTTTCCACGAATTATGTGGTATTTATAGGTTTTTCGTTTCATTCGTCGGACTGAATCATTAGTAACGTTCACTCGTGCGATGTAACACCCGGTTATTTTTAACGTCAAAGAAAGAAAGAATAGAGTGAAGAGAAAGAAAGAATAGAGTGAAGAGAAAGAAAGAAAATATACTTTTCTCAAGTTAAGGGGTAAAAAGTGTGAAAAGGACAAAAAGGTTTGAAAGTGGGTGTAAAGTGGGCATGGAAGCCTACTCTACTCTTATAACAACCAGATCTGCATTTTTTCGAGACAAAAAGTAGCAAGAGCAGCAGAGAACTCTCAGTTTAGAAGGAAGAACAAGCTGAAAATTCGAATTCAAGACAAGAATTCATGATTATTAAGTGTTCTTCACTGGCCTTGCCTCGGTTGTATGCTTGCTAAATCAATATTTCGGATTCATTGAGCTTGGATCTTAGGATTCATCTTGTTCAGATCTTGAAATCAAAATTAAGATGGGTGGAAGTGTGTGAATCAGAGAACAATGATATGGATAATAATAATGTTATGATTTCATTAATGTTGATAAACAGGTTACAATGAGAATCATAGATGGCTGGTGAAATCAAACCTACCCAAAGGAGAGGATTTCTCCTTGGATGGTGATTTACACCATGAGAAACACACACACAAAAGCCACACTTGCATAAATACACTAAAGGGTCTATTTATACTAATATTACAACATGACCTAATTTTGACTTTCTAATTGTCTTGATGTTGACTTTATCATCTTGAATTGTCTTGTTTTGTTGTAATCAACTTGGTCTCCGAACTTGTACAATGAGATCTTTAGTTGGATGCAATTATGATTTAGTAAGCTTCAGTTTATGCCATTGTTGAATCCCAACAATGGTTATGTGTGTTTGTATGTTCGGTTGTATGTGTTTTAGTGGGTTTCTAAGTGGTTGAACTCAATTTCAGACGAGTTTGGAAGAAGCCATACTCAAGAGCTACAAAGGTGAGTTCTAGGACCCGTCTTTTTTACTTGTTTTAACTGATTTTGGGGCTGGAAATGCATGAACTATTGTTTTTATAAAACTTGGTTTTTACCCGTATGTTGAATGTGCGTATGTTGCTGTTATGAGGTGATGTTGGACTATGTTTATGCTTGATGATGTTATGGTTGTGTTTCTAAGGCATAAAATATAAGATTTAAGCTTAGAACATGATAGGTGAGATTTAGGGGTTGAATATGATGAATAGTGTGCCCTAGGCTGCCCATATGCCCAAACAATAGTTCATACGCCTAAGTTTAGAAAAGTGCTTAAGTATAAACAAATGCGGATGAGTAGGAAATGCGGATCAGAAAGTCAATGTGGATCAGAAAGTCAATGCGGATCAGAAAGTCAATGCGGATGAGAAAGTCAACGCGGATCAGAAAGTCACTGCGGATGAGAAAGTCTAAGTGTGAACAAATGCGAATGAGGAAAGTCAATGCGGATGAGCATTGACAGATAAGTAAGAACAAATGCGGATGAGTAAGTCATGCGAATAAACAAATGCGGATGAGTAAGTCATGTGACTGAACAAATGCGGATGAGTAAGTCATGCGGCTGAACAAAGAAATGCGGTGAACGAAAACAAATGCGGATGAAGTAAAAGAAATGCGGATGGACAAAAACGGAAATGCAGATGAACACTTAAAATATTTTCTGAGTTTTTGGGGAAAAAGTGAAATTTAGGCTTTGATTTGGGAGGTTCCCAGGGGCTATGTAAGTTGAATTTTTGGGGTCAAAGATGTTATGATGGGCATGTTATGATGTATGATTGATGCTTATGCATGATGGTATGTATGATGTATGTTATGTATGTATGATGCCCCGTATGTTGATGCTGACTGTGTATGATGATATTCCTTACAATGTATGTTTATTTTCCCATGGATTTACGTTAAATTTTAATGAATGAATAAAAGTATTATGTAACGTAAAGTGAAAGATAATGAAAAGAGGAACATGATGAATGAATGCATGCATTAATGAACGAAAGAAAGTAAAGTAAGTCTTGCAAGCCTTGTATGTGGGAACACGCCCAATGAAGGGTGTTAGTCCAATGGTGTGTGGGTTAGCAACCCCAGAAGGAAGCACACTGGGTCCATCTTTATGACCACCCATTTGTATAAAACCTTTTTCGCTATCCTAGATAGTGTGGCCAGGCTGCTGTACGTCATGACGGGGGGTCTATGATACACCTCGGCCCTATATCCGCTTTATGCATGACGGTGGGTATAGCACATGATAATGGTATGCCTGAATTTACCCTTAGGTACTGTGGCTAGGCTGTTCTGCGCCATGACGGGGGGTGTATGATAGACCTCGGCCCAGTACCCGCTTTATGCATGACGGTGGGGTAAAGTTCATGGTTTTTAATGGAATGAAAGGAAGTAATGATGAACGTATGAATGAAAGTAAGAATGCATGAATGAATGAAAGTTAATGAATGAATGATAAAGATAATAATGATATTATCTATGTGTACGTATGATGTGTGATCACATGCAAAAGTAAGGAACAATTTTAATGAAAGTAAAGTATGTTTTATTTTAAAACTAGAACTCACTCAGCAATGCTGACTTTTTATGCATTCTTCCAGTTGGCAGGTAAAGTTGTTGAGGATGGTGTGGGGCAGCTACTTGTCATTTCGGATGGCATTTTTTGTTAATGTTTTTGTATTGTAATGCGAACAAATGAAAATGTGTAATGATGATTGTACTAACTTGCAAAAGCAGTTATTATGAAATGAAAGTTATTTTAATGTTTCGCTGCGGTGTTTTATGAAAGTTAAATGTAATTATATGTTTTATGAGAAATTATTGGCCAGCTATAAGCGTCCCGGGAACAGGGCCCTACAAGTTGGTATCGGAGTCAAAGTTTAAGTGAAACGGGTAAATTTTCAAAATAAATCTAAACTTAAACTGAGAATGGGACAGAAAAGGAAGTGTAAGGGCCCGATCCCGGGCACCTCACAATTGGTCATTCATTGCAGTTATAACATTATAAAACATACATTTATTTTGCAGTGGAATTTAAAACTTTCATTAATAACAAAAAACATGTCATTTCATTCATTTACAACATTTGTTTTCATCAAAAATACAAAGACATGTCAAAATACCGATGCCAGCCTCAAAATGCTCCCAGTAGCTTGTGCATCCATGCCTGCAACTCCTCAGCATCAACAAATACCTACCAACTATCATGCATACAAAAGTCAGCAACGCTGAGTGAGTTCTAGTTTTATAATAAAACATACTTTTCTTTCATTAAAACTTTTCTTTACTTTATTTCAAATTATACTATATTATACAATCGTTCGTGATCATACATCATACGTACATACAGATAATATCATTATTATCTTCATCATTACGTTCATTAACTTCGTTCATTCATCATATTACATTATCTTTCACTGCTCTCTCTAGATCCGGTCAGACTTTACCCTCTTCGTGGCACTCAGCCACGATTACTGAGGTTCAATGACAAGGGTCTATATCGTACATTATTATGATAATTCGTTAACGTTCATTTCATACGTTCGTTCTTTCATACATTTTCTTTCATTCATTACTCTTCATTACTCGAATCTTATCTCATGCAATATCACTGACTCATGCTCGAAAGCTGATGCTATGCTGGGGCCTGTACAAAAACCGCCGACTCATGTTCGAAAATGGGTAACAACACCCCCATCGAAATGGGTAACAACACCCCTATCAAAATGAGTAACAACACCCCCATCGACATGGGTAACAACAACCCCCATCAAAATGGGTAACAACAGCGAGTGCCGAGAGGATCAGAAAGTGAAGTTTGCTGCCCACTCTTTTGTGGACTCAGCTTTATGCTGGTGGGACAATATTGTCCAAGCTGAGGGTAGTCGGGCTATCGGAGGATAAGGTGGTCCGAGCTAAAAATGTTGGTGATTGAGGAGTTCTGTCCTCACGGGAAATAGATAAGGTGGAAAGGGAATTCATGTACTTGGAGGTGGGAACCATGACACATCAACAAACACCACCAAATTCAAGGAAATGGCATGACTGGTGCCGGATCAGGTGACGCATCTATCGCGAAAGGTCAAGAGTTGCATTCAGGGCTTGCTAGCGGATATTGGCAGACACATGACCACCGCCCGGTTGAGCACGTTTAGGTCGGTGGTGGATTTGGCAGGGAGGTTGTATGATGAGAGAACTGTGGTGGTGATCGAAGGTAGCAAGAAAGGTGGTAGTGATGGGAATTGGAATAGAAAAAGGTTTGGTCGGGGTGCTGCCCCGACGAGTAACAAGAAGGCACGAGTAGATGACCACCATGTGGTCATATCCGGTGCGGGGTCAAAGAAGTGTGGCAAATGTGGAAAGGAGCATATTGGATAATTTAGGCTTGGATCAAACTTGTGCTTCAAGTGTGGGAGGATGGGACACATAGCGAAGAACTGTCATGCAGGCAGATGTTATAATTGTGGAGCTGAGGGCCAGATGAGTTGAGACTGTAAGAATTCGAGGGCTAAGGGTTCTAGGGTGAAGAAGACTGGAGGTTAAGGACCGAGGGCGAGCGCTAGAGCGTTTATGATAATGCAGGAGGAGGCTAGGACGGACGCTGATGTTGTGTCAGCTACGTTTCTAGTAAACCAAACTTTAGCCTCTATGTTATTCGATTCTGGGGCTAATAAAATTTTTATTTCTGCTGCTTTCTATACTAAATTGCCTGTTAGTAGTAAGAGTATAGATCCGCCCTTTGATGTAGAAACTGCCATAGGTAAGTCTACCAGGATTTCTGAGAAGGTAGAAGGATGTGATGTGGAATTAGAAGGTCATAAGTTTCCTATTAGACCATTCATAATGACCTTAGGTGGGTTTGATGTAGTCCTGGGATGGATTGGTTAGCGAACTACGAGGCCAGCATTGTGTGTCGCAAGAAGATGATTCGTTTGACAGCGCCTGACGGGAGTTCAGTAACGGTTTATGGTGATCGAGTCACGACGATTCCGAAAGAGATTTCAACGGTGGTGGCGGGAAAGTGCATGAGGCATGGATGTAGTGCCTACCTAGCTTATGTAAAGGACGTGGATACATCAACACCATATCTATCCGATGTCCCGGTTGTGTGTGACTTTCCAGATGTATTTCTCGAAGACTTACTAGGAGTGCCACCTAAACATGATATTGAGTTTCAAATTGATTTGATACCGGTGCGCAACCTGTTGCCAAGGAACCGTATCGATTGGCTCCGACTGAGATGAAAGAATTGATGGGGTAATTGCAAGAGTTGCTTGATATGGGGTTTATTAGCCCGAGTATCTCTCCTTGGGTGCTCCAGTCTTATTTGTGGGGAAGAAAGACGGTAGCAAGAGGACGTGTATCAACTACCGTGAGTTGAATAAGTTGACAATAAAGAACTGATACCTGTTACTGAGAATTGATGATTTGTTTGATCAGCTTCAAGGTGCCATTTGGTTCTCAAGGATAGATCTTCGATCGGGCTACGATCAGCTAAAGGTGGAAGAGCAGGATGTCCCTAAAACAGCTTTTCGCACGTATTATGGTCACTATGAATTTCTCGTTATGTCATTTGGCTTGACCAACACGCCAGCTGCTTTTATGGCTCTGATGAATCGATTGTGTCGGCCGATGTTGGATAAATCAATGATTCTGTTTATTGATGATATCTTGATTTATTCGAAGACCAAGGAGGAGTATGTCGGTCACATTCGGGAAGTGTTAGAGACGTTGAGGCGGGAGAAGTTGTATGCAAAATTCTTTAAGTGCGCGTTCTGGTTGTGCGAAGTTCAGTTCTTGGGTCATGTGGGGAATCCTAACGAGATTATGGTGGACCCAGCAAAGGTGGAAGCAGTGATGAAATGGAAGTCTCTAAAGACGCCATCCGAGATTTGCAGTTTCTTAGGTTTGGCGGGCTACTACAGGAGATTCATTCAAGACTTCTCTAAGATCGCTTCTCCATTAACCGAGTTGACCCGAAAGGATGTAAAGTTTGTATAGGGTCAAGCTCAAGAGAAGGCATTTAAGGAATTAAAGGCGAGGTTGACTCAAGCTCTTGTTCTGTCATTACCGATAGAAGTGAAGATCTGGTGGTTTATTCTAATCCTTCCTACTCGGGGTTGGGATGTGTGTTAATCCAGAGAGAAAAGGTTATAGCCTATGCATCCCGATAATTGAAGGTTCATGAGGTCAATTATCCTACTCATGACTTGGACCTAGCAGTCATGGTCTTTGCGTTAAAGATTTGGAGGCACTACCTTTACGGGATGAAGTGCACCATATTCACTGACCATAAGAGCTTGAAGTACTTTTTTGAGCAGAAGGACCTGAACATGAGGCAGAGATGATCGTTGGAGCTCATAAAGGATTATGATTGCGAGATCCATTACCATCCGAGCAAAGCCAACATGGTGGCACATGCCCTTAGCCAAAAGGAGAGACCTGAGCCGATTCGGGTGAAACCGTATCAGTTGATCATGACCTCGGATGTGATGAAGCAAGTGAAAGAGTTTCAAGATGAGGCATTGAAAGAAGATCATCTTAAATCCGAAAGAATGAGAGGTCTGGTTGTGGAATTGGGTGAAAACACACTTGGTGTTAGAACCCGATTTGGACGAATGGGGATTCCTCATTTCGGTGATCTACGTGTGATGATTATGGATGAAGCTCACAAGACTCGGTACTCTACTCATCTCAGTTCTACAAAGATTTAGCAAGACATGAAGAAAGACTATTAGTGGTCAGGTATGAAGTGTGATGTGGTGGAGTATGTGAGTAAGTGCCTTACTGGTTGCAAGTGAAGGCGGAGCACCAGAAGCCATAGGGAAAGATCCAACCTTTGGATATACCGGAATGGAATTAGGAGCACATCACCATAGACCTTATTACGAAGCTACCGCGTATCCCGAAAGGGTATGATGCCATATGGGTGATAGTTGACCGTTTGACGAAGAGTGCTCACTTCCTACCGATTCACGAGACGTATTCATCTGCGAGGTTGGTGGATATTTTCATCAAGGAGATCGTAACTCGTCATGGTGTGCCGGTGTCTATTGTGTCTGATCGTGATACCCGGTTTACATCAAATTTTGGAAGCAATTCCACGATGCAATGGGGACGAGGTTACATATTAGTACGGCTTATCATTATCAAACGGATGGTCAGTCGGAACGGAAGATTCAGACGTTGGAAGATATGCTCCGGGCATGCGTATTGATTTTGGAGGAAGTTGGGATAACCATAGTTAGCCAAGTTCTCATATAACAACAGTTATCATGCCAGTATTGGTATGCCCCCTTATGAGATGTTAATGGTAGGAGATGCCGAACAATTGTGTGTTGGGGTGATATTGGTCAGAAAGAATTAGGAAGCGTCGAGGTGATCGAGGCTACGACTGAGAAGCTTGAAAAGATCAAAGCCTTCATAAAGGCAACCAAAGATAGTCAGAAGTCGTATGCTGATAAACGACGTAGACCTATTGAGTTCCAGGTGGGTGACATGGTTATGTTGAAAGTCTCAGCTTGGAAGGGTATCATTTGGTTCAGAAAGCGAGGCAAGTTGAGCTCGAGATTCATAGGGCCTTTCCGAATCATTGCTAGAGTAGGAGAGGTAGCCTATAGATTGGAGTTACCAGAGGAGTTAAGTGGAATTCACCTGACTTTCCATGTATCTCATTTGAGAAAGTGTCTAGCAGACGAGGATATTATTGTCCCACTGGAGGATATCGAGGTAGATGAACGGCTCAATTATGTGGAGCAACCAGTGGCGATCATTGATCGAAAAGAGAAGAGGCTGAGGAATAAAGTGGTTCCTCTGTGCTTGTACAGTGGAAGCACAGGAAGGGATCCGAGTCTACGTGGGAGACTAAAAAAGAGATGAGACAACATTACCGACGATTGTTTGAGGAATAACATGTTTCAAGGACGAACCTATATAAGGGGGGTGGACTTGTAACAACCGGTTATTTTTGAAGTCCAAGAAAGAAAGAATAAAGTGAAGAAAAAGAAAGAAAATATATTTTACCCAGTTAAGGGGTAAAAAGTATCAAAGGACAAAAAGGTTTGAAAGTGGGTGTAAAAGGGCATGGCAGCCCACCCTACTCTTACAGCATCCAGATCTGGATTTTTTAGAAAGAGAAAGTAGCAAGTGCAGCAGAGAACTCTCGGTTAGAAGAAAGAACAAGCTGAAAATTCGAATTCAAGGTAATAATTCATGGTTTTTATGTGTTCTTAACTGGCCTTGCCTCGGTTGTATGCTTATATGTGTTTGTATGTTCGGTTGTGTGTGTTTTAGGGGATTTTTAGGTGGTTGAACTTAATTTCAGACAAGTTTGGAAGAAGCCATACTCAAGAGATGCAAAGGTGAGTTCTAGGACCCCTCTTTTTACTTGTTTTAACTAGTTTTGGGGCTGGAAATGCATGAACTTATGTTTTTATAAAACTAGGTGTTTACCCGTATGTTGAATGTGTGTATGTTGCTGTTATGATGTGATGTTGGGCTATGTTCATGCTTGATGATTTTATGGTTGTGTTGAAAGGCTTAGAATGTAAGATTTAAGCTTAGAACATGATATGTAAGATTTGGGGACTGAATCTGATGAATAGTGTGCCCTAGGCTACTCATACGCCCAAACAGTAGTTCATACGACTAAGTTTAGAAAACTGCTTCAGTGTGAACAAATCCAAATGAGTAGGAAATGCGGATGAGAAAGTCAATGCGGATGAGAAAGTCAATGCAGATGAGAAAGTCTAAGTGTGAATAGATGCGTATGAGGAAATGCGGATGAGTAAAGTCAGTGCGGATGAACAAATGCAGATGAGCGTTGACAGATAAGTAAGAACAAATGCGGATGAGTAAGTCATGCGATTGAACAAATGCGGATGTGCAAGTCATGTGACTGAACAAATGTGGATGAACAGAACAAATGCGGATGAAGTAAAAGAAATGCGGATGAACAAAAATGGAAATGCGAATGAACACTTAAAATATTTTTTGACTTTTTGGGGAAAAAGTAAAATTTAGGCTTTGACTTGGGAGGTTCTCGGGGGCTATGTAAGTTGACTTTTGGGTTATAGATGTTATGATGGGAATGTTATGATGTATGATTGATGCTTATGCATGATGGTATGTACGATGTATGTTATGTATGTATGATGCCCTGTATGATGATGTTGACTGTGTATGATGATGTTCCTTATATTGTATGTTTGTTTTCCACGGCTTTACATTGAATGTTAATGAATGAAATGAAACTATTATGTAAGGTAAAGTGGAAGATAATGAAAAGAGGAACATGATGAATGAATGCATGCATTAATAAATGAAGCGAAGTAAAGTAAGTCTTGCAAGCCTTGTATGTGGGAACACGCCCAATGAAGGGTGTTAGTCCAACGGTGTGTGGGTTAGCTACCCTAGAAGGATGCACACCGGGGTCCGTCTTTATGACCGACCATTTGTATAGAACCTTTGTCGCTTACCCTAGATACTATGGCCAGGTGGCTATGCACCATGATAGTGGGTTTATGATAGACCTAGGGCCCAGTATCCGCTTTATGCATGACGGTGGGTATAGCACATGACAATGGTACACCTGAACATACCCTAGGTACTCTGGCCAGGCTGCTGTGTGTCATGATGGGGGGGTCTATGATAGACCCCGGCCCAGTACCAGTTTTATGCATGACGGTGGGGTAAAGTTCATGGTTTTTGATGGAATGAAAAGAAGTAATGATGAACCTATGAATGAAAGTAAGAATGCATGAATTAATGAAAGTTAATGAATGAATGATGAAGATAATAATGATATTATCTATGTGTTCGTATGATGTGTGATCACATGCAAAAGTAAGGAACGGTTTTAATCAAAGTAAAGTATGTTTTAGTTTAAAATTAGAACTCACTCAGCAACGCTGACTTTATATGCATTTTTCCAGTTGGCAAGTAAAGTTGTTGAGGATGGCGCGGGGCAGCTACTTGGCATTTTGGATGACATTCTTTTTTTAATATTTTTGCTTTGTAATGCGAACAAATGAAAATGTGTAATGAATGATTGTATTAACTTGCAGAAGTAGTTATTATAAAATGAAAAGTTATTATAATGATCCGCTGCGATATATTATGAAAGTTAAATGTAATTATATGTTCTATGAGCAATGATTGGCTAGTTGTAAATGTCCCGGGAACTGGGCCTTACATGCGACTGACTCATGCGGTTGATTCATACACATGACTGAATCAATTTTATGTCTCAGTCATACAACTGATCCAGTCTCCTGGTTTAGTCGTGCGACTGGTCCATATGCATGATTCATTCGTGCGTACGGTCCATAAGTATAGTGAATTAGCATAATTAATCACCCGACTAAGTTGAACACATTTCTCAATCATTATTGACTACGAACTATGTACAACAACCTCAAACCTATATATGATGTTCATACAGTTAAATTATACTAAATACAATACTAATATGAAATATCTAAAGATAAATAAACATCACGATGCATCTCATATTTCATTAAGTAATCATATTACATATGTGTAAGAAATGAAAGACATTTACATTATGAACATAAACTAGGAAGATGATGTATCAACAAACTCCCCCTTGGACCTATTTTATTCTATTTTCTAACATTCTTCACATGCTCTTGGAACTTCTTGTACTCTCTTCTTTAGTGACTCCCGCGTGGATCTCGAATGCGAGGTAGAGTCGTATAACATGTTTGAATTGTAGAGCTTGTAAATAGTGGCCACTTGTATAGAGTGTAAACATCTTCAAAAGACAAGTTTGTATGCCACATTGGGTCAAATACCCTGATAGTCTCGATCTTCCCTTCTTTGTTCAGAACTATGACCGCTTCCCCCGTCCTCTAGTCGTAATACCACCATTTGAAGTGTGAAGTGAAGTCCTGAGGCATCTCCCGTAAAGGAATCTTAGACATTGTGCGTGGGGGACTCCATTTCAACACCACTTTAGGCCTTCCAGATATAGGATCATCTTTAGTCGTATGAATGAACCGCTTAGGTTATTGAGGTCTAAAGTTTACCCATCTGGTGTGGTATTCTTTCTTCAATGATTATTCAAACCATCCCGACATCTTCCTCGGTTTGGCATACAAAAGATCTAAACAGGCTAATCTGTTTAGTTCAAAACCAAGAAGAGTCTTCAGATCATGTGGATATCTGAAGTACTCGATCCCCTTCTCTCTTTTCACAGCATATACATCCAGATCTTCAAAATAGGCCCAATTGATGATCTTGCCTTACACTTTCTGATGTTTCTTTACTCGGTAAAGTTTGGTGTAGGCATTAGGCTTTAGAGGTGCACGTTGGGCCTTCATTTCTGATAAACAAGTTGCCCATTCAGCCTTCTTCATATCAACATTAGCATCTGTAGCTTAGGCTTTAGTTTCATCATGTGTTTTCTCCTTCTCTATCTCATCTAGCTTGACAAAAGTATCACTACCAAAAGTTTCACCTAAGTTGGGAATAACATTGCCCTCAGGGTTAGTGTATTGAGGATAGTAATCAAACATGACATCCTCAATCTCAATCTCATCCACACATTGTAGCTCCTCATCACTCAAAACATCTACTTCCAGAGCATCTTTGACAAGCTCATCTGGATTTAGTCTAAACATCTCTGCGAGCTACTTGACGGTCAGGTCATGAATGATTTCTCCTTCCTCAGGGGTATAGCTCACAGACCTTCTCATAACCCCTTGCAAATAAAGAATCATAGTTAGTTGAGTCTTGACTTGCTGAAGGGGAATGACATCATAATCCTCAGCGTTGGAGCTTCGCTTTTGCCCTGATCATGTGTCTCTTCAGCTGGAGCTGCAGAGGACGCGACTCTTTTGGAGCGCCTCTCCTATGCTGCTTGATTTGAGGTTGATGAAGATGCATCACCTTTTTGATCATCCTCCTCATCATTATCATCTCTCTTTCCATTTCCACTTCCACCATCTTCCTCGTCATCATCATCTTCATCTGATTCATCATCTCTGTCAACTCATCATCATTATCTCCTCTATCATCTCTATCATCTTTGATCTTCAGGGGCTCACCCTTTGTTCCCTTCAACCGCAACATCAGCTTTTTGTTCTTCTTCTCCAACCCCTCTATCCGCTTGACAGATGCCATCACAAGCACATTTTGAGCCTTTAAGGCATAGTGACCTCAAACTAACACTAACGATCTTTCTTAAGCAGCGTTCTTCTCTGTAAGCTGAGCAATCTGCTTGCCTTGTGTGGTATTGACCACCATCAGCTGATTCATCTAGTTGGCTCTCGGATCATCTGTCGCTAGTAGCTTGAGCACTAGTCTGTTTAGGCTCGCCAACTGTTCCTCTAGCCTAAAAGTGGGTAGAGTAGAGTGTAGATCCATATGTACCTAGTTTTTGGTCTTATTGAAATATGTCTGTCATGTCCTTAATGTAAATGAAATATATGAGTTAAATGGAACGTATTATGTGGTTATTGATCTTAATGTTTAATGTTTCAGTGTATGATTTAATGTTTATCATTTATTAACCCATACTGAACCAACTATATAGGTTTGTGGTTGTTTGAATAATCATAGTCAAAGAATGATTGAGGAACATATTCAAACTTAGTCATATGAAGTTCTCATGCGAATGGCTCATGCTAATGGACCATACGCATGAACAACTTCATGCTAATGAACCAGTCGCACGACTGAACCAGGAGACTGGATCAGTCACACAACTGTGACATGAGATTGACTCAGTCGCACGACTAAACACTCAGTCATGCGAATGGATCAACTGCATGACTCAGTCGCACGAATGAGTAACCCTAACCTATAAATACCACTTAATTCATTGAAAACCGAACACTTTGAAGAATTCGACTCCTACACGTACCCTAGCCGTCCAGAACATCCAAGAAAGCTAGTCCAAGTTCAAAGATCATTCTTGATCGATTCCTATTCGTTCTTAATGTTTAAATTAATCTTATATTGATCAGGTTAGCGTTCTCACTGATTGGATCGCCAATCAAATTGGATTCTGCACTATTTGATTCAGTATACACATGAATCAGTTAGTACTTCGTCCAGTACACGGTCCCTAACATAGAGCCCTGTGTAGGTAGGAATTGGGTGGATGTGCCAGCTTGGGAAGTAGTGGATGTAGTGGTGGATGTGGTGTATATGGGAGTAGGAATAGAAGTGGATTGTGGTGGAACTGATTTGGGTATTGTGGGTGAGGTAGGTGTGAATGTATGAGTGGTGCTGGGAGTGTTAATGGCAGTAGAGGTGGTAATGTGGTGAGCAATGGTGGTTGAGTGGGGAACAGTGGTGGTGGCGGTGGTTGTGGTGGTGGTAGTGTCTGTGGTGTGGAAGAACTAATCAAGATAATCTTCTACATCTTACCTTATTGCCATAGGGATGGGTCATTCTCTTCCTCCTGGAACCCTTGGCTATCAGGCCCCCTAAGCTAATCAGCTGGTCGGGTGTGTATGTTCGATCTGTGACATCAGTCTCACCACCCTTAGTACCAGATTGGCATCCACCAACCACCTCTTTCCCCTTCTTGGAAGCCACAACCCAGCTCCCAACTCTCATAGTGAGAGGCTTATCATCAGACTCATGTTCTTCATATACTAAGAAGTCCTGGTGGAAAGCAGCTTGTTTAGATCCTTCTAGAGCACATGCAGTACTGTGTGGAGGTGGTGGAGATATGCTAGATATGTCGGTGTCCCGTGAGTGACTAAGGACAACATCTCCACCACCTTGACCATCATCATGGATGTCATCATCATCGTCATCTTCATCGGTAGGAACCACTATGGGCACAACGTCTGAGTCACTGTCATCATGACGCCACTTGTTATGAGAGGGCGCCACGTAATCCTCGTAGGCTAGATGGCCAAACTGTCTCCTAACCAGGGGCTTCACCTGCTTCCCTCAGCACACCTTCATCATCCCTAAGGTGGTGTCATCCATCACCTCTAAAATCACTACATCGTCCTTCTCCTTAGGTAGCAAAGGAAGCTTCTCGTCTATGATCATTTGCAGAAACCTTGGATACATGCAGAAGCCTTCCTTGCCTTTGGCCTCGATGTTCTTTATCAAGTACGAGAAGAGCATGCGTGAGAAACTGAACGGGTGGTTCCGTACTAGTGCAACATATGCATTCTGGATTTGGTCGGACATCTCATTGAATCCTCCACTCTGGAGGCTATGCACTTGAGGATCACATGTGCCAAACACTTGAACTTGGGGCACATGTTGCTCTTGTTCAGTATGCCGACATTGATGTCACCAGCATACTTGATCCTCAGAAAACATCCTTGAACAGTTAGGGGATGTTGCTAGGTTGGATGGGCTCTGTCTTCACTCAAATCCAAGACTAACCTCAGGTCATCATCACTCATCTCAATCTCTCGTCCAAAAATAGAGCTCCAGATATAGTGGGGCTCAACGAACCAATCAACTCAGGAATTTTCCCAGAAAGCCTGCTGAGTCGATCGGTATGGTGTGCATGGATTAGAAATGGCCTTGTAGATCTTCGATCTACACAAGAAGGCTATAATCACGGTGAACTCAGAAGTATTCCGAGATGTAGCATCTAGAGCACATATGTTGTGCTTGGTTCTCATTGTTCATCTCTCAGCCATATTGCTGCAACACAAGAAACATATACATAAGATTCATTCATAAGAGATAACAGTTGAATTTTAGTTACATTTGATCAACTGGTTCAATCATGCGATTGAACCATACGACTGAGTTCAGTCGGATGATTGATCCTACGATTGAGCTTAGTCGTATGTTATGCCAAGCGGTTGAGTCAGTCACGCGACTGAGTCACCGATTGATTCACTCGTGCGATAGAATCATGCACCTAGCTCAATCGTGCGACTAAGGGTCATATGTGTAAGGCCCCGTTCCGGGACGCTTACAACTGGGTTCTCATCGCACACAAAACGTATAATTACATTTGTATTTCATAAATCGCAGCGGAAAACTAAAACCAACTTTCATTTCCATGTAAATGCTTTTGCAAGTTAATACAACATTCATTATAAAATAGCTTGTTCGCATTACAATGCAAAAACATTAATCAAAAGAATGCCATCCCCAAAAGAGCTGAGTAGTCGCCCGTGCCATCCTCAGCAAACATTACCTGCCAACTGGAAACACATCAAAGTCAGCATTGCTGAGTGAGTTCTAGTTTTATAAATACAACATACTTTGCTTCAATATAAAACCATTCGTTACTTTTACATGATCACACATCGTACGTACACATAGATAATATCATTATTATCTTCTTCATTCATTCATTCGTTCATTATGACTTTACTTGCGCATCAAACATCATCCGTACCAATACCATGTGCTACACCCCGGTTAGTCGTAGCTACCGGGCCGAAGTCAACAAATGAACAGCTAAACGTATGCCACGGTACTAGGAGTAACCATCAGTCTTAGCTACTGGGCCGAAGTCAACAAATGAACAACTAAACGTATGCCACAGTACTAGGGGTAAGCGGTAGAGGCATTACACGTTTGGTCAATCACAAAGAAGGACCCTGTTATCCAATGTTTGGAAGACTTCTTTCATTCGTTCATTAATGCATACATTCGTTCATTATGTTCCTCTTTCTTTATCTTTCACTTTACGTTACATAATACTTCGTTCATTCATCATAATAGGTAAAGCCATAGGAAAGATATTATACATCATACTAAGGAACATATCATACACATTCGTCATCATCATACAGGGCAGCATCATACATACGTGACAAGCCTAGACATGCAACATCATCATCATCATCATGCCCAACATGCTTTCTAAGGCCTCGAGCGTCATCTTACAAACTCTATGGGAACCTTTACGTCAAAACTTACATCTGCACTTTCCCCCAAAAGTCAGAAGTCAATCTACACCTTCCTCGGGTACAACAGCCCTATTCGGGCGTATGGACACCCTTCAGTTGCATTGCCTCCATGCGACTGAATCATGCGAATGAACTAATACGGATGAACACCTGTGCGATTGAACATCCAGTCGTGCGAATGGACAATGCGGATGAACACCTATGCGACTTGACCTTCAGTCGTGCGAATGGACCTTCAGTCGTGCGAATGGACCTTTAGTCACATGACCCCATACGACTGGCCCTTCAACCGTGCGAATGAACCCCAATCGTACGAATGGACCCCAATCGCACCCTAATCGGCCGTATGGCCTCCATTCGGCCTCCAGTCGGTCGCCTGGCCCTAACTGATGCAGAATGCAGTTCATCCCGACTGCAACCGAGGGTTTTCGGCCTCCAAACTCATCTAAACCCATTTTAAGCCTAAATCGACCATCCTGAACCTTAGGGATGCATACCATAATATTATTCAAGCACAACCAAGCAAGAAATCAAGCCCAAACGGGTCCTACGCATACATACACGCATACATACGGGTTTTCACCCAAAAACGCGATAAAGGGTTTTCAGATGTGTTCCAGCCCCAAAATCATTCAAAAACATGTAAAAGAGGGGTCCTAGAACTCACCTAAACGAGCACAACGACAAGAGCTTAGATTTGGCTTGCTTCACGACGATTTTGGCGACCCGAACCGACCCGAACGGCACTTTTCCTCTTTTTCTCTTCTTTCTCTCTTCTTCTCTTTATGAAACTGAAATGTGGGGAGAGTGGGCTGCCCTCTCCCTACTAATATCACCACATTTTCCAACTTTTCTTCGTTGGCGAGTTTGGTCCCTCGACTTTTGGACTTTATTTTCTTTTCTTTCTTCACCGGCTTCAGCATAATAAATATTCGGGTGTTACAATATGCGTGTCTATTCGCATCTTCCTCTGTTCGACAACATAAATTTGAATCTTTGTTAAAACGTTACATTAGACTTCGTGTTTAGATTCATTAGGTTCCTAGGGACCCGAAATAGAACTTAGTGTCATTTAAATCACCACTTGTGTTCATTTAAGTGGTCTATTTTAGAGTATGGTCCCGGTTCTAGATTTTAACTCTTTCGGTCATTATGTGTTTGATTAATCCTTTCATTTGTGCCGATTTTAACTCTTTCAGTTTCAAAGTACCTAAAGATGAATAGGAAATCAGTTAGAATCACAATCGAAGCGTAATCACAACAATCGAAATCTTTGGAAGAGTGTATGGGTATTAGGCGGTTTTTAGAGTTTTTGAAGGGTGGTAGTGAATACGACCGACTGACCCCCCCCCCCTTTATACTGTTTTAAATTTCATTCGTGCGACTGGACCTATATGCGTGATTCATTGTGCGAGTGGGGTCAGTCGTGTGACTAAATCCGTTTCCTTGATCCAGTCGTACAATTGGTTTATTCTTGTGATCCAATCGCATAGTTGACCCATACTCATGATCCAATCGTGTGATTGGCTCATACTTATGGTTCAAGCATCCGATTGGCTCATACTTATGACTCAATCATGCGATTGGCTCATACTTATGATTCAATTGTGAGATTGGCTCATACTTATGAGTTTGACTTCATACATTTCCATACACTCAAAATTTAACTTTTGTTTTATAACATTATGACCAATGGGTCATCTCAGACATGACATTTTTAACAGAAAATCATTTGATCACCTCAGACGTGATCCTTTTTGTTTGTGATTCACAGAGTTCTCTAGTTATATAGTCTGACATCGAAGCAAAGAAGTTAAGAAAACAGAAAATAACTTGAATTAAAACAACACAAGACATATTTTTGTGTTTTTCGTTTGAGGTGGATTGAAACCTTTTAAAAATCATCTAACCAATTTTTCCTCCTAAGTAGAACAACTTTAATTAATGTTATCATATCTGGAAAGATTCATATGGAATCATACAGGTATATCATAATCATTTGGGACCCTTTTATATGTACTGGATACTAGATTCTTATCTGTCTAAGAGTCAATAGCACTTGCAGAAAATCATATTAGAGCTATAAGATGCACACAATGATTTTGACTGTCGAGAGTTGCAACCACGATGATGTTAGTATATTTGTCCGCTTAAATCCATACATATATTTTTGACTTACACCGGTGATGAGTTAGGTTTTATTATTTCAACAAGCAATTGTGGATTCCACACTTATATGGTAATCAACATTCCTCAGGAGATTTTGAGCGGTCTACGGGTATTTGATAAGAAGAAACTATTCTAAGAACTTTCAAAGAGATGCCAAGCCTCAGGTTAGTGCCATCACACAGTAGAGAGGTGCAAGCAACAATGAATTATAGAATATTTAGGTATGCTTATCCTCAGGTGAGTGCCATCGCACAGCAGAGAGACACAAAACCTATCTTCTTGTTAGAGCATTTTTTTCTTTTGCACATAACGCACCAACAACATTAGTCATTAGCTTGATTGCACTTAACAGTTTTTCCATGTGCTTTGGTCATTTTTATGGTCATCCGCACATATTTGTGGCGTTTATTTTTTCCGTCACCCCTTATTGGAAATGCATTGATTGTGTTAACCAGTGATTAGATGAGAACCTAGGACAAGTTGAACAAATAGTTTTAATTTGATTCACCAATAAAGTCTACTCGTCTATTGTGTTGAATCTACCGACATATCATATAATGAACTAGCAACCCCTAGGCCTAGTTTCTCTATGTTACCTTAGTAGCAGACTAGTTCACTATCATTTTTCCTTTACTTTGCTTAGATTTCTCAGACTTGTAATTTGAATATAGCATTCTGATCATTCAAATCCTTTTGATGTCCCAAACAATTAGTTCCTTGTGTGATATCATTTTCCATAATTTTGAATCAATATCACAGATTTGATTTCTTTGCTTTCAGCTTATCAGCCCGCCCCTGCCTCCATTTTTTAAGTAACTAAATACTGAAACTAAATTATTTTCCCCTTAAAATTTTAAAACCGAAAATATTTTGTGTTTTTGGATTTTAAAAGACAGGAAAATAAAATAAAAAAATATGAAAATTTTGTTAGACTAAGAACTCGATTCTTTTGGAATCACATCACTTTTCTTTTTCACGTAATTGACCTACAAAAGATATAAAAACCGAGGTTTGTCAAAAGCTTTTGTGTAGAGATCGGTGCGTTGAAAACCCGTATTAATTTTAACAACTTCGATTAATTGCTTTTCAAAATAGTCATGTATAAATTGATATTTAATACCGATGTCTTTAGTTTTTGGGTGTTGGATTGGATTTTTAATGACAACTATAGTAGCAGAATTATCAACAAACATAGGGGTGTTAGAAAATTTCAAACCGTAGTCTCGCATTTGCTGTTGAATCCAAATGATTTGTGAATAGCAACTTGTAGCAGCAACATATTCAGCTTCACATGTTGAAAGAGCAACAAATGTATGCTTCTTACACTGCTAGGTGACTAAGCGTCTTCCAAAGAACTGACATCCCACCGATGTTGACTTGTACTTCATCATGCAACCACCATAGTCCGAGTCGCTATACACTGTAAACTCAAAGTCATCATCATGAGGATACCACAACCCAAGTGTTGGAGTACCCTTCAGATAATGAAAGATCCTTTTACCCCAATTAGATGATTCACTTTTGGTTTAGCCTGATATCTGGAACATAGAAAGGTGGCGTACATAATATCAGGATGAGAGGCTGTGAGGTACATTAGAGATCCGATCATTACTTGGTATATAGTGGCATCTACCAGATCACCAATTTCGTCTGGTGCCACAATGTGGTTCGTGGCAAGTTGTGTCCCAGCAACCGTTGCATTCTCCATGTTGAACCGACTAAGGGTATCTCCTATATATTTAGACTGATCCAAGAAGATTCCATTTTGTGTCTGACCCACCTGTAACCATGAAAGAACTTCATCTCTCCCATGGCACTCATTTCAAACTCAGCTTTCATCACAGATTCAAATTCTTTACACAATGCTTCATTTTTGGAACCAAAGATTATGTCATCCACTATCTGTACCAGTAGTAAATCACTATGTTTCTCTTTGATGAACAATATGAAATCAAGAACCCCTCTATGAAAACCCTGTGTAGAACTAGACGAATCAACCATCAAAGAAGTGTCAGGCTCTTCGGTGACTAGAGATTCTGATTTTGTAACACTAAACTCTTCTTCAACCAAATGATCAACAACATCCATAGCTTCTTCGATATCTGAAAGTGTATGCTTAGCTATGATGTATCCTTCACTTCCAGATCCATCATCCAATGTATCAACTAAAGCAATGTTTGATTCACCCTCATAAATGAATCAGAAAGACTAGTCTTGTCCCTTATCACTTTGAGTAGCTAAAGCCTTAGACTCTTTACTTGAGGATGAAGCTCCAATCTTATCCTTGTCTTGTCGGTTGAATGTAGGAAAAGGATTTCTGTTTCTAGTCTTCTTTTGCTTTATGCACTTACGTTTAACTTTGCTGACTGAGTGCCAGGCTGAGCTTGTGATCAGCAAAGCCAGGGCAGAAAACTGTGTTCTTGAAGAAGAGACCTTTAAGAACATGATATCCTCATCCCTACACAACATGGTGTGCTATCAAAACAAGAAGAGACTAAGATCTAATGAGATAGCTCCTCCACACACAATCTTGTCTGTAAGATCACCCAGGTGTGGAACTTGTGAAGATGAGCTTCCTCTAATAGGCCCTTTAAGTGAAGAGGATGATGAAGTAATAGTGAAGAATTCCTTTGAGAAGAGTGAAGTGAAGGATTCTAAGAAGGGCCACTATCTTTTTAAGGAGAATAAGAACACTGTGATGACCAAGACAATGAGAAAGAACTTGATCAGAAAGAACAAAAGAAAAGCTAGGAAGACTCAAGAGATCAAGGCTACTTTTGACTCTAAGCAGAAACAAGTTTTTATCTATGCAAGGGTTGAAGTAGTAAAGACTAAAGACATAAACCTAAAATCTATTGTCAATAGTTCTAGTTCATGTTCAAATCATCTCAGCACCAAGAAGAAGGCTGATGTGTTGTCCACCACTGCCACACAGCCTGGACCATCCAACTCTAATAACAATCCTCAGCCCAAAAAGACTGTCTCAGCATCTGCAAAAATGAAGGTGGAGAAGGGATGTGATCAAAGTTAGTCTTATTCTCAGTAAAAGGCTCTTAGGAAGAAGAACATGAAGTGTGTCATGTTTGAAAGTACTGCTCATCTTGCTAAGGATTGTCCATACAATCCTAAAGGTACTCTTAGCATGACCAAGACAAGGATTTCCAAGAGTTCCAAGAAGATTCAAGCTTGGAAAGGAAAATATGTTTCCTTCGCAAGCTCCAAAACTAAGAATAAGGCAATGGAAAATTGCCTTCCGAAGAAAATTTGGTGTCGGAAGGAAGGAACTCTTCTGAAGCACTGAAGTCTGCTGCAGTGTTTCCACAATCTTCCAAAAGTCCAGTCATCAAAACTTCCAATGTCTTAAAAGCTTCTGAAGTGTTGAAGGTCAAGTCCAAACTTCCAAAGGTGGTGTGGAAGTCAAAGAAAGACCAAGTGACTGGATGCCATACATCAACAACAGCTCAAGATTCACATAGCACAACTATAGGATCTATTACTGTTGCATTACCTTTTGTTTCTCTTAGTGAGGCCAAGACAAGTAAGGCTTGGGATTCCAAATGTAACTAATCATTTTCTTTGTGCAATGACAACTCAAGACACACAAGAATGTCTGGATCATTGACAATGGTTGTTGAGGCACATGACAGGAAATAGATCATTACTCTAGAACTTTGAAAGGATTGATAGAGGTCCAGTTGCTTTTGTAGGAGATGAAGGTGGTTATATTTTTGGAAGGGGCAAGGTCACAAATAGTAAGCTCCGCATTGAAAAGGTAAACTTTGTCAAGGAGCTTGGGTACAATCTCCTGAGTGTATCCTAATTTTCTGATTAGAGTCACAACATGCTCTTCACTAAGCATTAGTGCATTGTTCTCAAGCCTAGGGTGGTCATTCCTCATTAGAATATTCTGCTTAGAGCCCCTCGGAAAGGGAATGTGTACAATATGGATTTGTAAGAAACATCTCCCTCTTGAGAAGTTTCATGCTTTCTATCTAAAGCCAATAGTGATGAGTCTTTCATATGGCATAAAATAATGTGCCATGTAAACTTTAAGAATATGAATAAACTGGTTAAGAATGATTTGGTAACTGGAATGCCAAAGAAAGAGTTTACAAGTGATGATCATTATGTTGCATGCTTGAAAGGGAAGCAACATAATGTATCTCATAAGCCTAAGAAAAGAAACTCCATCACTACACCCCTACACTTGTTACATATGGATCTCTTTGGACCCACCAGTGTAATGAGTTTAGGAAGGACCTTTTACTATTTAGTGATCACAAATAACTTTACAAGATTCACTTAGGTCTTCTTCCTAAGAACTAAGGATGAGACCCCTGAGATTCTGAATAATTTCCTCCTAATGATTAAGAATCAATCTGATCACAAGGTCAAAACCATAAGATGTGATCAAGGAACTGAACTCAAGAACCAAATCCTTGATACATTTTGTGATGAAAAAGGTATTACAAGTCAATACATTGCTCCGAGGACTCCTCAGCAAAATGGTGTTGCTGAGAGGAGAAACAGGACACTGACTGAAGCTGCAAGAACCATGCTGTCTGACTCTAAGCTGCCCATAACCTTCTGGGTAGATATGTGTAGAATAGAGTTTTAGCAGTTAAGACTCATGGCAAAACTCCTTATTAACTTTGGCATAAGAGAAAACCTTTCATTGGTTTTCTCAGGTCATTTAAATTTTCTTGCACCATCTTGAATACCAATGATCAAATTGCCAAGTTTGCTGAGAAATCAGATGATGGACACTTTATTGGATACTTTCTTAAGCTAAGGCTTATAGAGTATACAATCTCAGAACTAGAATTGTTGAGGAGTCAACCAATGTGACTTTCAATGAACACACACCCTGTGTGGCTGGTTCTGGTCCTAATTGGCCGTTTGATCTTGATTTAGTTACCAACTGTTTTAACAAATCTCGTGAGACTGTTTCAGGATCTACAAAAATCTTACCTACAGATGATTCTGACCCAAGATTTGAGCTAAGAAGACAATCAACTAACACATCTTTAGCTCCAGTTGTAACTACTTCTACAAATGAAGTTTCTATCAGCACCATAATGACAAACTCAGTTGATTCATCTGGGATGCCTTCAAATTCTAGTTCAGAGGCTCCACAACTAGTTAAAGATACTTCAAATGTAGAAGAAATTGATGGTGGTGGTGACAGTGATAAGGAATATCTTGATGCTGATAACCACTCCATAGATGACAACATTAATGATGTCACAGACTCATTGGATCAAGTTTCTCTTGATAAGTATGTTGATGTGTTGGGAGAAACATCTATGCCAGATCTAAATTTCTCTAATTTAGATCTCTTTCAACAACTTGTTTTGATCCCTCAACTAAGGATCCCCAAGTCTCACCCTACCAAAAACATCATTGGAGATGTTGAAACAGGGGTAAAAACAAGAGGACAAACCCATGAAGCAAATGATTGTCTTCACTCTTGTTTCTTATCTTAGATAGAGCCGAAAAAAATTGATGACGCTCTAAAGGATGGAAGTTGGGTTGAAGCTATGCAAGACGAGTTGCTTCAATTCAAAAGGTAGAAAACTTGGAACCTTTTTCCTCTTACTCATGGGAAGACTAATATTGGAACCAAATGGGTGTTTAGGAACAAAAAAGATGATAGAGGCATTGTCATAAAAAATAAAGCTAGACTAGTTGTTCAAAGATACACACAAGAAGAAGGGATTGACTACATTGATGTCTTTGCTCCTGTAGCAAGACCGGAAGTTGTTAAGATATTCCTGGCATTTTCTGCATCCAAGAACTTCAAGGTCTATCAACTTGATGTCAAGTGTGCTTTTCTTTATGGAGTGATTGATGAAGAGGTGTATGTCAATCAACCACCTGGTTTTGTAGATCCTGATCATCCTGATTATGTTTGCAAGCTTGACAAAGCTCTTTATGGGCTGCATTAGGCACATAGGAAGTGGTATGGGACTCTATCTTAGTATATCTACAAACATGGATACAAAATGGGTACTATAGATCAAACTCTCTTCATCAAATGATAGAGAAATGACTTAATGCTAGTTCAAGTATATGTAGATGACATCATCTTTGGTTCAACTAATCCAAGGCTTTGCAAAAGACTTTAAGAAGCTAATGAAGGACATATTTGAAATGAGTGCCATGGGGGAACTCAATTTCTTTCTAGGAATTCAAGTGAAACAAGTTGAAGCTGGCATCTTCATTAGTAGGTCAAAGTATGTTCAAGACATACTTAAGAATTTCAACATGACTGATTGTAAGATTGCTAAGACATCCATATCAAGAAACCACTCCCTTGGACCTGATCTTGAGGGGGAGTGTGTGGATGAACACCTTTACAGGGCTATGATGGGTCTCTTATGTATCTTACAACTAGCAGGCCTAATATCATATTTGTTATATGCATTTGTGCAAGATATCAAGCCAACCCTAAGATGTCTCACCTTATCACTGTCAAAAGGATCCTAAGATATCTCAAAGGTGCTTCAACACTTGGTCTATGGTATCCTAAGAATCCTGACTTCAATCTGTATGCTTATACAGACAGTTATTATGGTGTTTGCAACATGAGTGCAAAGTCCACATCTGGGTGATGTCAGTTTCTTGGTGGACGGGTTGTCTCTTGGCAATGTAAGAAACAATCTTGTCTCTCTGTATCAACTGTTGAAGCTGATTACATTGCTGTTGCAAGCTAATGTGCTCAAGTGCAATGGATTCAAAATCAGATGCTTGACTATGGATTAAACTTTAAGGAGACTCCTATTCACATAGACAACAACAGTGCTATCCCTATCACAGAGAATCCTGTGCAGCACTCAAGGATCAAACACATCAACATCAGGTATCAATTAATAAGATTTTGAAAAGAGATTAATTAAACTAGTCAAAGTACACATAAATGAACAATATGCTGGTATGTTTACAAAAGCTTTTGAACAAAGATTTAAATATCTTATATTAGCTATGGGATGATAAACTTTGAGTAGTTTTTTCTTAAAACTAGTTCCTATTATTTCTTAAAATTTGTGTGACCTAAGTTGTCTAATTGATCACTTTCATAAGCTTTTGCTTTCTTTGGATGAAAATCTTTTGAAAACTTTCCTTAAATTTCTAAGACATTTTGATCCTTCGGAAGATATGCTTTTATCTTCAGAAGAAAATCATGCCTTCAAAACAAATAACTGTCTAAGTAAATTTTCCTTTGGAAGAAATTTTTGTAATACCTTCGGAAGCTTAATAATTGTCTCAGATACTTACGTGTTCTCAAGGACTATTTTCTTCCGAAGCAAATTAACTCTTGGAAGCTTTGTTCCTCAGAACAAAGCAATCAAGTCTTAATTTTTCTTCCGAAGCAAAATTTTCACAACTCTTAGGAAAATCTTCCGAAGTCATTTTAGCTTCGGAAGCTTTTTCCATTAAAACTTCCAATGATAATTTACCTTCAGAAGCATTTTGACTTCCAAGAAAACTACATTTTGAGTAAAAGCAAACTACTTTTTTCAGAGGTGGGACCGGCATTTGGATTTCAAAGTTTATCCTCTTTCATTAACTTTGTCTTAAGTCCTTTTCACATATAAACCCAATGGTTCCCACTCTTTATAACATCTTCTTCTTTCCTCCAACCTAAACCCCAAATTTCTCTCTGAAATTACTTCTATTCATCTTTCTTCGTCCTTAAGCTTTCTCAAATGGCCAACCTTAACTTCAGAAATGAACCAACCTTCTCTATGCAATTACACATGCAACATAATTAGGTTGCTCTATTACACTCTGAGAAAGATCCACATTTCTCAGAGGTTTACCGTTTCTTGACTCTATCCAACTACTTCACCTCCCTAACCATTGATCCTACACTGTATAAGGATCATCTTCTTGAGTTCTGGAAGACCTGCCAAGAGGTCGTTATGGATGAGGAGAAGGCATTGTCTGCCAAAGTGCAGGGGAGAACAATCTTCATCACTCTGTCTATTATCAACACTCATCTTTAGCTGGATGATGAAGAAGGTGAGGTGTTCTTCCTCAAAGATTCTATTAACCGCTCCATTGAGCAGATGGCCTATAAGGGAGATTTCTCTATAAAGACCTTCAGGAAAGAGAAGGTCTCATCCTAATGGAAATTTCTACTCTATGCGGTTATCCACAACTTTTCAAACAAACATGGTGGATGGGACCAGATCCCTGAAGTTCTCTCCTTCATTGTGCATGGCATTGTTCAGGGGGTCAAGTTCAGGTAAAATCAATTTGTTTATACAAATTTACTTGCTAACTTGGACTCCTTAGAATACTACATGTTCCCTGGATATGTTGTAACACCCCAACCCAAAGAGGCTAATGTGTCACTATTACATATATCAAGTCAAAAACCAAATCCGTCATATAATAGGCAGTCAGAAGTAATAAGTACAAAAAACAAATAATCTGAAAGAACCTAATTAAGGTGTTTATTACTTCAATTAAAGCAGAAGTAAATCTTGATCTTCAATTCGCTCTTCACTGATTTCCCGGAATACCCTGATTACTTACAAATCAATAAGAAAACACCACAAAAGAAAATATGGCTGAGCCAAAAGTTGCTCAGTGACGGAAAGAACAATAGTAATGACTTTAAACATATAATACTAATATCTGATACTGAACTAATCATATGATACGGAAAATGAAATCTGATTCTAAGCATAAAATATTGATACTGAACTGAACATGTAACACTAAAACTGAACTAATCTACATGACAAGTATATACGAATAAAATAAGTCGTGTATCATAAGAAGTACCCAGAGCTGAAACTAAACTGATAAGTACATAGCTAGCTAGACTATTGTTGGACCAAAAGAACCAATGAGCCGGATCAGAAAAACCTCTAAGTCCCACAGACATCACAACAACTGCTGAAGACTTGATCAGCTCTTTCATAAAGTCTGAAGATCAACAGCTGAAGAACTAAAGTACTGAAGATCAACAGCTGAAGAACTATAGTATTGAAGAACAACTGCTGAAGTACAAAAACTGAAGACATCAGCTGAAGACAACAGCTGAAGACATCAGCTGATGACAACAGCTGAAGACATCAGCTGATGACAACAATTGAAGTTCAAGTACAAGTACTGAAGCCTTCAGAGTTTGTTACAACAGCTGAAGAAGCATTATTCAGTTGTTGTGATGGTTTCCTTTCGGTAGTTTTCTTTTTATTTTAGTATTTGTAAAACGACTGAAGAGCATGTTCTTCGGTCGTTGTAGTTTCAGTAGCTTCTTTTCACTAGTTGTAGTGATAGTTAACACTTAGTATTTTGTAAGGAGATGTCAGCTGTTTGACATCTTCAGTACTTGTGTTAACTATCAGTAGTTTGAATAATTCTGTTTGATGTCACTATCAAGTGACATCAGCAGACGTCACATCTCCTATATAAGAGATGTTGACCTAATTGTATGTGTGACATTCTGTTACCACAAAAGCGAATATTGAATGAAATATATTTTCAAGAATTCTCTTTGTCTATAACCGTTTGTTCTGACATCGAATATCTTTTGTGTTCTTGTGAATTTGCTAATTCATTGTTGTTCTCCGCTGCTATACTCTCAAATCAATCAAACGTAGATCACTGATCCTAACAAATGGTATCAGAGCTGGTTAATCATTGATCGATCTAACAGTCGATCATTGAAACTGCTATTTGATGTCTATGTTTGATTGAATTAGCTTATTTGCAAAAACTGGTTATAGATTATTGAATTTCTGTCGCTTTCGTTTATTCATTTTGAGATCTCTCTTGGTTCAATTTGGTTTGTTGTGTTTTGTTCTAAATCTGTTATAGCTTAATTGAATTGGTTGAATCTGAGATGACTACTCCTTCTAATGACCCTCACAATACCGGTTCTTCAACCAAGCCTCCGATCCTGGTTAGGACTGAGTATAACATATGGCAACGAAGGATGCTTCATCACCTGTCTGTTAACAGTTCAGGTTGTTGGACATCTGTGGTACATGGACCACATAAGCCTATGGTGAACAATCCGGAAACCAATCAAATGGTTCCAAAGAAGAAGGAACAATACTCAGATGAAGATTGGAAACTGTTTGAGATTGATGCTAAAGCCCATGGAATTCTGGCCATGGCACTGCCGAATGAAATCTATTCAGGGCTTATGCATCATGAAACTGCTCATGACCTCTAGAATGCACTGAAGGAACAATTCGGTGGAACTGATGAGGTCTTAGCAAACAACAGAGAAATCCTCGCCCAACAATATGAGACATTCTCTCATAGAAAGGGTGAGACACTGACTCAACAGTTTGAGCGTTTTTCCTGCTTGATCTCTGAGCTTAGAATGGTGAAATAGGAATACACCAATAGCCAGATGAATCACAGGTTCCTCAGATCACTGCCTGAGAGATGGGACACATACACTATGGTCCTACGCTCCAGTGCAAATCTGGATAGCCTATCTCTCACCCAACTTCATGGGAAACTGCTTACATTCGAAAGAGAGATAGAGCAGAAAAGGAAACTGTCCTCATCAGAAAGCTCACTGATGACTTTGTTCTAGGGAATACTGCCTTGGTTGGTCATGAATCAGAATATGCTGCATCTGAAAGCATTATGATAAGCATATGATTTCTCTTCAACCAATTCTGATCATGCATTTGTTGGTATTGATAGTCATTCTGGCAGTAATAGTGACAATCTATGCTTCATCATGGATGATCTGAAGGGAATTGCTGATGATGATTAGAAGAGATGGATATTCTAAGCCAAATGGCCTTAGTTAATATCAGATCTCAGAAGTTCTACAAGAGAACTTGCAGGAAATTTCCTGGACTCTCTGGCAAAACCAAAGTTGGTTTTGACAAGAGTAGTTGAGGTGTCACAAATGCCAAAGGCTTGGACACTTTGCAAGAGAATGTAGATCAAACTGGATCTAACTCTTCTGCACCCTTTGTGACTTTTCTTAGCACTATTCTACAAAACAGGGGCAACATCCTGCTTGTTCTGGTCATCAATCACACCCTGTATCTCTTGCATACTTTGACCCCCAGGGTCCAATGTCATATCCTTCCCTGTTTACTTGCCGGGTCAAATCCGGTTCAAGCTCCAATTGCACAACAACAAATGCATTACCTGAACCTCAACCTTCCCCATCTCATCAACAAACTCACCTCAATACATAACTTTTTCACCCCAGGAGTTGTTGACTGGAGCAGTTTACCATATGATTTGTATGGTCAAGAATAACTGTTCTCTGGTGCTGTCAACATGGTGGTAACAGTCGTTTTGGAAATCTAGCTCTTATGGCTTTGGAGTCTGCTGATACTTCATCCTCTAATGCATCTACACCACAGTATCACAGGTATCCTCTGAGGCAAAAGCAAGTTATGTTCTGAAACTGCATAGCCGCATTTGCATCTATAGAGAAGCAAATGTAGCTTTAATTAACAAGAACATTGAACTAGAACAAACAATTCCAAAGAAAAGCTGAATTTGAGTCTATGTAATGATAAGAATGATGAGATTTACAAACTTAAATGCCAAATCACAGATGATAAGGCTAGGGAAGAGGTACTTCTAGAGAAGTACAGAGACCTCAAAGAAACACTTGCAACTACAGGTAGAGTGTGATCGATGGGTAAATTCTTGCAAGGGCTGTTTGTTTATGTCTGACGGGCTGACCTGGCTAACTCGGCTAACCCGACTAACTAGGTCAGGGGTCAGCCCGTTTGATACTCGTGTGGAGCCGGCTAACCAGGTCATTTCTTCTGAAACCAGACCTGAAAAAATAAGTTGCTAACCCAAAATCTCCACCGTCTTCTCTCTATTGCACACCACCAACACCGAGCGCCTCCCTCCCCCTCCCCCTACGCTCTCCTCTCGAAGCCTACGCTCGATCGGCCACCTCCCCCTCCCATGTGCTTTCGATCGGCGACCTCCCTACCCCTGCCTCTTGATTGGCGACCTCCTCTCCCCTGTATTCTCGATCGGCACCTCCCCTCTCTAAGCCCCTCCGACCTGCGCAGCCCACCGAGCGACCCCTACCTGCGCGAGAACTAACCGAGTGACCCCGACATCTGCGAGCCCTAACCGAGCGACCCCGACCTGGGCAAGCCCTAACGAGCCCCTCCGACCTGCGCAAGCCTAATCGAGCGACCCCGACCTATGCGAGCCCTAACCGAGCCCCTCCGACATGTGCGAGCCCAAACCGAGCACCTCTCGAGGCCCTCCCGAGCATCTCCTGCGGTAATCATCATTTCTTTATGAATATAGATGGATAGGCATATAGATGTGTATGTATATGTGTATTTAGATGTGTATGTAGATGTATTTGCATATAGATGTGTATGTAGACGTGTATGTAGATGTATATGTGTGTGTAGATGTGTATGTAGATGTAGATGTGTATGTAGATGTATATGGTATGTAGATGTGTATGAGATGTGATGTAGATGTATGTGTATGTAAATGTATGTATATGTAGATGTAGTGTGTATTTAGATGTGTATGTAGATGTATATGTATGTAGATGTGTATGTAGATGTATATGTGTGTACATGTGTATGTATATGTGTATATAGATGTATAGGTATGTAGATGTATGTATATGTAGATATGTATGTAGATGTATTTGTGTATGTAGATGTGTATGTATATGGGCATGTAGATGTGTATGTATATGGGTTTGTAGATGTGTATGTATATGTGTATATGTATGTAGATGTGTATGTTAATGTATATGTGTATGTAGATGTATGTGTATGTAGATGTGTATGTATATGTATATATTGCTTATGTGATTATCTTGAAATAACAAATTAGTTCTTGAACTAGGCATGACAGAAAGAAAAGCTAGAGTAATTGGAAGTCGGATTGTGTCGACAAAACGTTTCTCGAAGAATGTATACATGAAATAACAAACAACGGTCATGAGGTAGTAGCCTTAAAGCAAGCTCATGGAAAGTTGTTGCAGAAAAACTAAGAAATTATCATAATTTTATGGTTGACCATAAACAAATGAGAAATCGATATGAATACCTAAAGTCAAAGTATGGGGCTTGGGTCAAACTGAAAAACAAAAGACGGAATATTTATGATCCTATAACGAACACTTTCAATATGAGTGATGATGAATGGGAAGCGGACGAAAAGGTTTTTTAATATGAAATATTTTTAATAAGATTATTTTTTGTAGTATCTTGATTATATTTATAAAAATCCCAACAGTTTAAACAAGTTTGTGGAAAAGTTGAGACATGCCCCCTTCTTACCCTGAGCTTTGTACCAAACTATTTGAGGGGGTGTCCACGACTGCCATTCATAGTTAGGGGCCATCTTCTACAATAGATGACGACTTAAGAGAAGCTAGGAATGAAATTATTAATGTTGCAAAGATGTTGGTGGAAAAAATAATATTGATAATGAAATGGACACATGCATGGATAAGCTAGAAAAAATGGAATGGGGGAAGAAGATCCGAGATATAACACAGCACTTTTGTTATTCGCTGAAAGTGCTGATATTAGAAAAGTTTGGTTACGTCTTAAGCCGGGGAGTTGCGAGTCATGGTTGAGAAATGCTGGGACAAAGTTTGGATTATTCGGTTGACTTATGTGTTTGTATGACTTTTAAATGACATTTGTATGACTTTAGTATGACTTTTGAATGACTTTTGTTGGTGGTTATATGACATTTGTATTAGCATGACCTTTCTATGTCATTTGATAGTGTATGACTTTTGTATTAACAGGACAAATATGTATATGGATGGTGAAATTTTATCTTTTTTTATACTTCATGGTATTGGTTGAAGTTGGCCCGGAACAGGAAACGAGAGGGTAGAATTGAAAGAATAAGAGATAATGATTCTGCTTTAACTGGCGTGCATATACATATGAATTACTACAAGGATCTTCTACACAATGTCAAGAAATGATAAGACTTTCACGCGAGGCTTTTGTACTATTATGTAATCATTTTACATAATGAAATTGGCTGCGAGCTAGTAGGACGATGAGCATTGAAGAGAAAATAGCTATGTTCTTACATATTATAGGGCATAATGAATGGTTCCGAGTAGTTAAACGACGATTTCAACATTCCAATCAAACGGTTTATAAATGCTTTCACGAGGTTCTAGTTGCAATGATTTGTTTTGCTAAAGAAATTTAGTCCTAACATCTTCAAATGAAACTACAAATACCTCGGAACGACTTCAAAGGCTAAAAGGAATATTTCCTAGAGCAATAGATGCTTTAGATGAAACTCTTGTACATGCAGTTGTGCCCACTATCAAACAAACTTGTTTTAGGGGAAGAGGTAAAGGTGAATGTTATCAAAATGTGTTAGGGCATTTGGATTTCAATTCCCTCCACTAGGTTTATAATATAATTATATCTTTTACTATTAATATATTATTTGTATTCTTATATAATAGTTGTGACACTCTCATTTATAGATAAATATTACCTTTGCGACGCTGCATATACCAACACTAGTGGATTATGACTCCATACCGCAATACTAGTATTGGTTAGTCGATTTCCGACGACGAAGACCGTTAACTAAGGAAGAAAGATTTAATCATGCTATTCTTGCCTTAGAAATGTTATTGAGCATGCTTATGGTCTATTGAAGGCAAGATTCACAATCCTAAAACAAATGGCTCCTTATCCTTTTCCAGTGCAAAGAGACGTAATTATTGCTTGTTTTGCAGTGCATACTTTTATAAGAAAATACAACATTCCAAATGAATTTACAAACTTTGAAGATAACACTATGGTTACCCTTGATGGTGAAGGTGGAGGAAGTGAAGGGCAAAACACACAAGGCATTGAGTGGGGTTTAGAAGGGGTTGAATATATGGCTACTTTGCATGACCAAATTGCTAATCAATTACTTTTAGATGCTTCAAATTAGATTTGTATGCAAACTCTTGTAGCGGTTGTTTGAAATTCGATATGTTTCTTTGAATTATGTTTGATTTATGTTAACTTCTATTTGTATGACATTTTGAATTATACTAATTTGGCTATTTTTATTGTTGATTACACAACACCAGTTAAGTTCAAACTCGTTAGAACAACGGGGCAATAAGGTCATTTTTATCATTCAGTAGAGTCAGTCAGTCAGATACTAAATCAAACATCCAAGTTTCAGTCAGATGCAGACTCAGTCAGAACTTCTTACTGGGTCATCTTCTGACTCAATCAGATCTTACTCAGTCAACACAACCAAACAACCCCTTACACAGTCAATTTCAGAAATTGACTAAGTATAATGTTTGTACCAGCATATCCTTTGGAGTGGTCAAAAGTCAACCCAATACATCTTTTTATCGTGAGGGTTTCCACAACACATTGATTGTTAACAATTTCCAGCTCATCTTCTTCTGAGATTCTCAGTTCTGATATATCTTCAATGTTGGCTCCCTTCATCATCCCAGCAATATACCTTCTTCTCTTGTAAGCTTTGGTATGCAACTTATCCCCAACTTGAATCATATGCATAAATAGACACAAGTCATTTTAGCCTTTTCATCAGTTAGCTTTGGAAAGAATTTTTCATGAAGATATGAATTATAACTTGGGTGAAGCAATTTGATCTCCACTGGGTCAAAGATTCAAATCTTCTCAGCCTTCTTTCCTTCAGCAGTCATCAGAAGTACCAGCTCTTTTGTTCTCTCCACATAACCCATTCTGTTATCAAGGATGTGTGTTGATTTCCCTTGAAGCTCTTGATAGATGTTGCTTTTCCATGGTTGTATCCCACTCTAACAACATTTCCTCATCAACAAGTAGAAAGGGCATTGTGTTCTTTTGATTCTTTGAATTCTCTCCTATGATCATCATCATCTCTCTTAGCTTCATTGAGCACATCATCTATGAATATGTCTTCAATTTCCCACCAACACAAAGAAATCTCTTCCCTTGATTGAATTGTATAGTTGGACATTATTAGACTTTTCAAATCCTTGATGTCTCTCTCATGAAGCCTCAACAATGCTTCTGTATCATGGAAATACTGAATTCTTTTGGAGGTTCTTTTGATATTTGCACAATCCTAGTCCGGATCATATTTCCAGGCCATAATCCTGTTTTCTTCCACAGAACGGGAGTAGTGATATGATCATATAGCTCTATAAGAGTTGATTCTTTTCAGTGACTTCTCTAACAGTTGTCCCTAATGGCCGCACTTTGCCAGGAATGACTGCTCTTTGTTCTCTGATCAGTTTGTCCTTGCCTATGAGCTGCTCTTTGGATTCAATAGTTACTGGATCATCAAAAATTTTGCTTTGGTGCTCATAGGTGGATTTGGTGCTTCAGTTCTGAACCTTACTCTTGTGTCAATCTCAACAGTCATAACATGTTCCATCATTCTTCTCAACTCGCCAACATGTCTTCGTTTGAGCTCATGTGCCTTGTAGTTGTGACCCTATAGCCAACAAACCATATTATACTTGCTAAGTTTTGCTGTGTCACAGTGGCCAAGATCTTTCTTGATTTTCTAAATACCTTGAAAGGTATTGAATACTTTCAACCATATCATATGGAAATCCATGGTTCATCAGGGTCATAAACATAGTTGATTCAATCCTCTCTTCCATAACATCTTTTGTTGTTAGAAGAACATCACAGTTGATTCTTCTTTATCTTTGTTGGTTTTCTTCTTCAGTCAACTCATTCCACTCAGCATCACTCTCAGCTTCATCTTGAATAACTTGCTTTGATGTTGATATATTCATAGAAGGAGTGTGCTCTGAGGATGTTTGCCTTGACCTTTTGGGTGACTCTTCAACATGATTACCTATTTCTTTGCTGAACCCAAATACTTCCCTTTTGTGAGTATAGAATAAGTTGCTTGTACTTCAACAGGTTCCTTTAGTTGGTTTGATTCAAGAGCACATATTTTTATTTTCCATTGATCAACCTCTTCTTCTTTTCTTCTCAACAGAGCTTATTGATCATAGAAAGCCATTCATATGATAAATCTTCAGCCTTAATTTCTCATTTTCATCTTCTCTTTCTCTACTGATTCTTTGAGCTCAGACTCTGTTGAAGTAGCGCATCAATCACTTCATTATTACACTGGACATCTTCTCTTAAGCTTTTGATCTTGCTTCCAGCTGTATCAGCTCATCATCCTTTCAGCTATTATCCTTTCAGTTCTTTAATCATTGTTTTCTGCAGTTTGACTTTACAACAAGCTTTTTGTATTTAGCCACCCGATAACTCTTGCTTACTGGCATGTCCACATCATTGATGTCATCTTCATCATAGGCAATCACTTCCTCATACTTATCCTCTTCTTCTTGTTGATCAGCAATTTCATCTTTATGATCTTTAGTATGAGCCACACTTGCTGAACTGGAGCATCATCTTTTGATTCATCATGCTCATCATGTTGTGGTTGTTGTTGATGCTGATTGACAATGTATGGAGAAACTGGTTCAGTATCATTTGAATGGACATGAAATTCAGTCATGTATAATGATAATTTAACAGTACTGGCTTGAGAGACAGTGTTTGACCGGCTAAGGGAGATTGTTGAAAGTGAACAGAGTGAGTGGGTGAGATGGGTTAAGGATTTTGACTTATAGGAGAAGGGGGTGTGGTGATTGATGTTGTTGCTGAATGGGTGATAGAATTGGTGAGTGTGTGGCTTGAATAGAGTTGGTTGAAGAATCCTCCTGTTGATCTTCCCACATAAGCTCTTGGGGAATATTGGCATTAGCATCTATCACATGAGCAAACACGGGGCATGTCTTCACCATTATACTTCCCGGTATTTTATCAGAACAGATCTACCTAGGTGTGCTTGAACAAACACATCACCATCTACAGCAGTCCCATGCATACAACATTGATGATTAATTGTAAAAACCTTGGAAACATATACATCTTCTCAGCCTTCTGTACTTTGATCTCATCACATAAGCAGTTGAAGATGTACTTTGAGTAATTGTAGGTTCTTCCCTCAAAGACACCAATAATGTCTGAAGAGATATGCCTTGAAAATCTGTCAAGTCTAGATTTCCTCTTTGAGATGCACTTAAGGCAGAGAAATCTGTATGGCTTGCAGAGTCTCCTTTCTTGATTTCTCCCTTCTCAAAGCCACCATCATACCCATCAGAAGATAGACTTTCTCTATGTATTCATTATCAAATACATCAGGATGACCAGCTTCTACATCTCTCAACTCAAGAACCTTCTTATTGTCTATTCATCTACTCCCGTCTTGATTCTTCACATGAGCCATAATAACTGATCATCTTCTTCTATTGGGCGGAGTTCCAGAAATCAGTTATGTGCGATTGATGAATCACAGGCTCTGTTGATAAGGCATAGGACACCCTGGATCTTCTTAGATATCTGATAATGTCGTGACACACTTCTGAGACAGGGTCGTCAGGGTTAAGAAAGCACACACGTTGTGATCTCTTGCAGATCGATATCCATCTTGAACACGGTCTTGAGAACATAAATATATGTTTGTTGAAATTTTGATTTGGTAATTTTTTAATGTTATAAAAGGGGGAAAAAATTTGTTGAGAGTGACTTTTTAGGTCTGAAAAAGTAAATAATGACTTTTGACGTCAAAGAACATCATTTATGACAGGATCAGCGATCACAAGTTTGATGTATTAGAGTTCAAAGTAGTGGAATAAGAATAGGAATTAGACAAATTGTAACAAGAGATCTATACTTGTATGCATTAAAAGCACACACGATTATAGTGAGAGAATATATTTCTGATTCATGGAATGTTTATAGATATGGAATAATTCTAATCAAATCATTCAAATCATTCATCATATTACAATAGGTTGTTACTCCTATATAGAGTGCAACAACCACTGCTGTTATCACGGAAAGTGACAACTGGCAGATCTATTACAAAAATAACTGAATCTTAACAAACTACTGAAATGTTCACAACTACTGAGAACATATCAGAGTGTTAAGTACAGAATATAAAACTACTGATTAGAAACAACTGAAACTACAACGACTGAAGAACAAGCTCTTCAGTCGTTTTACAAAACTACTGAAACTAGAAATATAAAACTACTGATATCACAACTACTGAAGAAGTACTCTTCAGCAGTTGTGACAAACTACTGACGCTTCAGTACTTGATCTTCAGACTTTGACCTTTAGATGTTTCATCAGCTGATGACTTCAGTAGATATCATCAGCTGATGTCTTCAGTCTTTGTCTTCAGACTTTGTACATCAGTCGTTGATCTTCAGCACTTGTAAACTCTTCAGCTGTTGTACTTCAGTACTTTGGTCTTTCAGCTTTAGCACTTGTGTTCTTCAGCTGTTCAGCTTCAGTACTTGTGTTTTCAGCTGTTCAGCTTCAGTACTTGTGTTCTTCAGCTGTTGTACTTCAGCACTTTAGTTCTTCAGCTGTTGAAGTCTTCAGTACTTGATCTTCAGCTGTTGAAGTCTTCAGCACTTGTCAAACTGCTGATGAGGCTTTCAGCAGTTGTTGTGATACCATGTGGGACTTAGAGGTTTTCTGATCTTGGCTCATTGGATCTTTTGGTCCCAAAACCCCCTGAACCAATGCAGCCAAAACCTCTAAATTATTTATTATCCCACTTATTGTTGGCAAAATGTTGGTCTTTTCCTTCTTGATCAGTAGAGAAGATGACCCATGTAAGCTCCGGCCTGGGAAGAAATCTCAAATATTTGTTTGGCAGGGTATGAATGGGAACTCTATTTTGGGGAACTGGACACAGAGTTGTTATCCCATTCATGAGATTTACTTCCCCATAATGAGTCTGTATGACTCTCGAACATAGGCCTCAAGGAGAACAACTTGTTCCTCCTGAGAGAGTTCTTCTACTCCTCCTTCGAAGAAGAACTCTGGACCATAGTACTCTGATAAGTACTTCATGGTCCTGCCATTTTTCAGCTCCACCGTAGTTACCTCCCTATATACAAATTCATCAGGATGGTTGCCTTCAAGGAGTAACTGGAGCTCATTCTTCTGGATGTCTTCAAGCTTTTTATATAACAACCCCTTCTTAATCATCTTGTTTTCTAGTAAAGCTTGAGGGGTCATCTTTGCTTGGTGAGCTTTCTTGAATTCATCAATGATTTCCCAAGGTGAGACTACAATGGTCAACATGATGGTAGAATCTATTGTTTCTTACCTGGCCATTGTATCTGTGTGGAATAGTTCTTTTATGGATTCTAGAACTCACCCTGGGGTCTGGCCATACTCTCACTCTCTCCTTCTGATACTGAAAAGTGTGCCTGAGAGTGTACAGCCTTTGGGCATGCCCTTTCATGGCTTGAATAGATGATGACTGAGGAAATTCCTTGTCAACCATCTTCAACAGTTGCTCATCGTGCTTTCTGCTGTTCTTCTTCTTCTATCTTGACTCTGACCATTTCCCTTTGAGAGTCAGGTGTGATCATGGGTTGACTTTGGGGTTTTGGTAGCTTTAGAACAGCAGAGAGTGGCAGACTATCATCTTCATCCTCCTCTTCTTCTTCTTCTTCCATCCTCAGCACCCTTCTCCTCCTTCTAGGTGCATCACTGGATGATGGTTGGGTGGTGAAGGAAATGGTTTTGAAGAATGAGGATGTTTGGATTTGGCTTAGAGATTAGTTGGGAGATTTGAGGGGTAGGCTCTGTTTGAGTGGGTGGAAGGGAAGGTTGATCCAGCATCTTTGTAGTAAGTTTCGCCTTTGTGAGTTTAGCCATCTCCAACCTTTTACCAGCCCCAGTCTCATCAAGGGCTTCCACAATAATCCCTTTGTTGAATTGCTCAGACAGACAGATTCTGGTGGCTATAGCCAGAATGTTGTCCCTGGTCCACGCGCGAATCTCCATTAACGATCTTCCTAAGTATTTTGCAATGAAGCGGATCATTATTTCCAATCTCTCTTTTTCAAGAGCATCATACCCAGCCCATCGGGTTTGTATCTCTTGCACTTCCAACCTTCTGATCTCACTATCCAGTGTGGCTGTATCAAACCCTGCCTGAAGAGTTGTTCAATTATTTTATCCATGGATCGGCTGTGTGTAGTATCAGCTTCTTTTACTAGCTCCTCCAAGGATTTGTCTTCAGCAATATGATCATCAGCACTTTTCTTTCGCTTGTAAGTGAGCAGTGGTTGCTTTTCTTTCTCCTCCTCTTGGGCGTGCTTCTCTTCCTTCTTTCCTCTGTTCTTTTCCTCTTCTTTTCTTTCACTGCAGTACTCTCCCCCTTTTTGGATGCATTGGAGGAAGGGTTTGTACCGCAGAAAGTGTCTTTTGCATAGCAGCATCAATCAAGGGTTGTAAAGTTGAGGAAAGCCTCATCAATGGCTTTAGTCACAATATTAGTGATTATGGGTGTGATGAGAGGGAGGGAATTTTGAAGTACAGCACCTATTTGCTCAGGAGGGTTCTGTTCCTGAGAAATAGGGCCTGAAGCAGAGGCAGGTGGTTGAGTTTGGAGTGGCTCAGTGTTTGGGGAACCTTCAAGTGAAGGTGCCATCTGTGGGTTGGTAGAGGCAGATGGTCTTTCTCCTTGTGAGAGTTGGTCAAGTAGGTTTTGCAGCCTACGGACTTTCTCTTCAAGGATTGTGTTCTGGGCAAGAACATCGTAGAAAAAGCCCAGGTCATCATCAGCCGAAGCTGAATCATCTGACCTCCTGCTTAGAGCAGGATTTACATGCACTGGGTGTAGACCAGTTGTTGCATGTGCCCCTTGTGCTTGGTACTGGGGACTTCCAGCCTCAGGACAATGTCCATCATCAGCTGTTGCCTCTAGTGAGGTCTTAGCAACGTTACCAGCCTCATTCTGATCATGTGCTGATTCAGAGAAGAGGTGGCAGCCTCACTAGATATTCTAAGCTCCTATCTACACCAGGAGATAGAAGTGGTAAACCCTTGTGCTGTGGGTTCTCAAGTGCACTGTGTTCCTCCCCCTCAATTGTAGAGGTGTTCCCAGTAGTAAGTGGTTTCTGGGAGGGGGTGAGGAGTGCAGTTGAGTCAGCACTTGTGCAACTATTAAAGTTGGGCTGTGAGGGGCGGTTGTTTGGGGTGAAGGGATAGAAGCAGTGTGCACCTGGGGAGGTTGGTGCTTTTCAATGGCAATCTACTCAAGTGAGGAAGATCCCAGATATGTAGGTACCCTTGTGTGGTTGCTGCAGGCTCCTGTGAGAGGAAGCCTGAGCGGCTATGGCTGGAAGAGTCATTGTATCCACTAGGGGGTTTGGACTAGTGGATATATCCTGCGCTTGTGGTGCAGGGGCATCCTCAGGGGACTCAATTCCCTGAGTAGCCGTTTTGGGTTTCTTTTGGTGGTTTGGTGGGGACTTTTGATTTGGAGGTGGTGGCTGTGGGTTCCAGCTGCGTGGGTTTTCGCAGCTTGGCAGCCATTTTGAGTGTCTGGTCAGAGTTGTGCCGGGAGTATACTTCCGGCAGAACAGCCGTAGCAGGGACTCCCAAGCCAACAAGTCCCTCAGCATTAAGCTGGTTTGTAATGATGGCCATTATGAACCGTGGATATAGTATCCAACGGTTGGCAGTTAGTTTTTGAGCCATATCCTTGAGCTCCGAAAATATTATTTCTGAAAAGTTTAGCGGTTGTTGCTCAAGAATAGAATACATTACCTGCTGCCATTTTGTCGACATTTATCCCAAGACGACGTCTTAGGAGCCAAACATACATTCACCATGTGAAAAATTAGGCGTTCAGCGTCAGGAAAGTGTTTCTTCATGATAGTGGAGGCACTGAGATTGCCTTGATATCCATGTTGGGCAAAGGATAGATCTGTGGTGCCCTTCGGATATCCAGCAGGAGATATAGCATCATCCAGATGAAGAATTTGGGGATAACTGCAGGAGTGATGACTACTTCTTTGTGTTGACGACCGACTGGAGAGATGGTGTGTGGTTCCCCAGTGGTAATAGTAACGTTCATCCAAAATTGTTGAAGGGATTCGGCATGTAGTATGGGATTCAGAAGAAATGCCGTTTTGTATTGGGACTGAACCATAAGATCGATAGCAGTATCGAACTTAGCCCAGATAGGCGATTTAGTAAGGTAGGCAACACAGTTGTGTCGCGGTTTAATTTGCATGGACGCCATTGAGAAGAGAGAAGTTTTGGAGAGGAACGTTAGGTTTGAAGAAGATGAAGCATTGAAGGCTTAGGTCAGGGATATTTATAGGGTACTGGTAAGAAAACGACTGAAGGTGTGGTGTAAGTCATCAGTAGTTTTAAACGACGTTGACATGGTATTATCCTTTCAGACGTTGAAACAGCTGAAGTCGTGGTGTTAGGCATCAGAAGTTAGAAAACTACTGAAGACCGTGGTTTTGACTTCAGATGATTGAAACAACTGAGGACTTGGTGTTTGTCATCAGTAGTTATGAAACTACTGAGGACAGTGGTTTTGTCATCAGCTGTTGTAAAACAACTAAAGACTTGGTATTAGTCATCAGTAGTTATAGAACTACTGAAGACATGGTTATTGCTTCAGTTGTTTAGAATGAAACAGCAGTTGTACAAACGACTGAAAAGAAATTTTCATCAGCTGTTTCGTCAATTCTTAGCTTTTCAGCTGTTCGTCATTATTAGCTTTTCAGCTGTTTCATACTGTCCTCAACACATTCATCAGCCTTTTGGCGGATTTCAGTTGTTTCATAGGACATCAGTACTTATCTGTTTATACTGATTTCAGTAGTTGTAACTACATTAGTAGTTTTAACTACATCAGTAGTTTGGAACAATAAAGTACTTCAGTACTTATGAGGCATTTAGCCATCAGTAGTTATAAAAACTACTGAAGGGAAAAGGACCCATCAGTACTTATATGTGACATGGGTACCAATGATCACCAGTAATTACTACTGAAATCATCAGTAGTTGTCACTTATTCTAGCTGCAGCATACCAAGCCTTAACACCAGGTTTTGGAAAGTTGAACTATCCAAAGGCTTAGTAAAATGTCTGCAAGCTCATCAGCACTAGGCACAAACTTAGGATCAATCAGACCTTTTTCAAAACAATCCCTTATAAAATGATGTCTGATCTCTATATGTTTGGTCCTAGAGTGCTGGACTGGATTTTTGACAATACACAGAGCTGAAGCACTATCCATTAACAATGGAGTCTTAGTCTCTGTAATGCCATAATCCAGAAGTTGGTTCTGAAGCCAGAGTACCTGAGAGGTGCAACTTGCAGCAATGTACTCTGCTTCAGCAGTTGATGTAGCAACTGAGGTCTGTTTCTTGCTCTGCCAAGAAATCAAGCAGTTGCCTAGGAATTGACATCCACCAGAAGTTGATTTCCTGGTCAACTTACACCTGCATAGTCACTGTCAGAAAAAGCAACTAATTTACCAGAATGTCCAGTAGAATACCATAAACCTAGAGATGGAGTGCCTTGCAGATATCTAAAGATCCTCTTGACTGCAATCAGATGAGACTCTTTAGGTGCAGCCTGAAATCTAGCACAAACACATGTAGCAAACATAATATCTGGTCTAGAAGCTGTTAAATACATCAAGGACCCAATCATACATCTGTAAAGTGTTTCATCAACCACTTTACCTTTCTGATCTGTATCCAGTTGTGTGGTGCTGCACATGGGGGTAGAACAAGGCTTACAGTTTGTAAATCAAACTTTTGCAAAAGATCTTTTGTGTATTTGGACTGATGAATGAAAATTCCATCAGCCTTTGTTTGATTTGCAACCCCAGAAAGAACTGTAACTCTCCCATGGCACTCATTTCAAACTTCTGTTGCATCAACTTTGTAAAGGCATCACACAACTTTGGATCAGAGGATGCAAAAATGATATCATCTACATAAATTTGAACAAGTAGATTATGCTACCCAGCTTTCTTAATGAATAAAGTCTTATCTATGGAGCCTCTAGTGAATTATTTTCCAGAAGAAAGTTTGATAATGTCTCATACCAGGCTCTAGGAGCTTTTTAACCCATAAAGAGCCTTATCAAGCTTATACACCCAATTAGGATGTTTATTGTCCTCAAAGCCTGGAGGTTGACATACATAAACCTCTTCTTTAATTTTTCCATACAAAAATGCACTTTTGACATCCATTTGAAAAACTTTAAGGTTTTGATGAGCAGCATAAGCTAAAAACAATCGAATTGCTTCCAGTCTGGCTACAGGGGCAAAGGTTTCATCATAATCAATACCTTCTTCTTGTGCAAACCCCTGAACAACCAGTCTGGCCTTGTTCTTAACAATAAGCCCATTTTCATCAGTTTTGTTCCTAAACACCCATTTAGTGCCTATTGCACACTTACCTGGAGGTAGAGGAACCAGTTCCCACACTTGCTGTTTCTTGAACTGAAGAAGCTCAAGCTGCATGGCATCAACCCATCCATTGTCCTTTAAAGCAATGTGATAATTCTTTGGCTCTTGCTGACTGATGAAGAGAGCATAGAAGCAGAAATTTGACAATTGACTTCTTGTTGATACTCCAGCAGTGATATCACCAATGATTTGAGACATAGGGTGATTCTTCAGATCTTGATACACAATGAGATCTGTGCAAGTGTTTGTAGCAGGCTCAGCAGTAACAGATGGTGATGGTGAATCATTTTCTTGAAACCAATCAGTGGATGGTAATTCAAAGGAAGTTGAATTCGAAGAGATCTCATCAGCATTTGTTGTGGATGGTGCTACTGGAGCTACAGGAACATCAGGTCTAGCTGAATCAGGCAGTTGATCACTAAACCTGAAGAGGTGAGTACTGCAATCATCATCATCATCAGCACCAGCAGTACCACCAGGTGGTGAACTGTTGACAGGAGCAACAGCAGGAGTTTGATAAGGAACATATTGCAGTATGTCCAAATCAAATAACTCCACAGGGCTTTGTGAATCTTGTCCTTTGGAGATTCATTGAACTTAACATGTAGAGTTTCTTCAACCATCTTTGTTCTGCAGTTGAAGACTCTGTATGCCTTGCAAGTAGATGAATAACCAACAAATACCCTGCATCCACCTTAGGATCAAATTAATGGAGTTGATCCTTTGTGTTGAGAATAAAACAGGGACACCAAATGCTTTGAAAAATGAAATCAGAGGAGCCAAATGATGGAGAACTTATATGGAGTCTTCATCAACCTCTGATTTACTAAAACTCTATTTTGCACATAGCAAGCTGTGTTGACAGCTTCAGCCCAAAAGGTCAGTGGCAACCTGAGTCAGCCAGCATGGACCTTGCAGCTTCAATGAGGGTCCTGTTCTTTCTCTCCACTACTCCATTTTGTTCTGGAGTCCTTGGGATGCTAAACTGCCTTTTGATCCCCTTTGAAAGATAGAAGTCATCAAGTGTATGATTTCTGAATTCAGTTCCATTGTCACTCCTAATACACTTGACTGGAAGGGAATACTGCTTCTCAATATACAACACAAAGTGAATAATCTTCTGAGCAACCTCATCCTTTGAATGTAGAAAGAAAGTCCACACAAACTGGAGTAATCATCCACAATTACCAGACAGTATTTCTTCTTTGCCATGCTCATTACTCTCACAGGACCAAATAGATCCATATGCAGTAATTGCAAGCAGGCAGTGGACTTAGGCACTTCAATAGGAGGGAATGAGACTTTGTGCTATTTTCCTTTTAAACAAGCAGTGCAGGTTTCATCACAGTGAAACTCCTTTATAGGTAAGCCTCTGACTAAACTATTGTGGGGTAAGCTGATTCATGTTTTTGAGATTAACATGACCAAGCCTTCTGTGCCACAGTTTAGATTCTTGAGAAGAGGCTTTGGAAAATAGGCAAGGATTGCCTTTGAGATCTATTTTCTTGGAAAGATCTAAGGCATACACTCTTCCTGTCCTGTTGGCTCTCAGGAGAGTGTGATCATCCAACACCTTGTCAATCAAGTGCAAAACTTTGGATGACAGAATCCTACAGTTTGACTGGTGAAAAGAGCAACATGGCCTTTATCACACATTTGACTGACACAAGAGATTGTACTTGAGATTTTCCACATGATTAACATCATCAATTTGATTTCTCCATTGGAGACAAAACCCTTACCAATGATGTAACCCCTAGCATCATTGCCAAAGAAACAAATCCCTTCTTTCCTTGAGAGTAGTCATGAAGAAGAGAGCTGTTCCCAGTCATGTGCATAGATCCCCCACTGTCTACATACCAGATGCTACTTTGGCATGTTGAAGAACCCTGCAATAATAAACAATCAGTTAGTTTTGGAGACCCAAACCTTTTTGGTTTTGGCCTGGTCTCATCAATAGATGGTAAACTAACAGGTTTATTTGGAAACAACAGCCTGAGAGGAAGAAGATGGTGTAGAAGAGGAGTCCTTTGGCTTGGACCTCCTTTTCTGTGGTTTCAACATAGGAGCATCTAGTTGGTTAACTCTACCCAACAGATGTTGAACCATCATGACCAGCTGTGTCTGATTTTGTGATAAAGCTTTCAGCTCATCAGACACATTGCCAGTGGAGTTTGATAAGTTCCTATGTTGCACCTTCTTCTTCTGAGCACTCTCAGCTGTCACCTGTTTAACCCCTTCCTTTTGGATTTCTTTGAGGACTTAAGGGTTACAGGATTTGATGTTGCTGATACAAATGTGGTCTCAAACTCAGTTTTCATTTTACCATTTTCTTATTAATTCTTCTTTTTGTTTGAGTTTGGAACCTCTTTTGTACCAACAATCATCTGTAAGATGATTGAACAAACACATACTTCACATGGTTTCTTCTTCATCTTAGGTTGATCATCAACTAAAGAGGGTGAAGCAACTGAAGACTTGTTCTTCAATGCTTTGGAAGCATTGTTTGCTTTCTTGACTGCCTCTTTAGTAGTCTTCAAACTCTTTCTACTGGCAGTTTTCTTCTCTTCAGTACTGACAGCAGTTGAAGTTTGAACTTCAGGTGTTAAATCCTGCTCTCTAGTCCTTTCAGGACCTTCAGAATTAACTCCTGAGTTGATCAACTCATTGATCATGTGAGTGTCAGCATTTGAACCATCAACATCAGCTGATAGGTTCAAAGAGGGCTTGATGCTGACTGCTACTTCTGATTGTGCTGTATCAGAAGGTAGATCACATGATGTGATGGATTGGTTATCACTCTCACCATCAGATTCTACTTCTGCTCTTGGAGTAAAATCTGTAGGTGGAGCAGTGTGATTGTAACCAATGCCAAACTTCACATTGGAAGCAGATTGCTTACTAAGAAGCATTTCAAAACCTTTGCATGATTGTACCCATCTATCACACTCTACCTGGGTAACTGCAAGGGTTTCTTTGAGATCTTTGTACTTCTCTAGAAGTACCTCTTCTCTAGCCTTATCATCAATTATTTGGCATTTCAGTTTGTAAATCTCATCATTTTATCTTTAAGTACAGACTCAAATTCAGCTTTGTTTTGGAAATTATGTTCTAGCTCAATGTTCTTATTAATTAAGCTACATTTGCTTCTCTAATGGAAGCAAATGCTGCTATGCATGGTTCAGAACATAATTTGGCTTTTGCCTCAGAGGATACCTGTGATACCTGAGGTGTAGAGGCATTAGAAAATGAAGTATCAGCAGACTCCAAAGCCATAAGAGCTAGATTCCCAAAAGGACTGTCACCACCATGTTGACCAGCACCTGAGAACAGTTGGTCATGACCAGACATGTCATCTGGTAAACTGCTCCAGTCAACAACTCCTGGGGTGAAGAAGCTGTGTGTTGAGGTTGAGTTTGTTGATGAGATTGGGATGGCTGAGGTTCTGGTAGTGCATGAGGTTGTGGTGCCATAGGAACTTGAACTTGATTTGACTGTGGCATGTAATAACAAGGGTACGGATATGGCATTTGACCCTGAGGAACAAAATATGCCGGAGATTGTTGTTGAGGATGATGACTAGAAGTGACAGGATGTTGCCCTCTGTGTTGTTGACTATTGCCAGGAAAAGTCACAAAGGGTGCAGTGGAGTTAGATCCAGTTGATCTACACTCTCTTGCAAAGTGTCCAAGCCTTTGGCATTTGTGACACCTCAACTTGCTCTTGTCAAAACCAACTTTGGTTTTGCCAGAGAGTCCTGGGAATTTTCTTCCAGTTCTTTTATAGAACTTCTGAGATCTGATATTTATCAGGGCATTTGGCTCAAAATATCCATCTCTTCTAAGTCGTCATCAGCAATCCCCTTGAGATCATCCATAATGAAGCATAAATTGTCATTATTACACCCAGTAAACTGACCATCAACACTCACAAATGCAGAATCAGAAGTGCTTGAAGAGAAATTAATATGCTCATCATACTGGCATTCAGATGAAGCATATTCTGACTCATGACCAACCAAGGCAGTGTTGCCTGGTACAAAGTCTTCAGTGAGCTTTCCAGATGAAGACATATTTCTCTTCTGTTCTATCTCTCTCTCAAAATGAGCAGTTTCCCATGGAGTTGGGTGAGAGATAGTTTGTCCAAACTTGCACTGGAGCGTAGGACAATAGTATATGTGTCCCATCTCTCAGGCAGTGATCTGAGAAATCTGTTATTCATCTGAATATTTGTGTACTCAAGTTTGACCATTTTTATTCAGAGATCAAACAAGAGAACCGCTCATATTGTTGAGTCAGTGTCTCACCCTTTCTATGAGAATGTCTCATATTGTTGGGCAAGGATTTCTCTATTATTTGCCAAGACCTCATCTGTTCCTCCAAATTGTTCTTTCAAGGCATTCCAGAGGTCATGGGCAGTTTCATGATGCATTAGCCCAGAATAGATTTCATTTGGCAGTGCCATGGCCAGAATTCCATGGGCTTTTGCATCAATTTCAAGCAACTTCTTATCCTCATCTGAGTATTGCTCCCTCCTCTTCGGAACCATTTGATTGGTTTCGGGTTATTCACCATAGGCTTGTGTGGACCATGTACCACTGATGTCCAACAACCTGCGCTGTTAACAGACAGGTGATGGAGCATTCGTCGTTGCCATATGTTATACTCATTCCTAACCAGCATTGGTGGCTTGGTTGAGGAACCAGTATTGTGAGGATCATTGGAGGGAGTAGTCATTTTCAGTTCAAAAACAATTTAATTCAAGCTTTTAAAAGTTTTACACAGACCACAACCAAACTCAATGAAAACCAAGAAAAGATCTCAGGATGAATGACCAGAAATATAGAAAATTCAATCTCTATAACCGTTTCTTGCAAAAACAAAAGCTAATTCAATCAAACTTAGATCTTGAATAGCAGTTTCAATGATCAATTATTAGATCGATCAATGATGAACCCGCTCTGATACCATTTGACAGGATCAGCGATCACAAGTTTGATGTATTAGAGTTCAAAGCAGCGGAATAAGAATAGAATTAGACAAATTGTAGCAAGAGTCGATACTTGTATGCATTAAAGCACACACGGTTATAGGAGAGAATATATTTCTGATTCATGGAATGTTTATAGATATGGAATAATTCTAATCAAATCATTCAAATCATTCATCATATTACAATAGGTTGTTACTCCTTATATAGAGTGCAACAACCACTGCTGTTATCACGGAAAGTGACAACTGGCAGATCTATACAAAATAACTGAATCTTAACAAACTACTGAAATGTTCACAACTACTGAGAACATATCAGAGTGTTAAGTACAGATATAAAAACTGATAGAAACTACTGAAACTACAACGACGAAAGAACAAGCTCTTCAGTCGTTTTACAAAACTACTGAAACTAGAAATATAAAACTACTGATATCATAACTACTGAAGAAGTACTCTTCAGCAGTTGTGACAAACTACTGACGCTTCAGTACTTGATCTTCAGACTTTGACCTTAGATGTTTCATCAGCTGATGACTTCAGTAGATATCATCAGCTGATGTCTTCAGTCTTGTCTTCAGACTTTGTACATCAGTTGTTGATCTTCAGCACTTGTAAACTCTTCAGCTGTTGTACTTCAGTACTTTGGTCTTTCAGCTTCAGCACTTGTGTTCTTCAGCTGTTCAGCTTCAGTACTTGTGTTCTTCAGCTGTTCAGCTTCAGTACTTGTGTTCTTCAGCTGTTGTACTTCAGCACTTAGTTCTTCAGCTGTTGAAGTCTTCAGTACTTGATCTTCAGCTGTTGAAGTCTTCAGCACTTGTCAAACTGCTGATGAGGCTTTCAGCAGTTGTGTGATACCATGGGGGACTTAGAGGTTTTCTGATCTTGGCTCATTGGTTCTTTGGTCCAACAATTTATACTTTCTCAGAAACATTATTTGATTTTTTAATGAAGTGAACCCGAAAAAAAAATTGTTCTATGTTCTTCCAGACATCTACGGATTCTATATATCATCTGCGGTGTCTTAACAACTTTACTGATAAGTACAACTTAAATTATCATAGGTTACCAAACTATGAAATTAATTATATTTGTTGATCTTTGCTCATTCGTGTTTACCAATCTCGGATAGACATAAAATTTTTTTTGCTCATCCGTAGTACCAATCTACAGATAGACATATAAAACTTATTTGGTGTATGGTTCAAGTCCACTGCTTAAAACCATTTATTGCTATTGGACCTTGTTGGTTTGTATTAGGACAATTGAGTGGAAGCAAGCTTAATATATTTAAAAAGAAAACTTCATGTATCTAGTAGCTAAGTTGGTGCTCAGTTTCCAATTCCTCAAATTTAAAATGAATAGACAAAGTTGTTGATTGATAAACTATCTTCATGAATTCTACTCCTCCTAAATTTGTGATTGTGACCGTATGCATTTATCATAAATTCTAAGAAGAATTATGAGTGTATATTGAAGGTATTATGATGCACAGACATAGAACACATATAATGGGATCATACTATAATACTAAGCCTGTCCTGATGAGATATTTTGTTGTTGATACCTGACACAGTTCTGATGCAAGTATATTATCCACTTAAGTCCATACAAATTAATGTATCAACTAGTCATGTTGTATCATGTTTTCATATTGATTAGAAAATAACTTTTATGGGCTTCACATTCAATTCATGAAGATTTTGTAACATCTCTATATTATGTTAACAAAAGTTAACTTCGTTTACTCTACAAGGGTTTAGTGTTCAATTTGAAACTCATGTGTTGTTTGTGCTTATTCATTATTTTCATTGAGTTTTTATGTATGAAAGTTAAAATATAAATATTAAATAATATAATTTTAATATTAATAAAAGTAACAATAATATAAGTAATAATAATGAATAATAATATTTTAATATAATGAAAGTTAAAGGTTACTTCTAACTTATAAGGGTTATTAAACTTAACCATGTTTAAAACATAAACTTAAATTAAGTTTGGGGTTTTATTTATCAATTTGGAAACCAAATAAACCTTTTAAACATAAAATGTTAAACTATAAACTAAAAGGGGCCAATGTGTAAAGTTTTAAAGTTTCAACCCAAACCCCCGCCCACTCCCGTATTCGGCCGGGACTCCGGCCACACTCTGGCCGAAGTCCGGCGAGTCTAAAACAACAAAAACCGTTCATTTCGTAACCCAAAATGATCCGAATCGTTTCGTATACGTAATTCGGACTTGAATGCACCTAATAATTGAGTTATACATGGTTACGAGGTGTATTCATACATATAACCGAAACTCTTTTAACTCATGGCCGTTTCATCATTAAAACATAATAATAATCGAATTAACTAAACACAAACAATCATTTATCGTATCTAATCGATTACAACGTTCAAATTTTACCTAAAACAAGCCCAAACACCAACTTTGATTACCCACTTAGTCGCGAACCTGCAAGCTAAGCGAGAACCATCTTCTGGGTGATTCAAACCAAAATTTACATAGGGCTTTTCATCATAGTGACTACTTGAAGCTTTCTGCAAAACGGATTTGTGTATCAATCTTTTTTCAATCCGAATCGTTCACGACATAGTTGCGGTTTGTTCATTGTAGTGTTCGAATTCAGATCATCTTCATTCGGGTAATTAAGCATATCTACATGATTGTTTTAACATGGGGAATAAAAGCCCCATGAATCTAACCTGTAATTGAATCGAATCAAGGTTCAATTAGGATCGAAGCGTTCTAGGGTTCATGTGAAATTGGGGGGTTGTTTGAGTTTGTATTTAATAATGAAAATCTGAATCCTAACGCGGTTGAGAGCCTTGGTCTACCGGTTCCTTGCACAGATATCATCTTAGAGGTCTCGGGTTCGAACCCGGTGACCACCATTTTTTAAAAAAATGTTATTTGTGGTTTTAAAAATCTATAAAATTTCTAAAAAATTATAAAATCACTTTATAAACTTTGTGCACTCTAAAACCATTAAATTATTTTCTGTAAGTTATTTATAAAATACCCTTATATTTTATTTAATATTTTTTTTAAACTAATGATTTTTTTAATAAATTTAGATGGTAACCACTAGATTAATTGATACAAATTATTAGTCCAAACATTACCTTTAAATTATTCTTTAAATCGTGTCTATTTTATTTAGTTATAAAACTTTATTTAAAGTTATAATATTACAAAATTTTTAAAATGTTATACTTATTCATATTTTTATACAAAATATAAATAAATGATTTCTGCGAATATATAATTAGCTTTCGTTTGATAAATAATACCCCAAAATATCAAATGAACCCTAACCCATAATAATTCATTGCACTCAATATTAACTTTACCTTGTGAATATATATGTATTTAGGTGCCTTGTGACGTTTCAACTTACTAACTTATGACCTATGACATGAATTGCTACTTGTAACTTTATCATATTATGTATGAAGACCTTGGGAACTCACCAACTATTTATAGTTGACTTTTATTTTTATCATGTTTCAGAAATCCCCAAGTTAAAGTGGACTTTTGAAGCTTGCAATAAAACTAGGACTTGGACCTAGTTTATAAATAAAATGTTATGTTTTGTTTGATTTATGTTTGAACTTATTTCACGTTTGAGACTTATGTTGTATTTCCTTTTAAACTTATAATTTAATATTTACATTTAATTATAGCGTTATGTGGTTGTGAACAATCTTAACCCTCACATCTCGACATTTCCACCGTCAAGGTTGGGTGTGACAGATGGTATCAGAGCCCATAACTATAGGGATTTAGGTTATTAGAAATGGTGACCTAGACTATAGCTTATGCATGAACCTTATAGAATAATATTTATATTCTTGGAATTATATATATTGTTGGATGCTACATAATGTTATGCCATACTTATGTGCAACTTGATGCCTTAGCATAGTTGCCTTGTAATTGTTTAAACTTTGTTATGTGTCTCCCTAAACTTAACTTTGACTCTTTGACTCTCCCCGAACATGAAATCTCTTAATCTTATTCTCGTCAACACGTGGAAACTTATGCTTATGCTTATGATCTGGATCTTTAGACGTTATGTCTAATCTATATAATCCCATCAAGGTTTTGATTTCATGAACCTAAGAAATTGTGTGACACATAGACACTGTATTCTGGATTTCCTGGGAAAAGGCCCTGGCTAAGGCAAGCATATCGCATAAATCCTACGGGACTAGTTATGCTTACCTGGGGATTTCTGGGATGAGTGATAAACTATGGTCAACATACACAAATTCCTAAGGCGAATGGGTCAACTTACCTTGACGTGTCAACATTTCCAAATGGTAATGCGTTACCCAATGGAACCATTCCATGTGTGTTAAAACTCTTGCCTTATCTTGTTGAATATATCCTTTTTATTCTTTTCCTCGTATCTAACTCATTTTGCATATTCCAGCATGTCTCGTCATCATGGAAAGCGTGGAAGTTCCGATCCTAAGCTAGCCGCCATGATTCCCGACAAATGGCTGCTGTCATCCCAACCATGGTTGTTGAAATCAATAGCACCTTAATGACCAACTCTAGCAACAATGGTCATGGGGAGAATAGTGCTAACCAAGGGCGCAACAACCACCTTGCACTTTCAAACACTTTAGCTCATGTAAACCCACTAGTTTTAGTGGCAGGAAGGAGCCCATTGCCTACTTGAGTGGTTCGAGAGCATGGGAAAACTTTTGTCAACTGTGAGTGTCCCATGGCACTCAAAGTTCGTTATGCCACTAGCATGCTCCAACAAAGGGCTCTCACCTGGTGGAATAGAGAGAAGAGAAATCGTGGGGGCCGATGCTATTCTGGCACTTACTTAGGAATAATTCAAGAACATTGTTAGGATCAGTGATCTAAGTTTGATCAATTAGAGTAGATTGCAGCGGAATTCGAACAATGAATTAGACAATTTAGCAAGAACTCAATTGATATTCAACAGAATAGCACACGATTGTAGAGAGAGAGAGAGAATCTGCAAAAAGAATATTTCATTCAAAATGCTTTCGTGGTGGCTGAATGTCACACGTACAATTAGGTCAACATTCCTTATATAAGGAATTGACGTCTGCTGATGTCACTTGATAGTGACATCTAACAGAATTATACAACAACTGAAACTATGCAAACTACTAAGAATGTTCTCAACAACTGATCACATCTCAGAGAATGCTAAGTATAAAAAACATAAAATACAAACTAAACTATTGAAACTATAAACTACTGAAAAGGTAAATTACAAGTACTGAAAAGGAAAACCATCAAAACTACTGAAGTTAATAACTTCAACTATTGTGACAACTACTGATCACTCTGGTCTTCAGTCTTTGTCTTCAGTCTTTGTTCTTCAGACTTTTACTTCAAACGTTGTTTCAGCTGATAGCTTCAGACTTTGTCTTCAGTACTTCACGTTCAGACTTTGTCTTCAGTACTTTACTTTCAGACTTTGTCTTCAGTAGAAATCTTCAGATCTTGTCTTCAGGACTTTGTCTTCAGACCTTGTAATCAGCTGATATCTTCAGTTATTGTGATCTTCTTGAGCAGTTGTAATGTCTGTGGGACTTAGAGGTTTTTCTGATCAGGCTCATTGGTTCTTTCGTCCAACAAACTCCCCCTGAACCAATGCAGCCAAAACCTCTAAGTTTATTGATGACCCACTTATTCTTTGGCAGGAACACCCTCTTGATCAGCTTCAAAGGTAATCATGTAAGCACAGGCCAGGAAAAGGTTTCTGATCTTTTGATTGGCTAAGTATGGAAGGGAACTCTGTCTTGGGGAAACTGGACACAGAGTCTTGTCCCAACCAGAAACCTATTCCCATTAATGAGTCTATAAGACTCTCTGCATAGGCCTCAAGGAGAACAACTTGTTCCTCCTTGGTGAGTTCTTTTGCTTCTCCCTCAAAGAAGAACTCTGGTTATATATTCAGACAGATATCTTACTGTCTTCCCATTTTTAACTCAACAGTTGTGATCTCTCTGTATGCAAATTCATCTGGATGAGAGCCTTCTAGCAACAACTGGTGTTCACTCTTTTAAAGATCTTCAAGTCTCTTGTATAACATCCCTTCTTGATCATTTTGTTCTCAAGTATAGATTGAGGGGTTGTCTTTGGTTGTGTGCTCTCTTGAATCTTCTATAATCTCCTAGGTGAGACGACCATAGCCAACATAATTGCAGCATTCAAAGTCTTTTTCACTTGGCCATGATATCTACTTGGTATGTTCTTCTTGTGAATTCTGGAACTTACCCTGGGGTCTGGCCAAATCCTCACTCTTTCTCTTTGATGTTGGAATGTATGCCTAAGAGTGTACAGCCTCGGAGCTTGTTTCTTCATTTCTTGAATGGATGAGGACTGAGGGAAGTCATTGTCAATCATTTGAGAATTGCTCATCATGCTGCTTCTGTTGTTCTGCTTCTTCAATCTTCACTTTCACCATTTGCATTTGCAAGTCAGGTGTGATCATTTGTTGACTTCTAGGATCAGGTGTTTTAAGTTTGAGAACAACAATGATTGGCAGACTGTCTTCATTATCATCTTCTTCTTTTTCTTCTACCCTCAACACCCTTCTCCTCCTTCTGGGTGCATCACTGGGTGTGGTTTGAGATGGTTTTTGGGGTAATGGAATTGGTTTTGTGGGTTGATTTATGGGTGGTTTTGGTTTAGGGATAGGGTTGGCAGGTTTTGAAGTTGGTTGATCTAGCATTTTTGTGGTAAGTTTGGCTTTGGAGAGCTTGGCCATATCAGTTCTCTTCCCAACACCTGCCTCATCCAATGCTTCTATAATTAAACCCTTATTGAATGCTTCAGAAGAACAGATTCTGGTGGTTATTGCCAGAATATTGTCTCTGGTCATGATTTGATCTCAATCAATGATCTTCCCAAGTATTTTGCAATAAATCTGATCATTATCTCCAACCTTTCCCTATCCATCACACTGTAACTAGCCCATCTTTCTTGTATTTCCTTAACTTCCAGCCTTCTGATCTCAGTGTCTAAAGTGTCTGTATCAAAGCCCTGTCTAAAGAGTTCGTCTATTATTCTGTCCATAGATCTGCTGTGAGCTTCATCAGCTTCTTTAACCAGATCTTCTAAGGATTTCTCTCCACAGGCTCTTGTGTTTCAGCACTTTTCTTCCTTTTATAAGTGCTCAGTTGTTTCTCTTTCTCTAGCTCCTTTTCTTTTTCTTGTTGTTTCTCATCGACCACTCTCTTTCTCTTTCTTTCTTTTACTGCCTTAGACTCAGTAGTCTCGCCCTTTTTGGATGCATTGGGATCAGGGGCTTGAAAGGCAGAAAGTGACTTGTGAACAGCATCATCAATAAGTGTGTGGAGATTTGAGGAGATCCTCTCATCGATGGCTTTATGTACTATCTCAGTGATGATGGGAGTGATGAGAGGTAAGGAGTTTTGAAAGGTTGCAACCATCTGCTCAGAGGGGTTCTGTTCCTGAGAGGTGGTGCCAAAAGCAGTGGCTGGTGGCTTAGTTAAGTGTATTGGCTGTGTGTTTGGTGAACCTTCAAATGAAGGTGCCATTTGTGGGTCAATGGGGATAGATGGACTTTCATCCTGAGACATTTTGGCTAGCAGCTCTTTGAGTCTGCTCACCTCAGTCTCTAGGATTGTGTTATGGGCTAAGACATCGAAGAAAAAGCCCAGGTCATCATCAGTCTTTGCTGAATCATCTGACCTCCTGATTAAATCATGATGTACATGCGCTGAGTGTATATCAGTATATGCATGTGCCCCTTGTTCTTGGTTCTGGGGACTTCCTGCCTCAGGACTTTGTCCTTCATTGGCAGTTGCCTCTGCTGAGGTCTTATATATGGTACCAACTTCATCTTGTTCATTTGCTGAATCAGTAGAAGTGGCAGCCTGACCAGATGTTCTATCCTCCTCTTCTACACTTGGAGATTGAACATTATAACCCTTGTGCTGTGGGTTATCAGCAGCATTTTGGTCCTCCCCCTCAATTGTTGAGGTATTCCCAGTGTTAATTGGTTTCTGGGGAGGGAGTGAGGAATGTAGCTGACTCAGCACTTTAGCAACTATAAGGGTTGGGCTTTGAGGGGCGGTTGTAGTTGGAGATTGGTCAGAAGCAGATTGCACCGGGGTGAGAGATGCTCTTCAATGGTAACCTTCTCAACTAAGATAGGTTCCAGTAATGTGGTATCCCAAAATTTGGTTGCAACAGGATCCTGTGGAGAGGATACCTGTGCGGTTTCAGCTGGTTGAGTCTTTGACATGACTGGGGGGTTAGAACCAGTATGTGTATCCTGTATTGGTGGTACAAGGGCATCTGCAAGGGACGCATCTCCCTGAGTAGCCTGTTTGGGCTTTTGAGGTTTGGGTTTGGTGGGGACTTTGGATCTGGAGGTGGAGGCTGTGGGTTCCCTCTGCTTAGGTTTAAGCAGCCGGGCAGCCCCTTTGAGAGTAGGGTCAGAGTTATGTCCGGAGTATACCTCAGCTAAAACACCTGGAGCAGGGACTCCAAGACCAACAAGGCCGTCAGATTTTAATTGATTTAAAATTATGGCATCAGAAACCTGGGATATAGTAGCTATCTGTTTGTCATAGATTTCTGTGACAGATCCTTTAGTTTCATAACACTATCTCAGAAAAATTTAGATTTTGTCGTTCAAAGATAGAGTACAGTACCTGTTGCCATCTTGAGGACATCTGATCCCATGAAGATGTCTTTGGAGCAAGACAGACATTCACCATGTGGAAGATAAGTCTTTCAGCATCATGGAAGTGCTTTTTGAGAATGGTTTTAGCACTTAAGTCTCCTTCATACCCATTGTTGAGGAAAGACAAATCAATGGTGCCTTTCGGGTATTCTATAATACAGGTGGCATCATGCAAATTTAGGGTTTTGCGAATGATGTCAGGGGTGATTACCACCTGTTTGTGGTTAACCAACGACTGGAGAGTGATTTGGCTATAATTTTCACCAGTTGTGACAGAAACGTTGGTCCAGAATTGGTGTAAGGAAACCGAGTATATGGTAGGATTCAAAAGAAAAGCAGTTTACCATAAGATCGATGGCATTATCAAATTTGTTCCAGAAGGCCGATTTCGAGAGGTAGGCAACACAGTTGTGTCTAGGTTTGAGTTTCATGGTCGCCATTGTTGAGAGAGAAAAGGATAGAAAACGGCTAATGAAACATTCGGCTATAAGTGCTTGTATTTATAGGTTAAGAAAAGGTGAAAAGAAAACGAATGAAAGTGTTGTTGTTGTCAGTAGTTTATGAAAACAACTGAAGACTTGGTTTTAACTATCAGACATTTAAAAACAACTGAAGACTTGGTTTTTGTCATCAGTAGTTATGAAACAACTAAAAACCTTGGTTTTTTCTTCAGATGTAGGAAAACAACTGAGAACTTGGTGTTAGTCATCAGTAGTTGTGAAACTACTGAAGGCATGGTTTTGTCATCAGTTGTTTAAGGTGAAACAGCAGTTTGTGGAAACGACTGAAGAGAAAATTCTCATCAGTAGTTTTCGTCAATTCTTACCTTTTCAGCTGTTTCATACTGTCCTCAACACTTACTCAACAGACTTTTTAGCTGTTTTCAGTTGTTTCATATGACATCAGTACTTATCTGTTTTTACTGACATCAGTAGTTATAACTGCATCAGTAGGTTGTAACTGCATCAGTTTTTTTAACAGAATCAGTACATATTTGTGACATGTTTACTAATGGTTATCAGTACTTGTTTACTGAGATCAACAGTAGTTGTCACTTATTCTAGCTGCAGCATACCAAGCCTTAACACAAGGTTTTGGAAAATTGAACTATCCAAAGGCTTAGTGAATATATCTGCAAGCTCATCAGCACTTGGCACAAACTTTGGATCAATCAGACCTTTTTTAAAACAATCCCTAATAAAATGGTGTCTGATCTCTATATGTTTGGTCCTGGAATGATGGACTGGATTCTTGACAATACACAGAACTGAAGCACTATCCATTAATAATGGAGTCTTAGTCTCTATAATGCCATAATCCAGTAATTGGTTCTGAAGCCAGAGTACCTGAGATGTACAACTTGTAGCAGCAATGTACTCTGCTTCAGTAGTGGATGTAGCAACAGATGTTTGTTTCTTACTCTGCCAGAAATCATACAGTTGCCTAGGAATTGACATCGACCAGAAGTTGACTTTCTGGTTAACTTACACCCTGCATAGTCACTATCAGAAAAAGCAACTAATTTGCAAGAGTATCCAGTGGAATACCAAAGACCTAGAGATTGTGTACCTTGTAGATATCTAAAGATCCTCTTGACTGCAATCAAATGAGACTCTTTAGGAGCAGCTTGATATCTAGCACAAACACAAGTTGCAAACATAATATCTGGTCTAGAAGCTGTTAAGTACATCAAGGACCCAATCATACATCTGTAAAGTGTTTCATCAATAGCTTTACCATTCTGATCTACATCCAGTTGTGTGGTGTTGCACATGGGAGTAGAACAGGGCTTACAGTTTTGTAAATCAAACTTATTCAAAAGATTTTTTGTATATTTTGACAGATGAATGAAGGTTCCATCAGCCTTTTGTTTGATTTGCAAGCCTAGAAAGAACTGTAATTCTCCCATTGCACTCATTTTAAACTTTTGTTTCATTAAACTTGTAAAAACATCACATAACTGGGGATCAGAGGATGCAAAAATTATATCAACAACATAAATTTGAACAAGTAGCTTATGCTGATCCACTTTCTTAACAAACAAAGTTTTATCTATGGAGCCTCTAGTGAAATTATTTTGAAGAAGAAAAATTGAAAGTGTTTCATACCAGGCTCTAGGAGCTTGCTTCAACCCATAAAGAGCCTTATCAAGTTTATACACCCAATCAGGATGTTTATTATCCTCAAAACATGGTGGTTGACACACATAAATATCTTCCTTTATTTTTCCATATAAAAAAGCACTTTTGACATCCATTTTTAAAACTTTAAGATTATGGAATGCAACATAGGCTAAGAACAATCTAATTGCTTCCAGTCTAGCTACAGGGGAAAAGGTTTCATCATATTCAGTCTAGCCTTGTTCTTGACAATAAGCCCATTTTCATCAGTTTTATTCCTAAACACCCACTTAGTGCCTATTGCACACTTACCTGGGGGTAGGGGAACCAGTTCCCACCCTTGCTGCTTTTTGAACTGAAGTAGCTCAAGCTGTATGGCTTCAACCCATCCATTGTCTCTTAAAGCAACATGATAGTTCTTTGGCTCGAGCTGACTGATGAAGAGAGCATAGAAGCAGAAGTTGGACAATTGACTCCTGGTTGAGACACCGGCATTGATATCACCAATGATTTGAGACATGGGGTGATTCTTCAGCTCTTGGTACACTATAAGATCAGTTCAAGTGTTTGTAGCAGGTTCAGCAGCAGCAGATGTTGATCTAGACTCTGGAAACCAAGTATGAGATGGCAATTCAAATGATGTAGAGGAGTCAGAAATCTCATCAGCATTTGTTGTTGATGGAGCTGCTGAAGCTACAGGAACATCATGTTTAGTGGACTCAGGCAGTTGATCACTAAACTTGAAAAGGTGAGTACTGATATCATCATCATCTTCAGTATCACCAGGTGGAAGACTTGCTACAGAAGATGATTTATTCACATGATCTGCAACAGCTGGAGGTTGATAAGGAACATATTGCAGTATATCCAGATCAAACAACTCCACAGGGTTTTGTGGAATTTCATCCCTAGGAGATTCATTGAACTTCACATGCAGGTTTCTTCAACTATCTTTGTTCTGCAGCTGAAGACTCTGTAAGCCTTGCATGTGAATGAATATCCTACAAAATACCCTGCATCCACCTTAGGATCAAATTTGTGGAGTTGATCCTTTGTGTTGAGAATGAAACAAGGACACCCAAATGCTTTGAAGAATGAAATTAGAGGAGCCAAATGATGTAGAACTTCATATGGAGTCTTCGTCAACCTCTGATTTACTAAAACACTATTCTGCACATAGCAAGTTGTGTTGACAGCTTCAGCCCAAAAGGTCAATGGCAAACCAGAGTCAGCCAACATGGACCTTGTAGCTTCAATTAGGGTCCGGTACTTTCTCTCCACTACTCCATTTTGTTCTGGAGTCCTTGGGATGCTAAACTGCCTCGTGATTCCCTTTGAGAGATAAAAATCATCAAGTGTATGGTTTCTGAATTCTGTTCCATTATCACTCCTTATGTAACAAATCCCGATGATGTAACCCTTAGCATCATCAAATCTGAGTTCTCCATTAGACACATATCCTTTCCCGATGATGTAACCCTTAGCATCATTTCCAAATGAAATAAATCCCTTCTTTCCTTGAGAGTAGTCATTAAGAAGAGAACTGCTCCCTGACATATGCATAGATCCTCCACTGTCTACATACTAGATGCTCCTTTGGCATGCTAAAGAACCCTGCAATCATCACAAGGAACTAGTTAGGTTTTGAGACCCAAACCTTTTTGGTTTTGGGTCTGTTTTCATCAATATATTTAACCATAACTTGTTTCTCATGATTAACAGCTGATGAAGGTGGAGATGGTGTTGAAATGGATTCCTTGGATTTGGGCTTAGAATACCTTTTCAGTGGTTTGATCACAAGTGCATCTAGTTGGTTAACTCTCCCCAACAAATGCTGAACCATCATAACAAGTTGTGTCTGATTTGTAGCTAAAGCTTTCAGCTCTTGTGACACATTAGTACTTGTTTTTGATGAGTTCCTGTGACCCACCATTTCCTCCTTGAAATTCACAGACTTAGTCTGATTTTTATAATGAGGAACACTATCAGCTGTTTTATGATAAACCCTATCCTTCTTTTTGGATTTGGGTGAAGCCTTGGGTTTATCACATTGGGATGACTGTGGTACAAACTTGGTCTCAAACTCATTTTATATTTTATCCATCTGAATTTTAATGAGCTTATCTTTGTTGAGTTTGGAACCCTTTTTGTACCAACATTCATCAGAAAGATGATTGAATTTACCACATATTTCACATGGCTTATTCTTCATCTTGGATTGATCAACTGCTAAAGTGGAAACTACTGAAGGTGTGATCTTCAGTACTTTCCTCCTTTCAGTACTTGTGTTAAGTACTGAAGGATCTGTAACAACTGAAGACTTGTTCTTCAGCTGTTCTTTATCCGTCCTGAAAGACCATATGATAGATTCCTCAGCAGTTCTTAACCCTTTTATTTCAGTTGATTTGAAATGCTTTTGAGATGTTGTGACTTGCCCTTCAGTACTTGAGGTAGTTTCAGGGACAACATCTGAAGTACTCAGCTTCATGTGCTTATCAGTAGTTAACCCATCAGGCAATTGATTTGTTGAGGTATCAACACTGATTTCATCCTCTGATCTTGGGTGATCACTTGAGGATGATACACATGATGATGTGGTTTGGAAATTACTTTCACCTTTAGATTTTACTATTGATTTTGGAGTAAAATCTGTAGGTGGTGCAATGTGATTGTAACCTATTCCAAACTTCACATTCGAAGCTGTTTGCTTGCTGAGAAGCATTTCAAATCCCTAGCAGGATGATACCCAGCGGTCACACTCAACTTGGGTAACTGCAAGTGTTTCTTTGAGATCTCTATGGTTCTTAAGAATGACCTGTAGCTTAGCCTTTTCATCATTTAATTGGCATTTAAGCTTATAAATCTCATTATCTTTTTCTTTATGGACAGACTCATACTCAGCTTTTCTTTTGGAAAGGGTTTGCTCAAGCTCAAGATTTTGATTTATTAAAGCTACATTTGCCTCTCTAATAGAGATAAATGCAGCTATGCAAGATTCAGAACATAGCTTGGCCTTAGCCTTAGAGGATACCTGGGTTACCTGTGTTGAAGATGCATGGAGCATGAACCCTCAGTAGATTCCAGGGCCATGAGAGCAAGATTCCCAAAAGGATGTTCACTACCATGTTGACCATCACTAGCAAATAATTGCTCATTACCAGAAAGATCATCTGGTAGACTGCTCCAGTCAACAGCACCAGGGATGAAGAAGCTGTGATGAGGTTGTGATTGAGATGATTGAGATAGTTGAGGCTCGGGTAAGGCTTGAGGTTGTTGTGCAATAGGAACTTGAACTTGATGTGGCTGTGGCATGTAATAGTAGGGATATGCATATGGCATTGGACCCTGAGGGAAAAAATATGCAGGAGATATAGGTTGTGAGTGATGACCAGAACTAGCAGGATGTTTCCCTCTGTTTTGTGAAGTATTGCTTGGAAAAGTCACAAAGGGTGCAGAGGGGTTACATCCAGTTGATCTACACTCTCTTGCAAAGTGCCCAAGCCTGTGGTATTTGTGACACCTCAACTTACTCTTGTCAAAACCAACTTTGGTTTTGCCAGAGAGTCCTGGAAATTTCCTGCCAGTTCTCTTGCAGAACTTTTGAGATCTGATATTAATCAAGGCCATTTGGCTTAGAATATCCATCTCTTCTAAGTCATCATCAGCAATACATTTCAAATTATCCATAATGAAGCACCAATTGTCACTATTACAGCCGGACTGACTATCAACACTAACAAATGCATGATCAGAACTGTTTGAAGAGAATCAATATGCTCATCATAATTGCTTTCAGATGCAGCATATTCTGACTCATGACCAACCAAGGCAGTGTTCCTGGTACAAAGTCATCAGTGAGCTTTCCTGATGATGCCAGTTTCCTTTTCTGCTCTATCTCTCTTTCAAATGTAAGCAGTTTCCCATGGTGTTGGGTAAGAGATAGGCTATCCAGATTTGCACTGGAGCGTAGGACAATGGTATATGTATCCCATCTCTCAAGAAGTGATCTGAGGAATCTGTTGTTCATCTGGCTATTAGTGTATTCATGTTTGACCATTTTCAGCTCAGAGATCAAACAGGAAAAACGCTCAAACTGTTGAGTCAGTGTCTCACCCTTCCTATGAGAGAATGTCTCATATTGTTGGGCAAGGATTTCTCTATTGTTTGCTAAGACCTCATCAATTCCACCGAATTATTCCTTCAATGCATTCTAGAGATCATGAGCAGTTTCATGATGCATAAGCCCTGAATAGATTTCATTAGGCAGAGCCATGGCCAGAATACCATGCGCTTTAGCAGCAATCTCAAACAGTTTCTGATCCTCATCTGAGTATTGTTCCTTCTTCTTCGTAACCATTTCGTTGGTTTCTGGATTGTTTACCATAGGCTTGTGTGGACCATGTACCACAGATGTCCAACAACCTGAACTGTTAATAGACAGGTGATGGAGCATTCTTCGTTGCCATATGTTATACTCAGTCCTAACCAGCATCGGAGGCTTGGTTGAGGAACCAATATTGTGAGGGTCATTAGAAGGAGTAGTCATTCTTAGATTCAATCAAATTCAATTAAGTTTTAACCGATTTAGCACAAAACACAACAAACTCAATACGAACCAAGAGAAATCTCAAAGCAAATAACCGAAAGCAGCAGAAATTCAATCTCTATAACCAATTCTTGCAAATATACTAATTCGATCAAACTAGATATCGAAATAGCAGTTTCTATGATCAATTGTTAGATCGATCAATGATTAACCTGCTCTAACACCATTTGTTAGGATCAGTGATCTAAGTTTGATCAATTAGAGTAGATTGCAGTGGAATTCGAACAATGAATTAGACAATTTAGCAAGAACTCAATTGATATTCAATAGAAAAGCACATGATTATAGAGAGAGAGAGAGAATTCTGCAAAAAGAATATTTCATTCAAAATGCTTTCGTGGTGGCTGAATGTCACACGTTACAATTAGGTCAACATTCCTTATATAAGGAATGTGACGTCTGCTGATGTCACTTGATAGTGACATCTAATAGAATTATACAAACTGAAACTATGCAAACTACTGACAATGTTCTCAACAACTGATCACATCTCAGAGAATGCCAGTACAAAAACATAAAACTACTAAACTAAAACTACTAATACTATAAACTCCTGAAAAGGTAAATTACAAGTACTGAAAAGGAAAACCATCACAACTACTGAAGTTAATAACTTCAGCTGTTGTGACAACTACTAAAGTTAATAACTTTAGCTGTTGTAACAACTACTGATCACTCTGGTCTTCAGTCTTTGTCTTCAGTCTTTGTTCTTCAGACTTTTACTTCAGACGTTGTCTTCAGCTGATAGCTTCAGACTTTGTCTTCAGTACTTCACTTTCAGACTTTGTCTTTAGTAGAAATCTTCAGATCTTGTCTCAGACTTTGTCTTCAGACCTTGTAATCAGCTGATGTCTTTAGCTGTTGTGATCTTCTTTAGCAGTTGTAATGTCTGTGGGACTTAGAGGTTTTTCTGATTAGGCTCATTGGTTCTTTTGGTCCAACAAACATCGTCATCGTGAAGTTCTGCCCGAGAAGCGAACTGGAAAAGTTGGAGGAGGAATTTTGGAATTTGAAGCAAAACGATGGTGATCATTTGGCCTACTCAACTAGGCATTATGAGTTGAGTATACTGCTACCTCATATGGTCGACACTGTCCCCCGCAACATCAAGAAGTTTATCAAGGGTGTACCACCCCAAATTCAAGATGCTGTGATGGGTAGCCGACCCACAACTTTGGAAGAAGCCATTACTATCACCGCTCAACTCACCGAGAACCATATACGAGTGGGCACCATGTCTGTGGAGGGTGCCAAAAAGGTGGAAAAGATGGCTACCGAGGCCGTTAAGGAGACCAAAGCTGAACCGTCCAACAACAGCAACAACACAAGCGCAAGTTCACACAGGTGCGTAACTATGCTGTGGCTGCACCCAAACAACCCTAAAGACAACTTGTACCTGTGGCTACACCTGTGGCACAAGTGCCTGGGGCTAGGGCTTATGCTGGTCCTCAGCCTATGTGCAACACGTGTAGGTATCATCATCCGGGGAATCAACCATGCCACCGTGCACCTAACAATGCCGTTGTGGTCACAAACCGTGTTTGCTACAACTATGGGGAACCTGGTCATTTCCGCCCATAATGCCCTCGTCTTGTGGGTAATGTTCCACAAGCCCGAGGACATGCTTTCAACATCACTGCTAACCAAGCACAAGCAAACAGCGATGTGGTGAATGGTATGTTAACTCGCCTATTAACTTTTGTGATCCGATTATTTTCATACTTTACCTATATCGTTAAATACCTTAAAAATTGAACATGTATGTTCCTTATTAACAAAACTTATGCCTATGTCCTATTTGATTCTAGAGACGATAAAAGTTTTGTTTCATTAGAGTTTAAACCCATACTTGCTAAGCCACATATGAAACTAGAAAGACCTCTTACCATTGAAGTTGCCGATGGAGAACCAATCACCGTTGACGTCATTATTCGTGATTGCATCTTAAGTCTTGACACGCATGATTTCTTTATCGATCTTATCCTTATGAAACTTGGAAGCTTCGACGTCATCATTGGTATGGATTGGTTAGCCAACACCATGCCGAGATCATTTGTTTCGAGAAGTGCATCCGTATACCGTTACCTTCTGGTGATACATTGAAGGTGTTCGGTGAAAAGTCTTCCAAAGGACTTAAACTCATGTCTTGCACTCAAGCCCGAAAATGCTTAAGCAAGAAGTATATGGCTTTCTTGGGTTATGTGGTCAACACGAAAGTCAAAGGGAAGAACTTAAGGATGTCCCTATCGTACGAGACTTTCCTGAAGTATTTCCCGATGACCTTAGTGGTATACCTCCCGTGCGTGAAGTTGAGTTTAAATCGACTTGATACCGGGAGCAAACCCCGTGCTAAGTCACCATATCGACTTGCACCATCTGAAATGCAAGAACTCTCTAGTCAACTTCAAGAGCTATTCGGGAAAGGTTTCATCTGTCCTAGTTCTTCGCCTTGGGGTGCACCTATTCTTTTCGTGAAGAAGAAAGATGGATCGTTCATATGTGCATCGATTATCGTGAGCTTAACAAGCTTACCATCAAGAATCATTATCCACTTCCTCCTATCGATGACTTGTTTGATCAACTTCAAGGAGCTGCCATATTCTCGAAGATTGATCTACGCTCTAGATATCATCAATTACGAGTTCATGATGATGACATCCCAAAGACCACGTTCCGTACTCATTATGGGCACTATGAGTTTATGGTGATGCCTTTTGGCTTAACCAATGCTCATGCTGTCTTCATGGATTTCATGAACGGACTATGCAAGCCTTATCTAGACAAGTTTGTGATCGTTTTCATAGATGACATACTTATCTACTCTAAATCCAACACCGATCATGAACTGCATTTGAGATTGGTTCTTGAGTTGTTGAAGAAAGAGCGATTGTACGCAAAGGTCTCGAAGTGTGACTTCTGGCTCGAGGAATTCACGTGGTGAATAGCCAAGGAATTCACGTTGATCCTGCAAAGGTGGACGTTGTGAAGAATTGGTGTGTTCCTACGACTCCTACCAAAGTTCGTTCTTTTCTTGGTCTTGCTAGTTACTATCGCCGATTCGTTACCAATTTTTCAAGGATTGCGAAACCACTCACTTCTTTGACACAAAAGAATAAACCGTTCGAGTGGGGTTTCGAGCAAGAAGAAGCTTTTGAAGCGTTAAAGCACAAGTTGTGCAATGCTCCTATCTTGACCCTACCCGATGGAAATGACGACTTCACTGTGTATTGTGATGCATCTAAACAAGGCCTTGGTTGTGTACTTATGCAACGAGGGAAGGTCATAGCTTATGCATCGAGACAATTGAAGGTTCACGAGGTGAATTACACAACACACGATCTCGAGCTTGGTGCTGTTGTATTTGCTTTGAAGATTTGGAGGCACTACTTGTATGGTACACAATGTATAGTCTACACCAATCACAAAAGCCTTCAACACGTTTTTAATCAAAAAGATCTCAACATGAGACAACGTCGTTGGGTGGAGTTGATTAGTGATTACGATTGTGACATTCGTTACCATCCTGGTAAAGCAAACGTTGTAGCCGATGCAATAAGCCGAAAGATTCACAACAAGATGATCTCATTCCAAGAAATTCGCGATCGACGTCAATGGTTTGAGACTTTGGCTGAGTTCGATACTGAGATCCGACTAGATTTCAACGAGACTACTGTACTGTTACAAAACTTGAGAATAGATAATGACATCGAGTCTAGTATCTTGGAGGCTCAACAAGTGGTGCAACAAGAAGGAAGAATGAAGGATGAGCTGGAGCATAATATTTTAACCCAATTGGAAACGAAACCCAATGGGTTGATGTACTTTGCAAATCGAATTTGGATCCCAAGTCGTGATAATCTTCGTACCTTTATCATGAACGAAGCTCATCAAACTCATTATCCTATTCATCCTGGCTTCGATAAAATGTACATGGACCTACGCGGTCAATATTGGTGGCCTGGAATGAAGAAAGATATAGCGACTTATGTAGCTAAGTGCCTCACGTGTACGAAGGTTAAAGCCGAACATCAACGTCCAAGTGGATTACTTGAGCAACCCAAGATCCCTATGTGGAAGTGGGAACACATATCTATGGACTTCATAACCAAGCTACCCCGAACCTCTCGAGGACATGATAGCATATGGGTGATCGTTGACCGATTGACCAAATCAGCACATTTTATACCTATACGTGACACTTACAAGACATCAAGGTTAGCTCGTATATACGTTGATGAGATTGTAAGTCGTCATGGGGTACCTATGCATATCATATCCGACCGAGACGCTCGTTTCACTTTGCATTTTTGGTCGTCTATGCAAGAACTCTTGGGTACTCAATTGGACCAAAGCACGGCTTACAATCCTCAAACTGATGGTCATACCGAGCGAACGATCCAAACCTGGAGGATTGGCTACGCTTGTGTGTTCTTGACTTTGGTGGTGATTAGGATACGCATCTACCGCTCGCGGAATTTTTGTATAACAATAGTTATCACTCGAGTATCAAGATGGCACCGTTTGAAGCACTTTATGGTCGTAAATGTTGTTCACCGATCTGTTGGACCGACATTGGTGAAAACTTCATCACTGGTCCTGAACTTATACAAGAGACGACCGATAAAGTTTCTATTATCCGCAAGAACCTTGAAGTGGCGAGAAGTCATCAAAAGAGTTATGCTGACAAGCGACGTAAGCCATTGGAATTCCAAGTTGGGGAGATGGTTCTTCTAAAGGTCTCACCGTGGAAAGGTGTTGTTCGCTTTGGAAAGAAGGGCAAATTGGCTCCAAGATTTGTAGGACCTTTCAAAATCCTAAAAAGGATTGGGAAAGTGGCTTATAAATTGGAACTACCTTCCGACCTTAGTGGATGTTGGACCAAAAGAACCAATGAGCCAGATCAAAAAAACCTTTAAGTCCCACAAGACATCATAACAACTGCTGAAGACTTGATCAGTTGTTTGACAAAGTCTGAAGATCAACAGCTGAAGACTAAAGTACTGAAGACTTCAATTGCGGAAGACCAAAGTCTGAAGATCAACAGCTGAAGACTAAAGTACTAAAGATCAACAGCTGAAGTATGAAGACTGAAGACATCAGCTGAAGACATCAGCTGATGACAACAACTGAAGTTCAAGAAGTCCAAGTACTGAAGCCTTCAGAGTTTGTCACAACAGCTGAAGAAGCATTCTTCAGTTGTTATGATGGTTTCCTTTCAGTAGTTTTATTTTCTATTTCAGTACTTGTAAAACGACTGAAGAGCATGTTCTTCAGTCGTTGTTGTTTCAGTAGTTTCTTTTCAGTAGTTGTAGTGATAGTTAACACTTGGTATTTTTGTAAGAAGATGTCAGCTGTTTGACATCTTCAGTAGTTGTGTTAACTTTCAGTAGTTTGAATAATTCTTTTAGATGTCACTATTAAGTGACATCAGTAGACGTCACCTCTCCTATATAAGAGATGTTGACCTAATTGTACGCGTGACATTTTGCCACCACGAAAGCACGTGAATGAAATATTCTATTTGCAGAATTCTCTCTCTATAACCGTTTACTCTTACATTGAATATCATTGTGTTCTTGTGAAATGTCTAATTCATTGTTCGAATTTCACTACGATACTCTCTAATCAATCAAACTTAGATCACTGATCCTAACAAATGGAATCAAAGCAGGTTAATCATTGAGTGATCTAACAATTGATCATTGAAACTGCTATTCGATATCTATGTTTGATTGGATTAGCATATTTGCAAGAATTGGTTATAGATAATTGAATCTCTGCTTCTTTCGTTATCTGCTTTGAGTTTTCTCTTGGTTCAATTTGGTTTGTTGTGTTTTGTTCAAAATCTGTTAAAACTTAATTGAATTTGGTTGAATCTGAGAATGACTACTCGTTCTAATGACCCTCACAATACCGGTTCCTCAACCAAGCCTCCGATGCTGGTTAGGACTTAGTATAACATATGGCAACGAAGAATGCTTCATCACCTGTCTATTAATAGTTCAGGTTGTTGGACATCTGTGGTACATGGTCCACACAAGCCTATGGTGAACAATCCGGAAACCAATCAAATGGTTCCGAAGAAGAAGGAACAATACTCAGATGAGGATCGGAAACTTTTTGAGATTGATGCTAAAGCGCATGGTATTCTGGCCATGGCTCTGCCTAATGAAATCTATTCAGGGATTATGCATCATGAAACTGCTCATGATCTCTGGAATGCATTGAAGGAACAATTCAGTGGAACTGATGAGGTCTTAGCAAACAACAGAGAAATCCTCGCCCAACAATATGAGACATTCTCTCATAGGAAGGGTGAGACACTGACTCAACAGTTTGAGCGTTTTTCCTGTTTGATCTCTGAGCTGAAAATGGTCAAACATGAATACACCAATTGCCAGATGAACAACAGATTCCTCAGATCACTGCCTGAGAGATGGGACAC